>BROE01000020.1:15053063-15242011 GCA_036571765.1 Plecoglossus altivelis
TTGGTGTGTGTTTGGTGTGTGTGTTGTGTGTGTGTGTGTGTGTGTGTGTTGTGTGTTGTTGTGTGTGGTGTGGTGTGTGTGTGGTGTGTGTGTCGGTGTGTGTGTGTGTGTTGTGGTGTGTGTATGAGAACGCAAATACGGTGGATGAACGATTCATCTCTATGCCCAAGGTTTTGCGACGTCCCCACACAACAGGCTGCGGTTTGCTATGATAACAGAGAGAAGTGTGAGAATGGATGTTAACGATCTTGAAGGTGTACCAGATTAATCTCTGATAGCGAGGAGATGAGTGGTGGAGGAGGGTCTACTGTCAACACCAGCACCCCGACACTCCAGAGAGACGATGGCACAGCACAAACAAATCCACAAATCAATAGTGCTGTTACTCCTCTCTGCCTCCCTCCCCATGCCCTGTTTGTCTGCCGGGACGATACAGCAGACGTTCTCCCCTGAACCCCCCCCCCCCCCCCCCCTCCCCCTTCCCTGCCGAAATGTAATTAGACCAGTTGAGAGCGCAAATGTCATAGCTATTGATCAGAGAGCCAGTGCAAACAGCATGGGCGACCCCAGCATTTAGCCTCTAATGAACAGGCTTGATGAGCTGACCTGTCGTCAGGCCAGGAGCCAGCCAGCCCTCTCATCTGGATCCCCTCTTCAACACGGTTACAAGGAGGTCAGCTGGCTACAGTTTACATGGCAGCCGTACCTCCGGTCGGGGGAACTGAAGGTCACAAATACATGTTTATGTGCGCAACTCTTACAATCTCTATGTGCGGCCTTGAAAAGGGTTATTAGTTAAGTGTGATTGATTTAAGAACTTTTAGCCGGCCTCTATGGGAACCGATCAATGACATAATGTTTTGAGTACTTGAAGTTCACATTTAAACACCACCAAATTTGTTGGTTTTGAGTTCACCTCTGTAAAATTGAAATATGAATTCATGTCAAGATTTTAAACTAAATCTGATCCAAAAATTCAACATTTAGAAATTCACATTGCTCAAACCACAAGAGGGCCATCACATGATCTGAGGTCACATGATCTGAGGTCCAGGCTGTTCAGCAACCATCCAACACTTATTGACGTGGATACACTTCCAAGGTATTAGCTACAGAAAGCAACTCTGTCAAGTTTCCTTCTCGCTGAACAAACAAAATGCTGTATCTTCTTTTTATGGCATCATCCTGTCCGCTCCTTCAGTGGCCTCGCAGCCCCGCCAGTATATTTAGACTTCCTTGTTTATCTCTGCTCACAACAGCCAGGAAGCTGCTTCCTCACTCATCTTTTGGGACCAGTGGTGGAATGATTCGTTTGCAAGGTCTTATCTCTCTGCATAGCTTCACCAGGCTTTCTATTATCAGGCCAATGTGTGTGTGTAGGTGTGTGTGTGTGTGTAAGTGTGAGAAAGTGTCACGGAATTACTTTTGTACAGAATATTTATCTGTTTTTGCCTGAGCAGTTTAGCAATATCCATTTAATGACATTACCAACACTGCCAGGATAAGAGGACAATGTCTCAGACCAAGTAATAAAACCATGTTTGGAGGCAGCAGCAGTAATACTCCAGTATTAGATTTTGTGTCTAGCAGTGGTCAGGAGATCACCAGTCAAATCCTTGGCTAACCTTGTTGCCATGGGCTGTGCAGTTCCCTCTGTCTGTGGCCTGTGATTGGCTGAGAAGCAGCTGGCTTTCTTTTATGACGAATGATGTGTTTGTAAGACAATATCCCATCTACTGCTTGCTGCATTGCTTTTGGTTCATGATCTGTTGCCACATATACTAACACTCTGGTCACACTTATGAAACTGATTGGCAAATTGATGAACCAGCAGTTCAGAAGATGTGCTAGATTACCTCAAGGTCTGCAGTAAAGACTTATTACCTCTGTAGGTACGCAGGAAAGACTACATTACCTCTGTAGGTATGCAGTAAAGACTACATTATCTCTGTAAGTCTGTAGTAAAGACTGTTTCATGTCTAAGGGCATGAGAGAATCCGTTTATGAACTTGAGACAGAAATGGAGAGCAAGGAAGGGAGGACAGAGACAAAGTGGAAAATCAATGCTTTGAAGAAACATTAGCGTGAAGCTGAACTTTAGACCTGCCTCTACTGCCGCCACAGTCTCCTGTCTACTAGCTCAGACTTCCAGCTCACCTCCATTGATTTTTCCACATTTTATCACACAAATATCCCTACTCTTTTCCCTCTGAGACAAACTATCCAGTTCTTCCACCAAATCACATTGACTGGACCATGATGTATATTCTTTTCTTCAACTTTGATTAGAATATCAACCTTTTCCTGGTCTTCCATCGTTCTTAAGTGTTCTGTGATGGAGGGGATGGGAGAGCAGAGTAGAGCAGAGGGGATGGTGGAGTGGAGGGGCGAGGACAGGAGAGGAGGGGTGAAGGGGGGAGCAGCGAGGGGAGAGGACAATGGATTTCCGAAGCTAATTCAATAGCCTGTTCTCTTCTGTTCTTGCTCATAATGAGATTGGAACACAGACATTTGGTCCCCTGATTAAAGCATCCAATCACAGAGAGGTTGTGGAGGGACAGGTTCCCGTGGCCCAGCTATAATGAAGAACGTTATCACCCAACCAGACGCTGTTTCCGTAATTACAAACGATGCAGATGCTGCCGTCGCTGGGCCAAACGTCTCACAGATAATAGACTTGGTTAGTGTTGCTAGCAAGTCAAGCAAACTAATTAAATAACTTTCCTTTCGTTCGGTACCTTTTTAATGGGTTCATTGCCGTTCGAATGAGATCATTTTACATTATCACAGCAAAGATAACGAACGGGAAACCACACGCTAGTCACTGCAGAGCACCCAGCCTCATGGTTCTGTCCTAGTGTGTGGTGCTTCCAGGCAGTGGGAGCGTGTCCTCTGCCCAGTGTTGGGCTGCGTTAGCCTCCCTGTGACATGGATGGAAGCAGACGTTTAGAAGGGCCGGCGGCCCACACAGGAACAAACGCCACATCACTGTGTCTCTGCATTGCCCTCTCAGCTGTAGGCCACTTACCTCATCATACAGAGGAAGGATATGGAGGAGCCTGTTGGCTATGCCAGTCTCTGTGTGTGTGTGTGCGTGTATATGTGTGGCATACACAATGGATACACCAAAACACTGCTTCACTCCTTTATCGCCTCGACAGTCTAGGGCTGCAGCATGCGATTCCACTCGCTATATCACGACAGGCCTTTATAATGCACATTAGTCATTGATTTTCCAGTACACATCTGTCTGCCACATCATAATAATTCCAACTGACCTTTTTACCTCCAGAGAGAGCTGTAGGCTACATTGTTTGCATAGATCTGTTAGTAAGTAGTGTTGATGGGTGTATGGGCAGTGCTGACTGACGTTCAGGTCTGCATGGTACTGTTCCGCTGGGCTGGGGTTCTCCCCTGGATCCAATAATAATCTCCAGAGGATCTGGCCATTCATTCTTCAAGCTGCAGAGTGCCGTGGAGGGGAGTGTGTCTGCCGTGTATTGCTCATACTTATTTTTGGAAAGGCTGCTATAGCAGGCCCTTGTTGGTATGCATTGCCAAACATCTCATTCCTACTCAAACCCCAGACCATGACTGCATGTGGTGACCTTCTCTTGTTTATTATACAGCTCCACTCTGCTGCTCCCATTTCCCAATGAAGGACAATTGCATACAAAGGTTCAATTTGATGATCCCTGCTCCGGAGCAGAACTTGACTTGATGGAACTTTCCGGTCTTTGTATGGGGATAGGGGGCTGCCTGAAGGAGGCGGTCCCACACGCAGACAGGTTGCATGCTGGGCTGGAGACAGAGAAAGGCTGAACAGAGTTATTAGTGTGCATACTAAATCCTGTGTTGTTTTTGGTTGGCCGATCTTCAGAAAAAAATAAAAATACATTGGAGAAAAAAATGTGGAAAATTCTATTTAAAACTAAAATTCATTTTGATTCACTTTGAAATATTTATCATCTGGAACATTTTTAATACTGTTTTATGCTGAACCGCTAGACAACATGTATGGTTTCAGGATCTTAGTGACCCAGCATGCAGATGTTAGGGATCAGAGCATACACCATTAACATCAGCCCTCCAGCCAAGGTTTCCATGATATTTACAGCATCTGTTAAGGATAAAAATGTCAGAAGTGTGGGTCTTTGCTATTAAAAGCCCAGAGCCGTAGACGTGTAAATGACATCACTGAGCAGGGCAGGTCAGGACCTATGAGTCATTCTGGGTCCAATGTCAGAACGCCCTGGTCATGTGACCATGGCAGTTAGAGAAATGAGTGGTTCTGGTAGACAGCACTACTGGCTGTAATGTTGACTAGGGGTTTAATGACTAGCCGTAGGTGTGGCAGACTGCCACTCCAGTCAGTGTCTCAGTGGTGCAGCCAGCAGTTGTGTTCATCTGGAAGCGGATAGAAATGTGTTCTCTACTTCAGTAGTCACTGTTGATCATGTGACATACACCCCAACAGTCACTTCAACAGCCTGCTGTCCAAGATGTTTAACAACCCACAGCCTAATAATGCTGTACAGCAAGTCACTGCTGGAGGTGTTGCTGATAAGACACCGTAAGATGAAGACTGCCCAGTGCAGCATTAAGAAGCAGACAGAAGATCCGACTGCAAACTTTTGTCCCCGTCCCTTGTTTTTGTTGATTCATTTATCAGACGCTGCGGTGAGCTGCTGTAGACCATTAGGAGTCAATAGCTTAGGGACGTGTCGTTTCAGAAGTTATTCAGATCATTACAGGCATTTAACAAGGTTCTATCTCTGTGGCCAAAGAACCATCAGCATGCAGCCCACCTCTGAATGGGCTTTTAATGGCTCAATTAGTTACTACGTGAGTGATGAAGAATGCTATAACAGCATAGAAGCAATCAGACAGGCTTTCTCTGTGTTGGAGGGGCTTTACTTGCCATCCTTTTGATTTGATTACGGCCCATTCCTCAGTGGAAGGGACTGGGGGGAAATTAACAAGGCATAAACACAGACACACACATGGGCAGTACTGTACCACGGCAGCGGTGCCAGTATGAGATGCCGTGTCTCACTTATGTCTGCTGCTATTTCGATGTAACACTCTTTTACTTGTGTTATTGTTTAGACTGCTCTTACATATTTCAGAGCCAAAAGAGACACACCCGTAAATTTCTTAAAAAGCTCTTTTGTTCTACGGTTCTTTAGGGAACACTCGCGGAACTTTCCCACGTATGAGCCAGCGGGAGAATTTTCACTCTTTTCTTTTTTTTGTTGTTAACCCCCCCCGCTAATCCCAGCGAACATTTCAGATGTAGACACCCATCCGCGGGGCTCGTGAGCGTGTTTCTGCCCTGTGCCCTAGTATGGAGATGTCGTGGCAGGGCTGGATCCTGTGTGGGCTGTGTGTTGGCTGGTGAGGGGTTAAGGCCATTGTTGAACCGCCAGCATTGTTTGGAGAGCTGCGTTTAGTTCAGTGGTCCTGCGAACAGATTGTGCCGCAGGATGTGTGTGTGTGTGTGTGGAAGGGATGGGGGAGGAGGTGGGGGAGGGGGACGTGTAGCCGGCTGTTTGTCGCGACGTGGTATTGTATGAACACCTTACTGTGGGGTCTTCCTTGCTTCTGACTGGCTGAATACAGGTCAAGGGTCATGTATCACAGTTCTCTCAAGTGTTCATTTATTCATTTGTCAGTCTTTTCTTCTAACGGCCGGTTAGAAGTGCCAGTTCACTCAATGTTGAGCAGATTGTCTACTGTTTCCACTCTTACTTTCCATGACAAAGAATCTGAATGCCTTCAGAGATGCTTCAGAGTGGATGAGACACTTGATTGATCAGGCCCGGTGCTCATCATCCCTCTGCTGAAGGATCTAGGCAGGGAGATCCGACCTGCATTTGAATGCGGCCAAGACAGTTTTCGTTTGCTCTCTGTGGGAACAGAACTGCAGCAAACTTCTGATGTGGACGTAATATCAATTTGAAAGCCACCATTTGCTGTCTCAGCACTTAGTGAAAGTAGTGAGGGTGTCATAAAACAGTCTGAGGGAGTTTCAGTCTAGAACAGAGCTCCGGCAGAATGGCTTCTGTAGAGGCAGGCCAGCTCCTCGATGGAGAGGCCGCAGTGGGATAGAGATGAGAGGTACAAGGGCATTTCATTAACTGCCTCAACATTCCTTGTGAATCTGGTGTAGTCAGTTGCTAAGTTAAAGAGAGCAATACAGACATAACTGGTGACACATCAAAACGAGCATGCTTGTCATCTGACTCTGTGTGTGTGTGTGTGTGTGTGTGTGTGTGTGTGTGTGTACCATTAAACCTGTCTCTGGGCGTCGGCATCGAAGCAGGAATGTGGGGCCAGGAATGTGGCCTTCAATGATTTTCGGGAGTGTCATGAAGAGGTCCTGTGTGATTTAGTTCCCCTGAGGGATAGTGGCAGATGGAACTTTGTGCGTGTTTGATTAGATCTGTCTGTGTTGATCTTCATTGCTGTGTGCTGAATGCATAGGTCCGGTTGATCTTAGCAGCCCTATATGGTATGTGAAGAATACAGAGGCGTGTGTCTGTGTGTCTGTGTGTGTGTGTGTATGCTACATGGGGTCTGGAACATCGTGTGAGTATTCTGCTACATGTGGACTAGTCTTGTGTGTCTTTGTAGTGCTGCGTGGATGAGAACTGTGTGTTGAGCTACCTCTCCATTAGACCTGTACGTCCTAATAAACAGACAGGCCCTGTAATGTCAATGTGGCCACACCTCAGTGCACTCAACAGGCTCCTGTGATTGGAGTCTAGTTGCAGATAACTAATCCTCATCCTGTTTCTCTGGAGGCCTCACGGTTCCCTCGCTTCGTTCTGCAGTAATGGACATTCTGCCTGTGTCTTGCCACTGTACGGCCTTGGCCTCAGCTGTTTGGGAGCGGACTTGTAACCATCCAAACAAGCGGAAGCCAACTCAGTTTGTTGTCTGTCTGCGGCCCTATCTGATTGATGGGGCTGTGATTGTGTAATGGAGTCTGGTCTGGCCGTGCCAGTATCTGTGTCCGCACTCTGCCCCGGAGGGCACAGGAGATCTCATCTGAGAGAGACAGGCAGAGATCCTCCTCAGGATCATCTCTCTCTCTGTCTCTGCTCTTATCTCCCTCAGCTATGATGTTGAAGGGTGGTGGGGGCGTTGCAGAAGGGTACAGGGAGGCGAGGAGACTGGAGGCTTGCCAAATGGATAAACTGGCATTTCCGTCTCTCCCCTCTCTTCGCCTTGCCTCCCCTTCCCTCCCCTCCCCTCGCATCCCCTCCTTCCCTGTCATGTCCTCATCTCCTCCTCCCCTCCCTCTCATCTTGCAATTTTCATATTCCTCTTGTCTGTTCTCACCTATTTGTTCTCCCGTCAAGTCTGTTCTTTTGGTGCTTCTCTAGTGTCTTTTGAGAAACCTGGTTAAGGAATGATTGCGTTTCAGATATGACAGGTGCAGGGAAGAGATAGAAAGAGAGAGAGGATTGAAGAGGAGTGGATGAGTAGATGAGGAGCAACGAGGGAACACCAGGCAGGGTTGTGTTACTCTCTGCTCCTCAGTTGGAGCTGATATCCCCAGCCCTGCTGTTGACTCCCCGGTGCTGAGGAGCCCCCCTGCGCTGGCTGCTGTGTCACCTTCATACTGCTTTCCCTTCCTTCTTGAAGGGAGGAGGCCTGTTGATACAGCTGGAGCAGGCAGGCCTGGAGCCGTGTGACCCACCGTAGAACTGGAGGGAGGCCCTGAGCTCTCGTTCACTGTGGCATGAACTCAGGCACCCCAAAGCTCTGTGTCTATTTCTCTCTCTCTGTCTCTCTCTCCCTCTCTCCCTCTCTCTTCCTCTCTCTGCTGGCTCTCTCTCTCTCTCTCTCTCTCTCTCTCTCTCCCTCTCTACTGGCTCTCTCTCTCTCTATGCTGGCTGTCTCTCTCCCTCCCTATCTCTGCTGGCTCTCTCACCCTCTCTTTCTCTGCTGGCTCTATTTCTGTCCCTCTCTCTCTCTCTCTCTCTCTGCTGCCTCTCTCTCTCTCCCTCTCTCTGCTGCCTCTCTCTCTCTCCCTCTCTCTGCTGCCTCTCTCTCTCTCTCCCTCTCTCTGCTGCCTCTCTCCCTCTCCCTCTCTCTGCTGCCTCTCTCTCTCTCCTTCTCTCTGCTGCCTCTCTCTCCCTCTCTCTGCTGCCTCTCTGCTGCCTCTCTCTCTGCTGCCTCTCTCTCTGCTGCCTCTCTGTCTCCCTCTCTCTCTCTCTGCTGTCTCTCTCTCTCTCTTCCTCTCTCCATCTCTGCTGCCTCTCTCTCCCCCTCCCTCTCTCTGCTGCCTCTCCCTCTCTCTCTGTTGGCTCTCTCTCTCCCTCTCTCCCTGTTGGCTCTCTCTCTCCCTCTCTGCTGGCTCTTTGTCTCTCTCTCACTAACAGACAGAGAGGCGCACCGCACCTTCTCTAACATTTGCAGTTACAGAAAAGGTTACACTCTGTCTTGTGTCTATTTCTTTCTTTAGGTTTCTGCTTCAAATTCTTCTTCAGTTGGTAATGTTTGTGTGGTGCAGGTTCCATTTCGCTCTGTAAAAACCCTCACAAAGGAAACGTTTGATTGATTCAGTATAACTGTCTAAAGGGATTCTATTGTGCTGTGTGTTGAATTCTTATGTCATGATCATTTCTGTCTGTCCCCCTTCTCTCCTCCTCCTCTCTCTGCTGGGGTATCATTCATGCTCCCTCTGATTTGAGAGTGGTGTCAGCTGTCGAGTCCCTCGGCCGATTTATGTGACAGATTAATTCTCCCATTTCCACTGAGACACGCTGTCACCACCACCGTCTCCTGCCTCTGTGATCCATCACCTCTCTCTCTCTCTTCCCCCCTCTCTCTCTCTCTCTCCCTCTCTCTCTCACACACACACACACACACACTCTTCTCACTCTCTCTCACACATTCACTCTCTCTCTTTCAATCTCACACGGGCTCTCTCTAATTCTCTCTCTCTCACTCTCACTCACTCTCTCTCTTGCTCTCTCTCTCTCTCTTTCTCTCTTTCTCTCTCTCTTTCTGTCTCTGTCCGTCACTTGTTCTCTCTCTCCGTCACCCTTTCTCTATCACACGCACATACTCGCACACGCATTCACGCAAATAGACTGCTCGCTCAGTTTTAAGACAGACCATCTCTACACAGACTGGCACGTATGGGCATGACATGGAACTGTTCCCATGTTCAGCGGCAGACTACACTAGAAAAGTGTGAAGTGAGCTGTTGTATTACGTTAGAGATAGATTAGGTGTGTGATTGGGTGAAAATGATTTAGCGTGTGTGTGAAATGTCATTCTTGGATTGGCACATTGGATAGAAGGAGATACCGGCAAACCATCATTCAAAAGGAAAAATGTCCCCGAATGGTATGCCGTGTGTAATGTTAGCTTTGGGCCCGTGTGTAATGTTAGCTTTGGGCATGCCTCTCACACATGTCCTGACTTTCCTCCAGACCTGCTCCTTAAAGCCGCCACTTAGCTGAAAAGCTCCTGTCAACACTAAGAAGACTCTCCTGAGACGGCCCATGAGAGGCCCATTAAAACCAGTGTTTCCACTAGAACACAGAGGTTTTCTCTTGCTAATCAGGTGACATAAATATGTCATCATTATGAGTCCAGTGCAACGCTTTTATGTTTGTCTTGGGGTTGCATACAACGGGACCCGTATACTTGAGTGGGATCCGATTTTCATAATGGAATGTTATTGGCCATTATCTGGTCAGAAGCAAAAGCAATCTGAAATGCGTGTGATTGTCAGCTTCTCTGGAAGCCATGTTCCCGCTAGTAACCCTGTGTAAACCATTCTACTAGATCACCTCCACACTTTTGTTTACAATCAAAGCTCTGCTGAAGTGGCCTCTTTTTTAAATTCCCTCTCCGTTTTTTATTTATTTTTACAAGACTTCAATAAAGGAAGTGCTACTAGTCTGGGTGATTTCCCTCGGAAGGCGGATAAATCCTGAAGAAGGAGCACGTCAGCAGGTCGCTAAGCAGACTGGCGTCATCTTCATTCCCTTTCGTTGCTCCCTGGTCCCATGTGTCCCAGCTCTCTGCTGCCTTGCCCTTCCCTGGTGCTGGTCACCGTCCTCTCTGACACCTGCTGTCACACGTGCGTTGGCCCTCCCCCAGGTGACATCTGAGGGTCTGAAGCTCCGGGGGGGCTGCTCTCTTTGAGCTCAGTGCTTGATAACCCCCCACCGCTCCCAGACATCTGCGCTCTTACTCTTGCGTGAGATTGAAATTGTGCACCGCCGCTCTGGGTCGTACCCTGGCGTGCTGTCGGTGCGTTCTGCAGTCGTTCAGAAGGTAGACGACTGCGTGTCTCTCTGCATTCCAGGGTTCTGACTGCGTGGAAGGAAACCGTCAGGAGGATGGAGGGATGAGGAGAGACAGTGAGCTAGGCAGAGAAAGCTCTGGAAGAAATAGGGAGGGAGCTAGTAAAAGAATAGACTGAGAAAAGGAGCTTGAGAGATGGAGAGAGAAGGAGAAGGAGAGAGAGGGGGAGATATGGAGAGAGAGGGAGAGGGAGAGAGGAAGAGAGAGAGGCCAACTCTCTGAGCTTAAGCCCAGCTGAGACAACGTAGTAAAGATGATGACATCTTTTCCAGTGAAAAAGCTTTCATCCGTTTAATGGCCCACAATCCCTTGGGCCTACATGCTGTGGTTCTCCTTGGCATCGCTGGCGTCTCTGTCCTGGAAGATTCCTCTCCCTGCTGATCTCTAATCCACCAAGCATCATGCCCACCATGCTCACCTCTGTACACACACACTGCTAGACACACACGCACACACCGCTAGACACACACGCACACACCGCTAGACACACACGCACACACCGCTAGACACACACGCACACCACTAGACACACTCACACGTGCACACACAGAACAGCCGCACACATGGAGGGCTCTAGAAGATAAGGAGATGCAATTTTAATGCCACTTTTCTCTTCTCAGAACAACCACTCCCTGACAGACAGACAGATAGACAGGCAGACAGACAGGAATGTACAGGAGCCATGTTGCTGTCAGGCCTAATCTTATTCATTCATTTGAGCAAAATAACTCTGATCGTTCATTCACCGACCGCTCCCATGCAAAGCTCAGTGTGACAGTGAGTGCCTGTCAGGCAGTAGGGATGAAGCTGTGCTGCTGTGGAGCAGTCCAGTGTGCAGGAGGGCTTGGTGTTGTTAGACCAGTGATACCAGGAACCCCCCTGCCAACCCCCAATATAGGGCATTGGCCTGTAGCAAACACTGACTCTCCAGGGCTGAGGTCTGGCCCAGCCAGGGAAGCTGTGGCTGGTCATTGGGGGCTGGGTGGGTGGGGGAGGGATACAGGGGGAGTTTCTGCCCACTCAGCACATTCCCCAGTAGGGACACATCTGTGCATCTGTGGCACAGGCTCAGGCAGCCCGGCCCAGCCCAGCCTGGCCCAGTCCAACCTCGCTGGAGCCCTGCCAGCACGCACACACACACACACACACACACACACACACACACACTTCCTTCTACCCTCTCCTCTGATACCCTTGCTCTCTTCCTCTGGTCAGCTCATCACCACGCCCAGCTGTATACGTTTCTCTCTCTCTCTCTCTCTCTCTCCCTCTCGCTCTCTTTCTCTCTCGCTCTCTCTTGCTCTCTCTCCCCCCCCCTCGCTCTCTCCCTCCCTCTCTCTCTCTCCCTCTCTCTCCCCCTCTCTCCCTCAGTATGCTCTCTCATCTATGCCTCCACCCCTTTCTGGACAGCCCTCTCTCCATCTTCTCCCCCACAAGACTCATTTGCCTTACATAACAGATGTCTTATTCCCGGACAGAAGTCGTTCCCAAACACAAGTCATGCCCCCGCGATTCTCAACCCAAACTTGAAGCGAGACTTGAGTCGGGATATGCAAAACAGGCCCCAGGCTCACTAGCATGCATTTCTAGTCCACTTAGCAGGTGTAGTACACATACAGAGCGCACTGTAACTCAATGCACCAATTTGATGGTAAGCCCAAAAAATGGGGACGGAGAGGTGGGCATTAAATCAGAGAGCTGCTTCTGACATGGTTAAAGTAGTTACTTCATTACTTATTCAGCAGCCCTATAACAAACCTAATAGCAGCCTTATTTTCCTCAGCTTCTGTCAGGACCAGCTGCTGCCGGTGAGTCCCTAGGCAGGAAGGAGCAGCAGGTTTGGAGTTTTCCTGTCCTACAGGAAACTCCTGTAGGACAGGAAAAACTGCGACACAACTAAACATGACTGCTGATCTGTGATGAGTCACAACTCACTTGAGAAAGGTATTGAAAGATCAGTCAGTTACTTGGTAGCTGAAATGATTTAGCCAGCAGTGGGCTTTAATGATGCTCAGAACAACTTGTGTGGTCTGCTAGTCACAGGTTCTGTGATGAGGAGGAGGTTGAGGTGGTTGGGTGTGTTGTGGGGACGTTAAGGTGGGAATCAGATGGGTCATTAGAAGACTATGAGAGGGAGTCCTCCTGTAACTACGCAGCCGTGACTAAGTCTGGATTGTATGTGAGCAAGGGTGTTGACTGACTCTGATGCTACACACGGATATGAAACTGTCACCGCAGTCACCATACTGCATTCTGCAGGTGTGTGTGTGTGTGTGTGCTTGAGCACAGTTTAGTGTCGCATGCGGATGTCTCACTCCTGCGTGGTCGCAGTGAAGAATGCATCTGTTCACTTACTGCACCTCCTCTCCCTGCTGTTCCAGCAGAACCTGTTCACAGTGTTTACAGGGCTTCCATTACTGGACTTCTCCCACTGCTCTGGAATTTGCTCAGGCCCCGTTGTGTAAAGTTCACATTGCACAGGGGGCCAGAGGAGAGTGGAGAGATGCCTCTGGAGGCTGCGATCATGCTGCCTGGGTTTGCTGGAGGAGGCCATACGACTGTGCTGACTGAGGAGTCTGGCCTGGGTTTGCTGGAGGAGGCCATACGACTGTGCTGACTGAGGAGTCTGGCCTGGGTTTGCTGGAAGATGCCAGACGACTGTGCTGACTGAGGAGTCTGGCCAGCGTCACCTCCTTGCCAAACAGCGGCCTGTGTCCTCTATCCTGATGTTAAATGCTGTGAAGGGACCCCTGAAGAGCTAGCTCACGTCAGGACACAGCCCTCTAACCTGCTCTGGCTGGCTGGCTAAGTGAGCGTCTGGCCCTCCGTCTGTCTACCGGACCGTCTGTCTAGCTGTCTGTCTTGTCTGTCTAGCTATCCACCTGCTTAACATTCAGACAGGATGAGCTCAGCCACATAAGTGCAGTCATTGTGTTTAGTGTTTGTGTGCGCATACGTGTGTTCTAGACCCGTGACTGTGTGTGCACGCGTCTGTTCTAGACCTGTGACTGTGTGTGCACGCGTCTGTTCTAGACCTGTGACTGTGTGTGCACGCGTGTGTTCTAGACTTGTGAATGTGTGCACACGTGTGTTCAAGACCTGTGAATGTGTGCACATGTGTGTTCAAGACCTGTGAATGTGTGTGCACGCGTCTGTTCTAGACCTGTGACTGTGTGTGCGCGCGTGTGTTCTAGACCTGTGACTGTGTGTACATGCGTGTGTGTTCTAGACCTGTGACTGTGTGCACGCGCGTGTGTGTTTTAGACCTGTGAATGTGTGTGCGCATGTGTGTCCTGATCCTGTCAGACTGGGGTAAATAAGGCAGTTACAAAACTGCCCTCTTTCTTTTGCTGCATTAGACTTAATTCTCTTCCTCTGGCTCACTGGTCACAGCCTGCTCATCATGCTAGCAGGAGCATTCTTGAAGCTGCGCCGGTTATATTTAGTGTTCTGTGCTCCCAACCATACGGTGATGTACATATGCGTGTTCTCTCTCTCTCACACATACACACACTCACACACAAAACTGTCCTCATAGAAAAGGCCAACTTTGTATTTAACAAGAATGAGGAGCAAACAATATATTTTATGCAGTTAACTTGTGTTAGAACATTGGTGCATCCAGGTGGCCCCTGATCATGCCCCTCTGGTTGGTTGCTTCTCATTTGTGTTTATGGTTTCTGGTCAAGGCTGTGTGTGTGGAGCACATCCTAAACACACTCCCCCTGCTGGGCAGAGGTCAGTGTTACACCAGTCGTTGAGCTGTTGGCTGTTTCTGACCCAGAATCGGGCCTGTATCTAACCAACATTGACGGCTACATGGCTTCTGGCTTGGACAGCTTGTAGTCTCTACCTAGCTCCCCCCTCCCCCTTCCTGACATGCAATATGTTAATACCGTTTGTGTAGTATGAGGGAGGCAGAGTGGGATGTAGAGGATTCTGGCTCCTGTCAGACCACACAGAGGATGACTTGTCACATGACCGCTGTGTCGGTTCACAGAGAGGGAACACGCTTCTGTCTGTGTGGGTATTTGTGTGTGTACATGGAACCTGTATTGTGTGAGTGTGCCTGTAAAGCAGCCAACATTGTGCGTTAGTGACCGACAATTAGTCAAAGCAGATGGAGTCTGAAGCAGGTTTGATACCACTAATAGGTTCCTCTGTTAGCATGCGTGGCGTGCAGCATCCTGCCGGACTCTGACTCAGCATCATGACAGGAACAGGAAACTGGGTCAGCCATGCCCGCTCCAAGGGTCAGGGAGAGAGGAGGGGGAGAAGAGGAGAGAGGTCAGCAGAGGTGTGTCCAGAGGGATCTGTGAAGATGGGTGAGGAGGGACGGCAGTCATAACAGATGAACTGAGGAGAAAAGGGGATCGACGGTGGTATAGATTGATCGGTTGACGTGTCCTGTCTGAAGCCTTTTGACTGGGAAGGCAGAGAGAAGAAGAGGGAGATGGAGACGGTGTGCTGGGAGCGAAGGCTGCCAGGCATGCTCCCACAGCAGGCAACTCCAATGACTTTGAGTGACAGCCGCCCCCTGGTGGCCACCTTCATAACTGCCTCTGGGCAGTGTGTGACTTCCTGCAGACCTTATCAACACTGTCTCTCTCAAAGACATTCTCCCCGTTGACCAATTAGGAACCGGTGAATCTTTGGCGACAATCTCTTGGCACAGCAGACGGACGTCCTTCTAAAGACATAAGAAAGCCAGAGAGAATGATGATTCTCTTTCTCTGCCTCTCTCCCCTCAGTCTGTATCGACCAGAGGGGGGAGAGAAGTAGCTGGGAGCTGCAGGGTGCAGCAGTTCAGAGCCATCACACTGAGGGACTGGGGACTTATTATCAAGCTCCTCCTGATTAAACCCCAGCAGTTACCCTTTTACCCCACAGCGAGACAGACAGAGGGAGGGAGGGAGGGAAGCATGGGTGAGGGAGGCCAGGAGGGAGTCTACAGTCTGCATGGTAATGTCATGCAGGGAGCTAGTAGTGTGTTCACTAATCACGACCACACGACCATTGGTAATCACACTGGTCTAGCTTGCCTTCAGTACTGTGATTGAGATCTGAGGAACTTGAGTTGGCTGGGAAGGTTCAGGTAATACTGTATACTGGGATTAATCCACTTGAGTTGGTGTGCTTTGTTTTTGGTTAGACATTGCTTTTGCCAGCGCTGTAACAACCATGACTTTTGTGAAATGCAATACTCCTCCTACAAAGCACTGTCTGACATCTAAGATATGGTATGTCTCACACCTCATATCTCTTATATGTGTTTGTCTCTCATTCTCTCTCTCTCTTTCTTTATCTCTCTCTTTCTCTCTCTTTCTTTATCTCTCTCTTTCTCTCTTTCTCTCTCTTTCTTTCTCTCTCTTTCTCTTTCTCTCTCTCTTTCTCTCTATCTCTTTCCCTCTCTCTTTCTCCTTTCTGGCTTCCCTTCTTCCTCCATCAGCTGGTTACTGCCTCAGGTCTAGTGAGCTCTGCTCTACCCTGTTTCCATATCGCCTCCTCCTGAAGCCTGAGGCCGCTTGCTGCAACTTGTCAACCAGGAGATTGATTCTCCTATTGGTCCTTGGCAGTGGCAATGGTGTCGATACAGAAAGCCAGTTGTAGACATGTCATTAGCTTCCAAGGCCTCCCACCAGATGCTCAGTAAGCTCAACATTAACAAAGCAAATCCACTGCACCAAGCCTTGATGCCAGAGATGATAGTCCAAGCTCCTCTCCTAGTCCCAGCCGTCGCTGCAGGGCATCATGTCTGGACTGCCCCCTGTTGACTGGGCTTGAACATTGTGGTGGATGAAGCTGAGGGTCGAGTGTGCATGTGTGTGCGCGCGCACGCGTGCGTGTGTGTGCGCGCGCACGCGTGCGTGTGTGTGTCTGTGCGCCCATGCGCAAGTATGTGCATGTATATTCAGATGACAAGACTGTTGACATTAACTCCAGATTGGCTGTCTGAGAGGGATCCATTGTCACTGACGCGTTCTTTGCTGAATACAACACTGTATACTGTCTGACGTTTCTGAAGTCAGTCTCCGTTCTTTATGTGCATGGACATGAACACACACACACACACACACACTGGTACAAACACTATGAATCTCTAAAGCCTGTACGGACTCTTGCTGCTCTCTCTCATGCATCATAGCAGGAAGTGACACGTCCGAAAGCACAGATCAAGCACCTGAACTCAGTCCTGGGAAACATATTTTCTGTGCGTGGAAGACTGATCAATGAAAGCAATCTGGAGCCTGGTAAACAATTCCAGTAACCTCAGCCCAGCCTCTATCATTTGATGTTCCTGTCCACTCCTGCTCTCATGTCATCTGTGTTTGTCTCTAGCCTTGACTGGAGACGACATTGGAATGTCGCACACCCCTGGCCCTCTGTAATCCAAACTCACTTTAGGTTCTTCCACCTAAAGGTGGGAGTGTGAGGGGAAACACAGCTACCAGAGAATAAACATATCCATCATCCAGCGCTCTGGATCAGCACATTGATGTCTGCAGGGCGTCTGTTTTCTTCCAACTTGAGTTATCTTAGAACAAATACAAGGCCGTGCTGGCTGGTGACAAAAGGCTGTCCGTCTTTCCAAACAGTAGAAACACGCAAGGGAGCTTGTCTGCTAGTATGATGAACCTTTTGATGTTGTGTTATGTATTGTGTGTGTGTGTGTGTGTGTGTGTGTGCGCGCGCGCGCGTGTATGTGCGTGCGCGCGCGTGTATGTGCGTGCGCGCGCGTGTATGTGCGTGCGCACGTGTGTGTGTGGGGGGGTTCCATTGTATGTTGTGTCCTTAGTATTTTATCTTATCAATATGAAATTCTTATGTTAGGCCATTTTTTAAATTAAATACAATGACCATTCAAATACAAATTAGGTAGAAGAACTGTAGATTTCGATTTTTAGCTGTTTGCACATTTCAAAAACGCCCAGTAGGGGGCAGCAGTCTAAGCTTGCTGTGGCCACAATGGAAGCCCGGCTAATCTCACTGGGTTGCCATGGTGACAGGGCCTGGCTATGACGCAAGCCAGGCTTAATGACGAGGAATAGAGGGCAGTGTTGAGCAGTGTTGAACTGAGGTGTGTGTGTGTGTGTGTGTGTACACACACATATACTGTATATATGTGTACACACACACACACACACACAAACAGATGGAGAGGCAACCAGGGAGAGAGATGCCTTGGATCACACACACATACACACACACACACACACACACACACACACACACACACACACACACACACACACACACACACACACACACACACACACACACCTGGTCTCCTGTCTTCTCCAGAAGAACAAATCCTGTGTCTGCCTCGCCATCTTTGGTTATTTTGTTACACGGGTGGCAGACTGTTTTGTTCAGCAGCTCTCTGCCCAGCCAAACATGGCAGTGCCTAAGGACCTGGCTCATGCTGTCTGGCACCCACCATCCCTGTGTTACTCCTGCCATCGCTGGCTCTCTTGGACACATCCTTATCTAAAGGCTTGTTTTGTGTCTGGTGCAAAGGTATGGGTCCTTTTCAAACGCTTTGATTTCACTGAGTGAACCTGTCAATTCTCTCCGTTTCCACTCATGTGGCCCAGCTAGTGAGTGTGTAGAGATTTCGTTGCTGTGGCTTTTTCCATGATGTGAATAGAGAGAGATGTCAGCAGTGGGCTGAGTGGAGGGTTTGAGTGGTGCCATGGCTGGGTCTGCCTGTCTCAATAGCTGTCTGGGGGATTCTTCTGACTGCCTCATAGCCGCCTCTCTCGCTCGCTTGCGCTCTCTCTCTCTCTCCTTCGCTCTCTCTCTCTCTCTCGCTCTCTCTCTCTCGCTCGCTTGCGCTCTCTCTCTCTCTCTCCTTCGCTCTCTCTCTCGCTCTCTCTCTCTCGCTCTCTCTCGCTCTCTCTTGTTCTATCTCTGTTTTTAACTGTCTTTCCACCTCTTTCTTTCTCTTGGTTGCATGTCTCCTAGTTAAAACCCCAGACTTTTTTAGGGGGCTTAGTAGAGGATATGTAGGCACTAATTATCTGCGTGAGGAGGGATTGGGTCCATGTTTGGAGGCCAACTGTTCCCTCCTCCCTCCACCCCTCCTCCTGCCCCCTCAGAGAAACTGCTGGGCTCCCGTCCCTTCAGCCCAACTTCAACCAATCCATCCGAACCAAGCCTAGTAGTAGCTTTAGAGGAACACTGTCCTGGAGATCTGGAAAAGCCAGCAGCTTTCAGTTTCCTGACGGCGGCAGCCCCTGTGCTCTCAGGTCCAGTCCTCTCACAGTCCCCTAATGGGCTTATAGCTTTTACTGGTCTCCATAGCACAGTGTTGTGACTGGCAGGGGGCTTGGAGGAGTTTAACGACAAGCTCAATGACCTCTCCTATATGTTTGTGTTCATAGTGCAAATGCTCTTCTGATGAAGCGATCCCAGACATTAAGAGATGCTGAGACCCTTGGTGATGACCTCCAGGACAGGGGGCTTGCTCTCCCTTCACACTGGGATACAAGCACTGTCTGGGACCTGTGTGTGCACTCACCAAAATGTGTGTGTGTTTGTATGCGTGCATGCAATTGAACTTTCATTACACATGGCACGTTTTCTAAGGTGTGCTGTAAGTGGCTTCTGTAGGCTACATGTGCGTGTCACCGTAACAGAGTACCTCTGCCTGAACGTTCCACTCAGTTCTGCTGGCCTGGTACTGGTCAGCATTTCCAGATTGCCAACCACAGAGATAAGAGGCAGTAGGATGGATGAGCTTCCCTTGGTAATCAACGTGTCCTTAAGTGATTGCGGTCCCCCATCCCCCCCCGAGCACTCCCCCCCCCTCGTATATCAATCAGACAGCCTAGCTTTCACGGCCCACGTCACCACAGGCATGTGGCTCTGCTTTGAAGAAAGCTGTCTCATTTCCTTTAAAAGGTTCCTGGTTCAATCAGGGTGGAGTCTGAGCTGCTGGCAGGATATGCATAACTGGATTAGGGGCTCCAGTGATGGCTATGCTGCTAGGCTAACCAAAGCTAGTCTAAGGTCTACTGTACCTGGGGAGTGTGTTCCACTGATTCTAAGAAATCAAGACTCCCCAGTAGTCTGTTCCGTTAGAACAGTACAGTAGAACGGACTCCTGTTCTAATGGAACAGACTTGGTCCATTTGGCTGTTCTCAGCATGGACACGCTGGTGTGGGTGGAACAGGCCATCTCTGCCCTGCTCTTCTCAGACTGCCTGGCATGCGACTGGCGGTCTGGGTCTACCACAGGGGGCCGTCCCTCTGCCCCTCTCCCCAGGAAGCAGCTAAATGAAGTGTGTGTCTGTGTATGTCCATGCAGTGGTCTTGCATGCATGAGGTCGGAAGCTTTATTGGCCTGAGTAATGTCTGGCAACCTGTTGCAGGGATTACATCCCAGGGTGGGTGGCAGGGGGCCAGAGGCTGAGGCTCCCAGGAAGAGCTTAATTAACGGTAGAGATGGTATACTGGCACTCAACGCTCTCTGCCCTCCCCTCAAGCATTCCCTGTTGGCAGGGAAAACATGGCATTTTACAATTTTACTGTCATTTGTTAAATAAAATGAAGGCAGAGGGAGGCTGAGTGCCGATTCATGTGCAGACTGTTATGTCTGTGTAAACTGTGGACCTGTTATCATGTGTTCTGTGATGTCTCTCTGTGGCCCTCAGTCCAGGGCACTCCAGTGTGCTAGACAAGGCTATTAATCTAATTAAAGATATTTGCCACATGGTCTACACATTGTGGAGGAAATCTGGGATTTTCTTTCACAACACACACACCGCACATACAGTTTCCATGGAAACCAAATCCAGGGCTTTTTATCAGCTAAACTTTGTTGGGCTCAGCAGTCATTCAGAGATGAATGTGTAGGAATGTGAAATATGTGTATTGAGAGATGGGTGTTGTATGACTGGAACACAGAGACACACTCAAACTCCTGGAAGGCCTGTTGGTTTGAGATTGGATCCATACATCCACACAGTACCAGTACTGACAGCTGAGGGGCTAGCTGTAGGAGGTGTCTGCACTATTTGAACAGACAGATGTTCAGATCAGCAGGCATATCTAGGTAGGTAGGTAAAGGTTGACAGTAAGGCAGGCTTACAAGCAAAACTATTGTAAATGTAAAAAAGGTCTTATTTACTATTGTGTTAAAATTATAAATACGTTACAACACGTTCATCACGAAAACAACTTTGTTCGAATCAGCTACATATAGCAGGTCGTCAGACTCAATTTCCTTCTCATACAGTCTCTTAGTGCCTCTGCATTTTCCCACTGAAGCCTAGCATGTCGTCTTCTTTCATCCACCCGCTGCTTTTAATCATTTTTTGGTCCAGTGGTACGGTACTCTACGGTTATTGGATGAATGCTACGATTATGTCCCGCCCACTGACGCTCAGCGTCTCTGGGGGTGATTGGAGGACCGGGCTGGCTGCTCTGGGCGTGTGCGTGATAATTGGAGAGTCTGTCGAAAGACTGCTTCTCGTTTTGATTGACAGCGATTTTGTAATATAAAGAGTCGCTGAAGTTGATTGAGTTCAGTCCAATTGCGAATTTTCCAAATGTAGTTGAAAGACAAACTGTCTCTACACATTTCTTGGTATTTTTGTGGCGAAAACGCTTGCCAATTTTTATCCTGCACTTTATCCAATTATACAACCTAATTATACAATTATTCACCCTAATTCATTTCCAAACATTTCCTCCTTCAACTTTAATAACGTTTCGTTTCATTCACACTCTAGCTAGGTAGTCTAAGTGTTGTAGCGATGAACTACTAGCCAGCCAGCAAACTGCACACGATGCAAACGTAGGGCAGAATTTACGTATAAATAAATGGACCAATTTTTTATGGTGTAGGCCGAAAATGAGCTTCCCCTCTTTTAAAGACCGGCAGCCACTATTGGAGAGACAGAGCAGCAGACAGGAACAAAGATGGGAGGTTTGGGAGAGAAAGCGTCTGAGTTTGAAGAGATCCAAGTTTGAAGCCAGGTACCCTTCCATGTGACGACAGAGGATGTGCCATTCATTTCCTCGCAGCCAATTGTCCTTGATGTACATTCTCAGTGTAGGTGTTCTGAAAGCTGGCCATGTAGCTAGGATTACTGGGACTACAAAGACGCTGCCTATCTTGTTGTCAGCATGTTGTGATTTGGTTAACACATGGCTTCCTGTTTGTCCTGCAGGAAACAAGCTGAACAAGGACCTGAAGCACTATCTGAGCCAGCGCTTCCAGAAGTCCTCTCCTGACCACGAGCTGCAGCAGACCATCCGAGACAACCTCTACCGCCACGCTGTGCCTTGTGAGTACGACCCCCTGCTCTGTCCATCCCCTTCCCCTCTCAGCTCTTATCTCACTTCCTCCGGGTGCTGTCAGACAACGTCCATGTGGATCCATATGTTGTGACCCCCCCCCCCCCCCCCTACTCCCTTTTCCTGTACATGCACCCTGCTACACCAGCTGATGAATGGACTCCCATCAGCCTGGACTTTTATTTCAGCCAAATGCTTTTTGACTAGGATGATCTTGGTCTAGAGCGCTAGCGGTCAATAGAGCAGAAATCTCTGGCGAGGCAGGATCAATAGGCCCAGTCAGGAACCACATGAAGTCTTGATCTAAAGAACATGACCTTCCCCTCCCCTTTCCTTAACAGGATTGTGGATTCCCTTGTTAAGTCCCAGTGGTTTGGGGACTAGGGGACTAGGGGACAGGGACTGGGACAACTCCCTAGATAAATGTGCTTCGGAGCCACAGAAAGAGACGTTATCTCGTGTTTCGCTCGTGCCACGTGATCACAAACGCTGCTGTGTGAAGACAGTTCCCTGGGGGGGATATGACCACAGCATGTCTAGCAGAGGAGGGAGGAGGAGGATGAGCTGATGCTGTGTCACGCTTCCTAGCTGGAGCGCTGTCCTCTAGCTCCACAGTACTACTGTTGATGTTGAACCCATTCACAAAGTCCTGTGTTTCAACACCCTGTGTTTGTTGAATATTTACTCATTCATGCTCATTATTTGTTTGCCCAGGGCAGCTTTGGCAGGAAGTAAATGGACTGATATAGCCAGCGTAGTCCCACATGTCATTCCTCTCACCCAGCCTACTCGTTCACAACACATCTACAGTACATGATCTAAACATGGCCAGGTTCTTTGCCACTAATTGCTTTCATCGGTGTATTTCTCACATTATGAAACATGTCTGCTGGTTCCTTCTCCCAACAGTGACACCAGTCTCATTATTTTCATCACAGTGGCTTTCCATTGAGTTGTGTCATGACCTTAAGCAAATTGTCCTATGTGGATGTCAGGGGCTTTGTCATAGGGGCTCTTCAACAGAGCTGGAAGGGCATTGGGTTTGTGGAAGTTTGGTCATTCTATGCATTTGAATTTAAATTAAAATGTCAAAATTGTGGTCTAATCTAAAACAATTTGAACAATTGAACTGTGTGTATGAAGATGACAAGTAATTGAATAGCATGTTTATGTCTTAACATTTCAGCGCTGTTCCACTCATTGCTGCAGTGCACGTGAGTGTGTGATGTTCTAGATCTTTGCTGGGGTCACTTGGGGCGCGTGTGAGCCATGAGTAGGATTTTGATGAATGCACAAAAGCATCTGGAGGGAACAGATGGAGGGCTGGGGTCTGGAGGTGGGATGAGCGTTAAGGACACCACCCACTTCATACTCACCCCTGACTGGGGAGGTTGTCCTCAGAATTCCCCTGAATTCCACCGTCCAAAGTTGTGCCCTCCTCTTTGTTCAACAGGCTGAACCGTTGAACCGCTTGACCACACTAGAGGGTTGTCCCACCAGCTGGCTGGTGACTAGTGTGGGGAGCAGGGGGTGGGGTTAAATGACATGGGAAGAGTGATGATGGGGACATGTGACCCTGACCAAGAATGACTTTCTCTCCATGTCTGTCTGTTACTTCCAGTGTCACCTGCTAATAAACCACCACCCATTCTCCCAGTATTGGACTGAAAACCATCTGACTTATGACAGGAATGTAGGATTGGGCTTCCAAGACAACATGATTGTCTTACACTGTGTGTGAGCAACATTGATTAAGCTGATGGGATTTCGAGGGGACCCACATGGTTATAATCCAATAAGTCCCCATGTTTCTCAGCCACCTTGCTATGTCTCCAGCGGCTTGTGAAGTCACATCCTCAGCAGCCGTTGCGTCTTATGACCCATAACTGTTCTGTCTCTGCCAGGACAGGAGTTTGACGAGGACACATGTTTCTGTGATGTTTGTCATTTCTCCTGCTGCACAGATAGAAGAATATTAATACTAAACATAGGATTCCTGATTGATTGTTTGAGTTCAGGTGAAATAATAGTTATTTTGGTTGAACCCTTGAGAATTCTGAAGATATTTATATTATCTTGATTCTACCCTGTAAGAAGTGTGGTGATGCAATAATACCATCTATTCTTCTCCTTACTGTATTAGAACTGAATGTGTGCATAAGCTTTAATCTTGGTCATTAACTGTGCTTAATAGATTTGTTGGAAAAAAACTTAAAAGGAGGACCTGCAGGAGACCATGCATTTAATAGAACTGATTTATTCATGTATTCATAAAACAAACACGCAGATTATTCAGATAACGTCAATTTGGCAAGGCACATGCAAACTGGTATAAAAAAAGAATAAACAGTAAATCACTCCTATCGCCACCTTGACACACACAAACTTCTCTTCTTCCTCGTCCTTGATGCTCTCATCAGGCTCCTCCTCCTCAATGATCACCAGCTCCACGTCCTCCTGTTTGACGCTGTGTTCCTACGGCCCTGCCGTCTTAGCCGAGCCAAAAGCCCTCTTCCTGATGCCCACGGTTCTCCGTCTTGGAAGCAGCTGATCAGGTGGTCCTCACTGTCATCAAACGCCGCTGTCTGTCCGTTTGCCTTTACCGACTTCTCGTCCCAAGTTCAGCTCACTCCACGCTTTGAGGACCCAGTCCTCAAGCAGGTGTGGAGTTGGGGCTTTCAAGCCTCCCTCAGATGTGAGTTCAGTGTCAGACTCTCCTGTCATCCAGGGTTGGTAGCATTCCTGAAGACCGGCTGTGAAGGCCTGGTTCCACGCTATGTAGGGGCCATCTGGGGGGATGACTCATCAGGTTGTAACCCTCCTGGAGCTCCTCTGTTGTGACAGTGCTGGTGTGACAGCAGCAGGAGTCCCAGACCAGGAGATGAGGCTGATCTTCCCCAGGTCTCTCAGGAGCCCGTCTGCAGCCAGTCTGTCATTCATCTTCCCCTTTAGTGGTTGGATGTGCCTTGCAGCACCTTCGCATCTCTGACCCCTTTGAAGGTAACCTAGGGCTTAACCCTCGTGCTCTCTTTACATTTTGCACCTCCCCCTGTCCTAAGGGTCGAAAAGGCCCCACCTTCAACCCTGATATAAAGCTAGTCAATTCAATTTTCTGTACTTTTTTCTGCATTGAAGTGTGCAGCCGTAATAAAACTAAATCTTCAGAAAGATTTAGTTTTGTCTGAGTCAAGCACATACAATCAAAATGTCTCATTGTGGGTGTGCGTGTGTGTGTGTATTAAACATAGTTTCGGGTCATTCTGGTTCCTGAAGAGAACACAAGGGTTAAGCTTTGAAGCATCCGCTGGAACTGCCAACACCACAGTTATGTGGCTCTTGTTTTGGTCTGTGGCTCTCAGTGGACCGCTGTGCCGGTCTTCAGTTGATCTGGCCATGTCAAACCACACTTGAGTCTCAGCCATGGCTATTATGTTGTTGTCCTATTTCGGAGTAATCTCAGTTGTGTCTGTGTCATGACAACAACATAAGGCACCAGCTTTTTCATGACTTTCTTGTCATCTTTTTGGGCAGCTGCGGTGCTGCGCCAGACCGCTAACTCGTTACGCAAAAGGAATTGTTCCAAAGGAGCCTACGCTGGTAGTGAGTTCAGGAGATGCACCGTCATTCAGGGTGGTGTAGAACTACTTTGCTTTAGTCCTGATCATCCTTTTGGACACTCAACTGATTGGCCCTGAGGCTCTGGATACATTCACACATCTGCACGTCCATCTCATCGCTTTTCTTTTTCATCCCCACACCCCCTAGCCTGGCTCTCTTCTGGGCCAACTGTGACAGGCTGACAAGGTCATCTTTTTGACTTTTCCAATCCCTCACTCATTTTGAATCAATGTTCAAATGTCTGGCAGTTACCGTTCCTGAATGTTGCTCAGTGTAGCTGATGACCTAAAGCTTGAATTGGACGTCCTGTTTCCTTGTTGTTTTCCCTACGGCAAGCGAAGATGAATGGTTCACTGTATTCAACTTCTTTTCAGGGAAAGTACCTATTGCTTGCTTGACTGTTTAAAAACAGTCTTTTCTTTCATACTCTGAATCCTATTGGGAAACATCAGATTCTTGAGGGGAAATATCAGCTGTAACACCAGCAATATCACTGCCTTTCTAAGCACATCTCTCCTCCCTCCCTCATTCTCAGTGCTCTCAATCAGGCTATTTTGCTCCTCCAATCTGCCTGGCGCCTTTCAGCTTCTCTGTGGTCGTCCCTTAGCATTCACAATCCTCTTCTCCTGCCCTCCTTCCAGCGTCCCTCACTCCTGCTGCTGTACAGCGGCTGCTGGTGTCTCTGCCAGCCCTTGTATCCCAGCGATTGTACCAGAAGGGGAATGCTGCAGGAGAACTCCTGCCTGTGCATTTGTTCCATGGTTTCGTTTCGAAGCCTCAGAATTGTAGCTGTCGTCTCGGAGGCGGCAGGATCTTCGCTGTAGTAAGACACGTGGGCTTTGTCCGCTGAGCTCAGCTTTCACAGTCGCTTCCCCGCTCTTTTTTTTCTTTACAATTAGGTGGTGCTCCAGCATGGTGGCTAGCTGATAGATAGGCTGGAGGAGTGGCTGGATGTGTGGGGGTGGGGGTTTCACCAGGGATGGGGGAGGGGTTTGGGGTTGGAGAGGGGGATGGGAGAAAGGAAGGAAGAGGTACATGAACACACTCGCCCATCAGTGCAAGCTTGACTAGCTTAGCACACAGCTCCAACTCTGCTAGCCTAGCACACAGATGCAATTATGCAAGCCTAGCACACATCTCCACCTCTTCTGACCTAGCACACACCTACAGGAATACACTGTTAGCATGTGACATGTTTCTTACCCACAGCCTGTGAGTGTAGAGTTTGCAAGTGATACAAAGGGCTTGTTAGCTGGCAAATGTGGTGGTTTAACAAGTCACCTGAATAGACCTGTCACATGTGGAGGCTGCTAAATAGCACTGTTGATGTTTCTGTAGACAGCAAGGCCATTGTTTCCCATGTGTCACCTCCTCTCACTATCCATTCAGGTGGAAGCTCGCTATCTTCAGCTTCATATACAGCCAGGCGGTCTGTGCTTGAAAGCTGTTCTGGACTGTTTTCTTAAATCCTTTCTCCTTAGTGAGACCTGTAATTGTCTGGCCTGTAGGCTCTCCCCCCACACACAGGATCAATAGGCCCAGTAATCAACTTGTTCACCTCACAATTCTTGATCAGAGCAACAAGTCCAGCCTTGCCTTAGTCTCTCTTTCTACCACATAACTCTGTTTGGTTGGGCTCAATGCAAGGATTTTTCATGAACTTGCCTGTATACCACCAGTAAATCATATGGCTTGTTAGGTACCGGTATATTTATCTAGTAGATCTCCGGAATACAGTCGGAAGGCTACTTTCCATAAGATCTAGGGACATATTTTGTGTGTTGACTGGTGAAATAACTACCCATACATTTCCACTTTTCCACTGATCCTCCTGATTTTGGAGATGGAGTTTCCTGGTAAATAAGACCACAGCATGCCTGACACAGAAAAAGACCGCAGGGAAGGGATTTCTCAAGGAGATGGGCTAAAACCGTCCATAAACTAGTGCTTCCTCTCGGTTCTGTAGAAGATCATTGTTATTATCGCACACATACACAAAGTCCTGTGTTTGGAAACCCATCAAAGATCAGTAGAAGTTGTCAAACCTTTATTCATTCCCACTCATTGTTTGGTTCCCCATGGCAGCCGACTTTAATAAAGACAGCAGAAACACTAGCGTCCCTGCGGTCCCTGTCTCAGCACACACATTCAAACCTCAGCTACCTTGACCAGGTAATTCACTGCTAATCGCTTTTACTCTTGATTTGAAATGGGGTCCCGGCTGCTGTTTTCATCTGCAGACGGTGCTTCTTCACTTATCTAAACTAAGTCAAGTTTCCATTGAGTTTATTCCTGACCATGTCACTGTAAACTGCAGGGGCATTTTGTCAGCAGCTGGGCACCATTTCATCTAGTCGCCAATCAGCCAGGCAGTGTTGTTTCACTTGGATGGGATCATTCAGGCCCTTAATTCATTTTATTTATTAAATAACCTGATAGGTCTTTATTTGTTTTAGAATGGACACACTGACGTGTATCAACATGACTGTGTACCTGCTGATGAGAGTACAAAGGTATTTTGTAACATGTCACTATGTGATGTACGACATACTTGGCCTAAAACAAGTTCAATGACATTCTGAAGAACTGTAGGTGTGCATATCAGTTCCTATCCCTTTAGTTTATAGGTAGATACGAGCCAGTGCAGAAAGTCCAGTCACTACATTTACTATGATCAGTTAAAATGGATCAAAATGGACAGTCAATGTATTGCTGACTGTACCTTATGCTGAAATTGTGGTGGCAGAATATATTTTATAGTGTGACACTGTTATATGATGTAGCAAGTTGTTAATGTGCAACTGCATGTGAGTGTTACCCAGGGCCTATATTTAGTCCTGGTCATCCCCCTTCCTGATGCCCTGGGCTAGCCAGCTTATAGGAGGGGGATACACTATGTATGTGGTCAGTGTGTGTGTCCATGCTGGTCCCCCGAAGTCGTAGCTTCTCTGTTCTCTGTGTTCCAGCTGTGGGAGTTAGAGCACTCCTTAAGGTTCTTCTGCCCTCATTTTTCTAGACTTTTCTTTGTGAAATGGTGGGTTTGTTGTCTGGACTGTCAACGTCTGTGGAACACTAATCTGGTCAGACGGCCGGCCGACACACAGTACAGTCGTACAGACAGAGTTAAAGACAAATTATTTGAAAAAGTGTGATGTTTTTTATCCTTGCTGAAGGAAAGATTACGTAGTTTTACTGTTTCCAGACTCGCTGCGTGCTACGGAAGCTGTTTCCAGACTCGCTGCGTGCTATGGAAGCTGTTTCCAGACTCGCTGCATGCTACAGAAGCTGTTTCCAGACTCGCTGCGTGCTACAGAAGCTGTTTCCAGACTCGCTGCGTGCTACAGAAGCTGTTTCCAGACTCGCTGCGTGCTATGGAAGCTGTTTCCAGACTCGCTGCGTGCTATGGAAGCTGTTTCCAGACTCGCTGCGTGCTGCGGAAGCTGTTTCCAGACTCGCTGTGTGCTACAGAAGCTGTTTCCAGACTCGCTGTGTGCTACAGAAGCTGTTTCCAGACTTGCTGCGTGCTACGGAAGCTGTTTCCAGACTCGCTGCGTGCTACAGAAGCTGTTTCCAGACTTGCTGCGTGCTACGGAAGCTGTTTTCCAGACTCGCTGCGTGCTACGGAAGCTGTTTCCAGACTCGCTGCGTGCTATGGAAGCTGTTTCCAGACTCGCTGCGTGCTACGGAAGCTGTTTCCAGACTCGCTGCGTGCTACAGAAGCTGTTTCCAGACTCGCTGTGTGCTACAGAAGCTGTTTTCCAGACTCGCTGCGTGCTACAGAAGCTGTTTCCAGACTCGCTGTGTGCTACGGAAGCCTTGTTTCCAACCAAAGTACTCAGAACTTGTCCGTCCCACGACTACTATTGAAGAGAAGGATCCTTCATTCCACTGTTTCCACCGCAGGAACTTTCCCAGAAGATTAGACAAATGATGCAGTGCACCACATCCAGGCAGCAAAAACACCTGCTGCTCTGCCTGCCAGAGCACTTCTATTATTGTACTTCTGGATTTTTCCTGTAATCTTGCTTCAAATGCTTAAGCTTCTTCCGGCATCGTTTCACGGTGTGAAAAATGTTCAGCTCCAGATTCTGCCATATGCTTACTAATGGCTTCTGTTCTCCATGTTGACGCAAGGCCGCAGGATTTAAAAAAATGACGCTTAGAATATCAGTTTACATGTTGAATACTCAACCAGTCAGACTGTTCAGCACTGCAAGCTCCACCCACAAAGTTCCTGGATTTTGGAATATACTCTCCCCTGGAGCAGGTTCCTTACATTTTTGGGGCCAACGGAAGTCAATCCAGACCCTGGTACTCACGGTGAGAGAAAGTTCTTGCACTAGACAGGTGCCTTAAGACTAATCTTGTGGGGTTGATAGTCATGTCTCTGTTGGTAAGCCCTCCTCAACAGCCCCCTCCCCCTGTCATTACCCCTGACGCCCAGCCCTGTTCCTTCCATCCAGCCCCTAGTCTCAAGCCCCTATGGTGAAGCCCCCTGATGTAGTGATTGCCACTGTTAGGTGAATGATGGGGATGGGCTCTGTGGGGCAGAGGGGGGAGTGTGCATGTGTGGGGAAAAAAAATTTGACTATAGAAGGGAGGGGGAGATGGAGTGTGAAAGCGAGGGGGAGAGGGGGGGGGGGGCAGTGAAAAAGGGAGAAAGAGGACGCGCAAACGAGCGAGAGAGAGGGAGACTGAGAGGAGGTGGGCGGGTGCATGTGGGTGACTGTGAGACAGGAGTCGGTCGGCTCAGTCAGACAGAAGCCTGGCGGAGTGAGCGGCTGAATGCACGTTCCTGCTGAGCCCAGTGGAGCAGCCGTGGACAGTGGAGCGCAGGCAGAGGCAGCAGCAGCAGCAGCAGCAGCAGCATCAGCAGCAGGGCTCGCCTAGACAGAGGGCAGACGTGCAGGGGAGGAAGAGCTGGCAAGACGTAGTCGGATGTGCTGCCCAGGAGGAAACAGGGAAAGAGCACTTGTTTTTTTTTCCTCTCTTCTTTTCTCCTCCTCATCCTCACCTGACTGGATTTTCTCTTGCTCGCTGTGGACTAACAGAGGAGCAATCTGAGGTATTTTACAGCTATTTTGCAGCTTCCGGGATTTAATGGCGAGGGGTGGGGGAGGAAGGGATCGAGAGAAAGAGAGGAGGGGGCTTGTGTTGCTGTGCATCCAGCGGAACACATCAGAATAAGAGATGGAGGCAGTTCTGTGGCAGAAATGGCAGCTGATGTGTTTTGGTTAAATGGAAGCTCTGTGTCTGTCTGCCCTGTGTGTGTGTGTGTCTGTGTGTGTGTGCGCGCATGTGTGCGTGCGCGTGTCTAGCCTCTGTGTGTTCGTGTGTTGTTTTTGTCTGTCTGGTGTGCACGGTATTGCACTGTGATAGATGTATAAAGCTGAGATCTGTTGACATGCCTGTTCGCCTTGGAGGCCATTATCCTCAGCAGAAGTGGCTAGCAGCGGGCATTCACGAGCAGGGGTTTTCAGGATGCTAGGACAGCTGCCCCCCCCCCTCTCCTCCATCTCCCCCCCTCTCTCCCTCTCTATCCCTCTGTCCGTCTGCTGCTCTGTTCCCCTCCCCATGGTCCTCTCTTCCCCCACTCTCTCCGTTTCTCTAAGTCAATGGATTGTGTCTTAAACCCAGCGCTGTCTGGCTAGCCCTCGGTGATGAAGCCTTTCTAGGAGATAGAAGACAAAGGCCAGTGTGTTGGATCATCTTATGCTGCTTTCTGGGTAATTTAGCTTGAGTGGCCTTCAAGGTTTTTTGTGCTTTAATCTCCCCCTCCCCTAGTTTCCCCCCTTTCTCCCCCGGAATACTATAAACGATGGCTAGGCTGACAAAAATGCTCTCGTCACAGGTTGAGAGTGAGGCCTGTGTTGATCTCATTTTGGTCTGTGTGTCATCTTGACGCAAGCCTCTTACTGTCAGTATTCGGATCGAATCCCCCCTGCTCCGTCCTCTCCTTTAAACATCAATGATCAATCTGTCAATGAGTGAATGGTCAAAACAAAGGCTGAGACCTCTCGCAATCGAAAATGGGTTAGAGAGCTTTAAGGTGGCAGGGCTTCGGGGGTGGGGTGGTGGAAGGGGGTAGGGTGGTGGAAGGGGGTGGGGGCGACGGAATGCACCCCCCCCCTGTGGTGAGGGGGTTGTATGTGGAGGGGGAAATGTCCACGGCCCGGGTTGTGGATTAACCCTTTACTAGGACAGATGGCTCTCTCCCCCATGGAGAGGAAGACCACTAGTCCTCCTCTGTTCCCCCATTCCACCACCACACACGCACGCACCAGCTAGTTTGGATGCCAAATCTGTTTTTGTTTTTTATTTACAGCAGTCTAGTAGTCAGATTTTTGTGTGTGCTTGTATGCATAAGCCCTTGACAAGTGTGATGCTACTGTGTTGGTACAGAGAGCCATGCTGTGTATAGATCAATGTGGGTGTATGGTGAGGCCTACATGTTGTCAGTTACATAATTTTGTGTGTGTGGAAGGAAGCCTATGTTTGCTGAGCCAGTCGGTTCATCAGATCCTCCAGGCTTGTGGCCCAGCCAGACAGACATGGGTGGGCAGACCGATAGACTGCTCTCACATTTGGACCAGTCGTCCCTGTTGGTGGGCTGTTAGTGTGCACGGCACATCGACACAGTCTCTCACCCCTCTCTCCCCTCGCACGGGAGACGTGAGCAGACTATGGACCAGGGAGAACAGAGTAGCACATTCACTCCCCACCCCTGCTGTCTAAGCCAGAGGAACCCAGCCAGCATCAATACCTTATGACTGGATATGCTGACAACCCCCCCACCCCCCACCCCACCCCCCTGCAGCAGACAGCCCATGCTGGAGCTGTGCAGCCACGTTACACTGTATGCTTCATGTAGACTCTGCAACTGGGAAGGCAAGCATGTGCTGGGCTGTTTAAGAAGTCATCCGAGGGCTGTGATTTGCATTCCAAATAACCTTCCTACCTCAGGTCTCTGGCTGGACAGAAGCCATGTACTGACAGTGGAAGAATGGAAAACAGCAAGTCGGAGGCGTTTTTTAATTGGCTCGTGCAAACAGTGCTGTTAGACACTGCTTCAGAATGACCCCTAAAGTATTATTGGGTTGGTTTTTTGGTTGAGTTTAAAATTGTTGTTGAGGCACAGACTGTTTGGGGTTTGGCAGACAGCGGGTGGTTCCATGGGGAAAGCCACAGTTATCCGTTAAACATGTACTAAAACAGAAGCTGTTATTCTGTTTGTGAAGGTACATGACCGTCTCCCACATCTTAGCACTAGAAAGGGGTCAGTCCAGGGTGAGGCCTTATCTTCCTCGCATATCTACTGTAGAGGTAAGCTAGTGAAGAACCTGTTTTTTTTTTGATACATCGACAGATAGCGTAAACCGATAGAGAGATGCAAGGAAAAGCGAAGACGAGGAAGGATTTGAAGAAGGAATGGCGAGATGAGAGAGGAGTGTGAGCGGGTGGAGAGAGCTACAGAGGGAGAGAGCATCACCAGCCTCTAGTGTTATCCACTGGGTCATGCTCATGAAACATTTAATCAAGCTTTGCAGATAACAGCTTCCTCTCCAACTTAGCACAAACACATCTATATCTGCACGCAGTCGTTTTTCTCCAACGCTCTGCTTCACATGTGTGGCTCATACGTTGCGACAAGCAAACTATTTATACTTTTCCAAATGCGATGACAGCGTATTGAATTCTGACATGAGTACCAATATTTGTGAAGGCTTTCATGCTTTCCTTTTTAACAGAGAACTAGTTCAATATAGGCTTTCAAATAACTTGTCCTGAAATACCCGGATGCCAGCACACAGCAGAATAAGAATAGATGTACCTATTAATAGAACAATTATGATAATGAATCGTTGCCAAACACATTTACGATGGCCTACTTTTCACCCATGGCACCACTCAGATTACTATCGTGAAGATGTGCTAGAGCAAGTCATCTATTTCGACTGTATCTGGTCTGGTTTTTTATATATATATATAAATGATTAACCCTAAATCAACACTACAATCAATGCAGTGCTGACTGCCATTTGTCTGATCTTTCACTTATTTTAGACAGATTTCCACCCCATCTAGGTCATGTCTGCTGTGGTTTGGAGACAGACGGTATCAGGTCATGGGTGAAGATGTCAGGCGCCAACAGTCTGAAAACATCATACTGGTCCTGAGCAACAGAGCTACTCTGGCTGTTTAAATGCTGCCACATGTAGGAAGTGGAAACTAGTGACCACACCTAGGCAAGGTTCGAGTTCACACATCAGACAGACACTAACTAGGATAGAATGGACTGTTTAGTGTTAAGGGGTGGACAGGTGGATCCGTTTCAGTTTGGAACCTGTGTGGTCTGGTGAGGTGGGTCTGATCATGTCGTTTCAACAGATTTGGAGAACAGAATTTCCAGTGCTGAATGGATATTGTCTTGAGGATATACTTGAAGTGTCAAGTCACCTGTAAGGGAAACGACAAATAAGGACAGTGTTTTTCTTTCCTGTGCATGTTGTCTAAAACACAGCTTTGTACACGGCTGTTACACTGCGCTAACATCTCCACCGCTAGCTGAGAGATAAGTCTTCAGTCAGTCACCTGGAACTAAAGCATCTCCTTAGCTGTCTGTACATAGACATTGTTATGGCTGCTCCAAACTGAACAAGACGTAAACAACCTCTAATCCAAAGGGCCAAATTACTAAAGTCAATCTTCATTCTAACTGCACTGGTACTGTTACGTGTGTGCCTTCAACTGGGTGACCCACCATACAGCAGCTACAGTGGCTTCCCAAACGCCCTGCTGTTTGTATCTGTATGCGTGCATGCATGGGGAGGAGGAAGTACTCTGATATTAATTAGAATTCATTAGAATGTGTAGGTAATGGCAGGTTAGAGGGTCTGCCTAGCAGGTTATGGAACAGACAGATCTTGCTCCACAACTTGAGTGTTTTGCAAAGACACTTGCATATGTGTGCGTGAGCACCTGTCTGTACCGCGTGTGCCGATGAGACGCCTGATCCTCAGTGGTCCACTCCATATCATCTTCTGTAGTGATTACATCTAGCCTAGTGACCATGTGGATGGACTCCACCTACCAGTCTTAATTTAGCCCTGTGTTTCAGTGTGGGTGTCCTTCTCTCTGGGCTCCTCTCAGTCTAAACAGTCTGCAGTGCACATGAGCCTGCCTGCTCTCCTTGCGTATGGAGGGGGACTGGGGGACAGGGTTCGGGGAAGGAGGGGACAGGTGTGGAGGGGTAGAGTGCTTATGGGATGGGCATCAAAACCATGACCATCATGTTACCTCCTTCTATAGTGAACAGAGAACCCATGTAAACTCATGACTGTATTTTACTTAACTCAGTTTAGAATGATCAATTGTTATTTTTTGGTCTGTATTAGAGTCAGTTTGAATGAAACTTGTATATAACTGAGGTTGGTTCCATCCCATAATGGTTTCCTTCTGGTTTGTGGAAGGTGCACCCTGAGTATCCTTCACCCGAACATGAGCTTTGGAGTTCCTTGCTTGTTCCTTGGACAGAGTTTGGCATTTTAACATGGTTGTGCGTGGTGCTACAGCAGCTCCAGATCTACTGAGCAGCTCTAGACAGTCTTGTTGGAGATTAACCTCAACAGGAGCCTTGTTCACTGTTTTCGGTTTGGTTGGTTTTGGAAGGCACAGAAATGGGCCTGTCACCCGCATGATGAATGCACCTGGTCAGCTGAGCAGAGTCCAAGTTTATGTCCAAGTTTACCAAGCAGATAGAATGAACCAAGACAGCAATGGAGATGTCAAGTAAGCGATCAAGATCTCTGCCAAGATGTCTAAATGGTTCAATATGCCCACCTTGATCAAGATGCACAACTTGATTATCCACCTACCTTTTCACGTACCTTACCTACCATACCACGTACCTTACCAACCACCTTACCAACTACCTTACCACCTACCTTACCACCTACCTCACCACGTACCTTACCAACCACCTTACCAACTACCTTACCACCTACCTTACCACCTACCTTACCACGTACCTTACCAACCACCTTACCAACTACCTTACCACCTACCTTACCACGTACCATACCACCTACCTTACCAACTACCTTACCACCTACCTTACCAACTACCTTACCACCTACCATACCACCTACCTTACCAACTACCTTACCACCTACCTTACCACGTACCTTACCAACCACCTTACCAACTACCTCACCACCTACCTTACCAACCACCTTACCACCTACCTTACCACGTACCTTACCAACCACCTTACCAACTACCTCACCACCTACCTTACCAACCACCTTACCAACTACCTCACCACCTACCTTACCAACCACCTTACCAACTACGTTACCACCTACCTTACCAACCACCTTACCAACTACGTTACCACCTACCTTACCAACTACCTTACCAACTACCTTACCACCTACCTTACCTACCTTACCAACTACCTTACCAACTACCTTACCAACTACCTTATCTACCTTACCACTTACCTTACCAACTACGTTACCAACTACCTTACCTACCTTACTACCAACCTTACCTACCTTACCAACTGCCATACCACCTACCTTACCACCTACCTTTCCAACTACCATTCCTACCTTATCAGCTACCTTACCACCTACCTTACCAACTACCTTACCTACCTTACCAACTACCTTACTCAACCAAAGTACCTTTCTCTACCCAGATACTTAATTCAGCCAAGATGCCCAGCTCGATCAAGATGGCTGTGCCCTTGAGCTGGGCGCTGAATGTAGGTCACAACTGAAATCCAAGACCAGGCCCTGGGGATGAAGGCCCTAGGTACCCCCATAGCTCTGGGGAGAGTGCAGGCGTGAAGCAGGAAAAGAAATGAAACCAATTTTCTACACACTGGTATTTTTAGAGCTTGGGTTGTAAACTGGGTGTGTGCTAAGCTTCCTGTTGCCTTGTTTTGATGTATTTTTGAACCACAGTGTTCAAACTATGTCTGATTTTATTGCCAAGTGGCTCCGGCTCTCGTTAGTGCAGAGCTGGGCTATTTTCTACCCTCCTTGTACTTCTGTCCTGTCCCCTTCTCTGCTGTGAACACGCTGAGGCTGATCTGATAATCACTCACCTCTCCGGTCTTCAGTTCTTCTAAAGAATTGTCAATGATAATTGAGTCATGAAGTCATTTTGTCTCTTGTCCTCTTATCGTGTAATCATGCCCACAAATCAAATCTCACAGTCTAGTGTTAGCAGTTTAAGTCAAAGTCTAAATCAATCGTGCCACTGGAAGGGCAAAAGCTCTATAGAATAGAATTCAGTCCTTAATGTACTTGCATGATGACCTAGTCTTTCTCTGTTGGTTTAGCTAGGTGTTGGCTTGCTGTCAGGATGCAAACTTATAAAAGATCTACTTGGTTTGACCGGATCACAATTTAAACGGTAAAATCTTGGTTGTACATGAGCAGTTTGTTTCGTGTTGGATGTACCAAGAGTCCCAGCTTTCATTTCTCCCCTGGATGTGTAGGGAGATGCAGTCTATTGTTTAGCATGAGCCCGCATGAGAGTACCCATACACACCCCTGTGTGTATGGGTACTCTCATGCCGCTGTGTGTACTCTGTGTGTATGGGTACTCTTACCCTGCTGTGTGTACTCTGTGTGTATGGGTACTCTTATGCTGCTGTGTGTACTCTGTGTGTATGGGTACTTTTACACTGCTGTGTGTACTCTGTGTGTATGGGTACTCTCACGCTGCTGTGTGTACTCTGTGTGTATGGGTACTCTCACGCTGCTGTGTGTACTCTGTGTGTATGGGTACTCTCACGCTGCTGTTTCCTACTACAGCTGGGGACAAACAGAATATTCACACACGCATGCAGAGCCAGAGAATCGGTTTCTAAGTGTGTTGTATTGTGGCGTTGAGGCAGTATTGTCTCTTGGTTGGTTGAGATACACAGAGATGGTAGTATTCTAACGTGTGTGTGTGTGTGTGTGTGTGTGTGTGTGTGTGTGAGAGCCTAAGCACGACCTCTGAGTGTAGCTGTCGGGGTCGTCCCTGTGGAGCTAGCTCACGTCAGGTGAGACGGAAATAAGATGGTGGGTATTGATGCCTGGTGTTGTGGCCAAGTTGTGATGCTGAAGGTCACAGTGAGGGTGCTTGGGATGGGCTGTGTTTGCTATTGATCGTGGTTCAGATGACAGTGTGATGTAAGTGGAGGCTGGGGGGTGAGGGCAGGGTTGGGTAACCTGGTGCTATTATAGCACCGATGTGTGTGTGTGTATATATATATGACCAGTACTGGTCAGAATTGGATCACAGATTAGGGCGCCTCGATTCTGTGCCACTTAAATGCCTGGGTTGTGGCTTGAAATATTTGCTTGTTTTTAATGTCAGCCACCATCATTTTGTGGCTCTTTTTATTTCATCGTTTAATATCTGTCCAGGGACATTTTAGGCACCAGAACCGAATCGATTTGGCACCAGAATAGTAAAAACAAGAACAATCCCCAGCCGTAGGTGGGGTGACAGACTCAGGGTGATGGGCCACCTCCGCAGAGGGAGCTAAAGGGGCGCGTCAGGGGGGCACCAGGCTGGCCTGAGGTGAGTCACAGAGCTGCTGAACTGCTCTGCTGGGCCATTTAGGGTTGCTGAACGTTAGCTTCGTAGCATACGTTTACCCCTGTACCAGACGCTTCTGTTGGAGGTTACGTGACCAGCTTTCACAGCCAGTCTGAAGGGATGGTAGGATGGGGTCAGGACAGAGTAGGTCAGTCTGGGTGTGTTATGTGCTTGTGTGTTTCTGTGGACCTATAGCAGACTGCCCAGTGTGTTGTGATGGTTCTGGGGGGAGGTGTGTTTACTGTGTAAAGCCCCATTAGATGATTAGTTTTCCTGTTTCGCCGTTAACCATGTGATGATGCGTGTGTGTTGCTCGCTATACTTGTATGAGCATGACAAGGTCCCCGCACGGGCTTATCGTAGACAGTCCCTGGTCTTTCGCTTGGAACTCGATTTCTAACAAGTTCAGCTCTAGTCACATCTGGTTTACAAGAAATAAAGTTCCTGTGAAGCATCCATCATCTGTCATCCTATCGATCAACCGCGGCGTTTCAAAGCGGACAGCAGTGATTCTCTGACATCTGATCGTGATCTGGCGGTTGGATCACCCTTGTCAGAGAAGAGGCATCAGCAGACAGCCTGTGCTGCTGAAAGCCTGATAGTCTATATCTCTGTCTAGGTTACAGACATACCTCAGGTCTGCTCCTGCCATCTTCACCACTGTTAGTGACCTGTTAGAGGGCTCTGCACATGTATACCTACACACCAATATTTCCATGCACACATTCACCAGGTGATTCTCTGATGAACATCTCCATGGTTGCGTTCCATCACCTGTGGATCTACAACGTTTAGATCTTGTCCCCTTGGCGGGAATCGTGTCGACTCACGTGGTCCCTGGCCTGTGTGTGTTCTGCCTCTGTGCGTGAGTGAGAGCGCTCAGTGAGTGAAAAGGGAAGGGCCTGCATTGTCTGAGAAGAGGCTGGGTTCCACTGGATCAACCCTCCCTGGGTTGTCCTTAGCAACAGAACAGAATGTCTCGCTGCAACGCAATACTCCGTTGTTTTCATGTAAGGATACACTGTATGGTGTCTGCAATACGAGCGAGCCCTCTTACCATCCCGACCTTTAACAATGCACACGCTTCCTGCATTTTCAGCCAATGGCGTTTAATGCAAGCGCGTGCGGCATGTTGTCAAACCGAACATCACAGGCTGTTTTTGTGAGTTAGTGGATAAGGATGCATATTTTGGGTGGGGAAATGTTGACCGATAACCAACGCTCGTTAACGACCGTTAACCGAGAAGAAAAATGTAGATGTAAATGTAGTGTCTGTGATTCATTTAAATCATCTCATAAAATGTTGATTTTTCAATAGCTGCATTAACAACAACATAATAAAAAGAGATGAACAAAATGAAAACATTTTGACCTTTGATTGGTGGTTAAAACAACACAGAAGTACATGTTGTCATTTTGCTGCTACAGAACTGAGATTGATATTGGTAAAGTAGCAGAACGTAGCTAATTGTCGCTAGTAGCTATAACTGTTTTTTCATATTGTTGTAAAAGATTTTAAAAACAACCTTGAGAAACCTAGCAACATTGTCGCTAAATTGGAAACACTGTTAACCGATGGTAACGAGTCAACATTCACACTGTCGGTTAATGGTTAAGCTACACGGTTCACCATGAGCAGTCAGCAGTGGGCTGTGTCTGGCTGGAGAGGTCAGAGACAGAAGAGGGTTGCGCTAACGCCGTGCTAATTCATGCCATACTCAAGTTCCTCTTGGTAAAGCCTCTCTTTTTCCACAGAAGTTGTCAATGGTGCCTTTGTAAGGTATAGTGAATGATTTACCCTAATAGGAATGATGGTGTTTAGTCAGGACTTTCAATGAGACTGGCCGTTCTGACCGAGCCTATTGGCTGACGGATGCTTGGGTAATGATTGGCTGACGGAGGCTTGGAAGGTGATTGGCTGACTAAGGTTGCTGGTGTTGCTGAGGTTAGATGAGGGCTACTGTGCTCCGGAGAACTGACTAGGACTACCATGACGCTGCCTACCTCAGACTGGCTGAGAACTTTCCAAGGTCAACACTGTGGAGATTTACTGTCTGGAGCGGGAAAAGCTGTCCAAGTGAGTTTGATGGAGTTCAGGGGTTTGTTCCAGTGTTTGTGTCTGCATTGATTTTCCCTCACTTGAGGAAAGATGAGGTATTTCACAATGAGCAGCGTACAGTCAACGTTTTCAACTATCAGGATCCGGAGACTGTAAATCAGAGGTTCTACGGGCTGTACACACACACACACACACCTGTAACACACACACTCATACCTGTAACACACACACACACACACACACAAATACACAGACACGCAGAAGCGTCCTCTCCAAGAAGAGCAGCTTCTCTAGATAACTTGACTCATGTCAGAGGTAGGCACAGGGAAGATTACATTGAAGAAGTGATTGGTGATATGACAGAGCTGTGATTGAGAGTATGGCTGCAACGTGCATCTGAGTTATCCTCACATCTCTGATTTATCACCTCTGTCATTGGACAGGGCCTCTGCGGAGCTCCGCCCAGCCCACCAGGCTATTTTTACCAGCCATTTCTCATCAGCAGGCCGGGACGTTGGGGAGATAGAGGAGGCTGGTCACACGAGGAGAAGAAGAGGGAGCGAGGGAATGGAAGACTTGGGGAAAAGAGAGAGGCTTTCTCTGTGCTTATGCTCAGACTTGCCGGCAGCCATCTTTGTTTATACCCACGTCTTGCTCAGAAGCAGACAGCAAGCAGGATAGGTGCCGTTTCCTCGTGTGTTCTTTGTCTGGCACTAAGGCAAACACGGTTCAGAAAAGAATGAGGATATAGACATGGTATGGGATAAAAGAGAGATTCCTGTATGTCTGGCTGTGTTCAAAAGAAAATGATCGTAAAGCCATTTTACACTGATTGGCCAATAGTCCAAAGCCAGTTACACCAGGCACATGCTATCCCTTCACAACCTAGACTGCAAACCAACACAAACACGCACACCTTCCCCTAGTGTTCTCCACGCATGCCAGATTCCTACCTAGGTGCTACTACGGTACCTCACACCAGTGAATGTGACTGAGCAGCCTCCTGCTGAACAGGAGCTGCTTCACAGATGGCACTGCTCCAGTGGACCAACTGGCTGGGAGCTCGCTGGGAACTTCCCTGGTTAGGACTGACTCACGGCTCAGAAGCTGTTACATGCTTCTCTCCTTCCATCACAGGTCTGCGGTAGTAGCCTCCCATCAGGGGAGTGTAGGTCTGCAGCCCTGCAGGGGATCTTCTGAGTCGGCGTGGTCATTGTCCTCATTGTTCACCAAGCATAGGCTCAATACTCGGCTAACTCTTTCTCTGTCTTTGATTGGCTCCTCCAGGTACAACCCGCCTCCCGCGTGACGGAGAGGTCTCTGGAGTAGACTACAACTTCCTGTCTGTGGAGGACTTCCTGGACCTGGAGAAGAGTGGAACCCTTCTGGAGATAGGAACATATGAAGGTACAGATTCATTGCAACCCCCCACTAGCATCCATGCATCCATGCCTCCATGCGCTTTTCTCACTGCCAAAAGGGGGTTATTTAGAATGATAGAACGCTACAGAAGGTGTTAGTGTGACCTGCTGGGACGTGGCGTGGAGTCCTTTTCCCAGTGATCTCACCAGGAACACTAGTTGATAGCAGTAGAGAGTGAAGATATGTTGTCGACCTGCTAACCGAGACGCTACTAAGCCAATTGACAAAGCCAAACAAAAACTGGCTCCATTCTGCTGACATCATGGTCTGTGTGAAAGGGGTCTCCAATGTGAAAGGAAGGGGGCTTGGATGGGGGAGGGAGGGGGATTTCTGTTTTCCTTGTCATTGTTTCCCCACCATTGCCATGTGTCTGTGTCTATTTTCCTTTATGAAATACCTTGCATAATTGGACCATAAAAAAAACTTTTTTTTCTGAAAGCCTGGCGTAAATACCATCAGTTCAACATTGTACTTTGTAAAATGATAGTAGGCTGCTACCGTCCATACTTAGCACTGGTCCTGCTGGCAAACAATGGATCTCCCCCTTCTTCCCAGGGAAAGCAAACCCCCCCCCCAACTCATCTGCATACAAAGACTGAAATGATTACACCCCCACCCCACCCCCCTGCCCCCTTAGCCCTGTTTTCCCTTCCAAACATGCTAATATCCCCCGTTGCCTAGGTAACTATTATGGGACGCCCAAGCCGCCCAGCCAGCCCCCTAGTGGGACAGTGATTAGTGGTGATGCTCTGCAAGACAGCCTGCCGAGCTCCCAGCACTCCACGCCCAGACGCACCGTATCCTACAATGAGATGCAAAATGCTGGAATAGTGCCTGCAGACCTGGCGGAGGACGAGGACGTCCCTGAGATGAACAGTAGCTTTACAGGTAAGACGGAGGGAGGGAGATGAAGTTGGAGGGAGATGAAGAGGGAGGGAGGGAGGGAGATGAAGAGGGAGGGAGGGAGAGAGGGAGATGGAGAGGGAGGGAAATGAAGACGGAGGGAGGGAGGGAAATGAAAAGGGAGGAAGGGAGAAAGGGAGATGAAGAGAGGGAGCGAGAGACAGGGTAGAGGGAGAAAGCGCCCAAGAGAGTAAGGCGGACTGGAGGATCGGAGAAGGTGTCATTCTGAAGGGTGAGACTGGAGTAAGAAGGGAGAGAGAGAGAGGAGTGTGACGGGTCAGAGGAGTGGCAGTCTAAGGTGTGTGAAAGAGAGGAAGGAGCACAGGAAGAAGTGATGGGGTGTCATGTAGAAGGGTTGAGAGAGAGTGAGAGAGAGAGGGAAGGGAGTGGGGGTCAGGGAACAAGGTTCTAAAGCGAGCAGCAGTGAAAAGGAGAGGGAGAAAGAGTGACGGTGACTGTGAGCACGGGGATACAGGATACAAGTGGTCCTTTGTGTGTGCGGGCCAGAGGCTCGCTGTGTCCACATCCTGTCTGCCTGTCTGAGAGTAATACATAGTGCCACCTGGCTGCCAGAGGAGTAGACAGACTCACCCAGCTTCTCCTCCGCCTCCTCTCCTCAGCACGCTCAAACACTGCTGCTCTGTGATGCAGAGCGACTGAGACACGCCAGAATACGTTCCAGCTGTAGGCTGGCCTGATACCCTCAAGATGTGTGAATTATGCGGTTTTAAGGCACGCTGCTTATGGACACATCTTGAGGTTTTGTTCCGATTCTGACATGGACCATTTTAAGGTGTTCCGACTGCACGCATGAGCGCTTTTTACAATGCTTTTCTGTGCATTGGTGGTGCGGCCAGGGCCAAATGTTCTCAGTATCGTGTGTGTGGTTCAGTGTATTTGTTTTGCGCGTTAGATTCGGCCACATGTTGTTAGCGAGGGAGTGTGAGAGTAAACATGCCCTTATGGTCTTTCAGCAGACATGAGGTGAACAGCAGGGGGGCTGGGGGCATTGTGTAGGTGGGTGTGTGTGTTTCTTATGAGGGACACCTCTATCCATTTACCAAGTGTGAGTGCAGTAAACCTCTCTTTTTCCAAGTCTAATGTAGTGAATCACTGAAGCCTAGTTTTAAATAATACGGCATTGGGTGGAGCTGCACTGCTTAGTGCCATCACACTCCAAAGCTGTCCAAGGAAACGGGGCTCCCATAGTGTGAAACATCACCATGGTCCTTTGTGTGTGCGTCTGCGTGTGTTTGCTTGCTTATTCACTTCCTCTCCCCCCCCCCCCCCCCCCCCCCACTTGGCACCTTGCAGGAGACTCCAGTGAACTTGACGAGCACCCCTACCCCCCGCGCCAGAACGCCCCTTCCTACGGTGTGAACAACACCTCACCGTCAACCACGGACAGCACTCAGCAGACACACACACACCTCAGCCATCCTCCCTCAGAGGACCCCCTGGGCCCTCTGCCCGACAACTGGGAGATGGCCTACACTGAGAACGGAGAGGTCTACTTCATAGAGTACGTAGGCCCTGCTCACACACAGGCACCAAGGCTAACTGGACAGGGGGTGGCAGGGGATGTTTGGGTTTGGGTTTTTATAGGCTCTTTAAAACCTACTTCCTGTTGACTGTGTTTTCCCCCCAGCCACAACACCAAGACCACATCCTGGATCGACCCTCGGTGCCTAGACAAGCCACCGAAGCCCCTGGAAGAATGTGAAGACGATGGTACGTCCTCACTGTGTGTGTGTGTGTGTGTGTGTGTGCGTGTCTCTCTGCCTGTCGGCATCTCTCTGCAGTTACATTCACAGCAACATGTTGTGGTATCCTGACACACAGCGTCACCTAAATGCCAGCCTGCCATTCCTCTGGTGGCCTATAGATGGCAGTGTTGAGCCGTGGCAGGGCAGCGTGAGGACGGTGGCGATAGCTCTTGTCTTGTGCACTCGTGCTGCCGCTCGTCTGAGCAAGCCGCCCCAGAGCCAGGGGGCCTGACTGGATTATTCGCATCATCTAGCATAAAGAAATAATGCTCCCTTGTCCTACAGAGGGGAACACGTCTGCCCACGCAACAGCAACACACCGCTCATCTGCCTCCTCTCTGCCTCACCCTGTCTCTGACACACACAGCTCACGCCCTCACACGCATGCTGTGTGTGTGTGTGTGTGTACCTCTCCTCAGGCTGATCACTTTCTGTTCGTTCTTCCATACAAAGTTGGGTTTAAGGGCTCGTGTACGATTGAGATGTTATGGATTTTTGTCCGCTTGTTGCTAAATTAAATTTTTGTGATATTAACTACATGTTGGTTTCAAGCCTGTGTCTTCCACTGTCTGTATTCAATACTGTAATTTATGTCTCTACCTCGATGGTTGGAGTAGCTCATTTGGTAGTAAAGTACTTATTGATTTGTGCTTTAAAGGTTCCACTCTAGGGCTTAAATGGAGAAGGAAACTGAACAGTGCCACCAAGTGGCTCTTTAAGAAACTTTATCCGTCTGCCCTTAAAGATGTTATTCTGCAGTCTATTCTGTAAACATAGCAAAAAAATGTTTATTTCCAATGGATGTTAACATACTAGTTCTATATCTATACATAGTATATAGCTAAACATTGATGTTGTGAAACTTTCTTTAGGCTTCATGTTAACACTGTCTGTTTCTCTCCATGTCCTCTCCCTCGATCCCTGCTGTGGTGACCTGCACTGTGAGAAGAAGGGGTACACACAGAAGAGCTGGACAACGAGCTAGGTAGGCCTCTCCTTCACCCCTCAACTCATCTCCAGAGGTGACTGGAGATGTTACTGACAGAGTCAATACACTTCCACATGGTCTGACGTGGGGCTCACGATGTAGCACGCGATGTAGCTCACGATGTAGCACGCAATGTAGCTCACGATGTAGCACGTAATGTAGCTCACGATGTAGCACGCAATGTAGCTCACGATATAGCTCGCGATGTAGCACGCGATGTAGCACACGATGTAGCTCACGATGTAGCTCGTGATGTAGCACGCAATGTAGCTCACCATGAGTTAGCAACAGGCTTCTGTCAGCTGGCGCCCTCTAGTTCCTGTCTCACTGCAGTCAGCCCCAACACACCTTCACACAGACAGGGAAGAGCAGGGGAAAAAGACGGCATCTCAGTTCCTGTCCCTGATTGGATTTCTGCCTTGTCCTGTTTAATCATCCACACGCTTGGACATTTGAAGTGTATTCCAACAGTGACAGGGTCACATCCGAATGAGCTTTTCTCAGATCAGCCTTCAGCCTCGGAGCCAAGCTCTGTGTCATGCACCGCAGACAAGCACGGCCCTCGTCCGGACGACAGCTCTGATTGGATGAACACAGTCAATAACCATCGATCGCCGAAATCCAATATACAGAGAAAAACGCAGTTACTTCACTTCTCACCGAGAAGGGGAACTTGCGCGCTGCTCTCTCTCTCTCACACACACACACACACACACACACACACACACACACACATACACTGCAGCCCCGCTCAAGAGAAATCAAACCCAGTCCACCATGAGCGTGACAGACATGAAATGAGATGCAAAGAGTTTAATGGGCAATTTGTCCCCCAAGTCCCTCTTGTGCCCCCTCAGCAGCTCCTCACAGGTAAGACACTGTGATGTCTCTAGGGCCCACAAACAGGCTCGTTGGCACCGGGGGGCCCCTCAGAAACAGAGCCACTACCGTGTGTGATCAAGTGCGTGATTAGAATCGACACGGTGCCGAGGTGAAGGCTCTCTGTTCAATGTTCCCCTTCAGTACCTCTGCCTCTGGGCTGCCTCTGGATAGTCTGCTGTCAGAAGTTCTGTTGGGACTCTGAAGTCATTACAAACAAGCAGGACTGGCTAGGTAGTGTCAGGACTGTCTGCTCCCCAGGACAGAGGTGGAGGTACCATGTGTCCAGTACAGCTGCGGTGGCCTGTAGGACAGAGGTCTGACGCTTCTGCATCAGCAGAGTCTGAGAGCTTTGTGTGTGTGCGCGTGTGTGCGTGCGCGCGTGCGTGCACGTGCGCATGCGCGTGCAGTGCCAGGTGGCTTAGGTGCAGCTCGTCCAGTCGGATCCCACCCTTCCATGTGGCGTCTCCTCCCCTCTTAACCTTTGCTCCCTCTCTCCATCTGAGCTTGAGGTGTTGCTTATGGTCAAACACGGCTCCTGTCTGCAGCCTGGTTATCTGATGTGTGAAATGTCAGCTGTGTGGAGGACAGTAGGGCCAGACAGTCTGTGTTGGGGCCATCACACACATCTGAGGGGGGGGCAGACCGTCTGTGTTGGGGCCATCACACACATCTGAGGGGGGGGGCCAGACAGCCAGGCAGACTGTCTGAGCCAGCCGACCATCCTGACGGAGACGCACCTCAGGCACTGTCTCCAACAGCTCTGCTCTCTCTCCTCTCCTGCAGAGCTGCCAACAGGCTGGGAGAAGATAGAAGATCCAGTCTACGGGGTCTACTATGTTGAGTAAGTGACGTGTGTTTGCACACACACTCTCTCTCTCTCACACACACACTCTCTTCTCACACGTTTTAACACATGCCTCATATCCATCTTTGTCTCACTGTAGTGTTGTGACAGTGGAGACAGCAGTAAATAATGCCCATGCCTCACGTGGTTTGGCCCTGACCATTTTGGGAAATCTGGGCCGTTTTCTTTGCGTCATTATCGTGTAGAAACATTGAGTTGGTCTGCTGTTGTGGGAGCCCCCTGGGTCCCCACAGAAACATGAATACATTCATATGTTTTGCTGGGGTTCAAAGCAATACCTTGGAGGCAGACGCTGTGCTTTTTTGTCTTTGAGATATTCTCAATACCCGGTATATATTATTCACTTTTATTCGTGTTTACTGAGTTGTCTCTCAGCACGTGTCCTCAGTGTTTGAAGTGTTGTGTGTGTGTTTGTGTGTGTGGAGGTGGAGGGGGGGTAAGTCCCTTCTCCTGAGCCTCCCTGTGACAGTTAGTGTAAGTCAGCTGGAGACTGCTGGTCACCCACTCTCTGGTCTCCCTGTAGCAGCAGAACAGTTCACAAGCCCTTCACACAGCTAATTCATCAGCGCTTATCTCCATCTCTCACTCTGTTCCCTTCCTCTGACTCCTCTCCTATCCCATGTCCCATCTGTCCCTTATTATTCCCTCCTCCCTCTCTTATCACTCCCCCATCATCCCCCTTGTCCCTGACCTCTGCTGACCTTCTTCGCTTTGCTCATCTCTACTTTTCACCTCCATTCTCTGTTTGACTTTTCCTCCACCCCTTCCCTTCCTGTCCCCCTCCTTTTGCTCATTCCAATGCCCGTGCCCCTCCCTCCGGCCTCCCCCCTCCCTCCGGCCTCCCCTCGGCCTCGTCGCCTCCCAGTCACATCAACAGGAAGACCCAGTATGAGAACCCTGTCCTGGAGGCCAAGCGCAGGAAGCAGCTGGAGCAGCAGCAGCCACCAGAAGGTGAGCGCTACATCCGAGGTTCGTCTTCAGCCCTCCCCACGGGCGTCACTTCCTTTCTTTATCTCCATGCCTGCCTGCCTGCCTGCCTGCCTGCCTGCCTGCCTGCCTGCCTGCCTGCCTGCCTGCCTGCCTGTCTGTCTGTCTGTCTGTCTGCCTGTCTGCCTGTCTGTCTGCCTATCTGCCTGTCTGTGTCACTGTCTGCTTGTCTGCCTGTCTGTCTGCCTGTCTATCTGTCTATCTGTCTGTGTCACTGTCTGCTTGTCTGTCTGTCTGTCTGTCTGTCTTTGTATGTCTGCTTGTCTATCTACCTGTCTGTCAGCCTGTGTCTTTGTCTGTCTGTCTGCTTGCCTGTCTGTCTGACTGTCTGTTTTTTTCCTGCTTGTCTGTCTGTCTGACTGTCTGTTTATGTCTGCTTGTTTGTCTGCCTGTCTGCCTGCCTGCCTGCTTGTCTGCCTGCCCGACTGTCTGTCTCTGTCTGAATGTCAGCCTGTCTGTGTGTCTGTATTCTCTACTGCTACTGCTGCTGTTTATAATTTGCTGCCAGTATACCATAAAGGCATAACTATGATTTACATTTCATGCCTTTTTAAGTTTTATTTGATCTCAGTATTGCTTTGAATAATTTGTAAAACGAACTTAGATGATTACTTAGAGGTGAGCAGGTAAGTTGGTACCATGTTTGTTATTTCACCTGTCTGTGTCCAGAGTAGATGTGTTTAGATGTGGTGAGATAGTTTAGATGTGGTGAGATAGTGAAGGTTGTAGATGATACCTTGTCCAGCTTTAGAGCACATGACTCCTCCTAGTGAGCTCCAGGGTCCATGGGCTCTTGAACAGTGCAGGTGTTGTGGATGCAGGTGGCTCCTCCAGAGACCTTCTCCACTGGCCCCTGTTCTGCCAGCTCAGCTAGACGCTTGCAGAGTTGATTACTTGCTGACTTTTCCTCCTTAAAGTTCAATGTCTCCTGAAACTCGATACCTTTTCTGACTTTTTACTCCATCATTGATTTTGAATCTTGCTGTTGAGGAATATTAATGAAGTTTGCAGCTCTGATAAACAAATGGTGACTTTTGATTAAACCAATCCGGTTACAACTGTGGATCAGGCTGTTGCTGCAGTTTCACGGCGACCCATGGTAAAGCAGTGGGCCAAGGTGCAACTGTGTACTGTACAGACACCATGAACAGGAAGTATGCTCCTTGCTCTTCCAGAATGGATAGAGGACTCCAGCTTGGCAGGGGCCCCTCTGGCCAACTTCGCCACCAACCACCAGGAGACGTACAGAGAGCCCCAGAATGGACCCCCACTGCCACCTTCCGCCGGACCCAAACGTAAGATATCCCTCCATCTCTCTGAACAGGGAACTAAAACATGACACACATAGACATTGATATTTTCTGGACGGGTTTCTGCTAACAGGTCTGCACATAACAGACTCCTTCTAGCAGCTTGTCTTATTATGTCTCCATTGTTTTATTCTGTCAAAACCCAGGCAGCAAATGAACCTTTTCATGTCTGCTCCTTCTGTCTGTCTACCCCTGCCACACGCTCTCTATCTCTTTCTCCCTGTCCTTGGGAGCTCCGTCCTATCTCTCTCTCTCTCTCTGTCTCTGTCTCTCTCTCTCTCTCTCTCTCTCTCTCTCTCTGTCTCTCTCTCTCTCTGTCTCTCTCTCTGTCTCTCTCTCTCTCTGTCTCTCTCTATGTCTCTCTCTATGTCTCTCTCTATGTCTCTCTCTATGTCTCTCTCTCTATGTCTCTCTCTCTCTATGTCTCTCTCTCTCTATGTCTCTCTCTCTCTATGTCTCTCTCTCTCTCTCTCTCTCTCTATGTCTCTCTCTCGCTCTCCGCATCCCTCACATTAAGGTTCAGACCTATCTTAATGTCCTGCCTTTAGCGCTTCCTCAACTCAACAACAAATTCAATGGCGCGCACACACACGGCAGAGGCAACCTCTCCTTGGACACACACAAACACAAGGACATTAGCTGACGCCAAGGGTACTGCATATTTCACTCACTGTATGACTAGAGCTGAAGAGGAGTTGGCACGGAACTGCACTGTCCTCCCTCGTCACCTAGCCTGTCTGAATATCCACTATTTCATCTCATCCTGCTCTCGCATGTCGTGCACTTCTCCTATCGCTCTCCTCCTCAGCTAAGTGTCTGTCTCCCCCCCATCCTCAACCCCGTGATTGTCACTCCCTCAAATACCATCTCTCTCGTTATCCTCCATTTCTCTTCATAGGCTTTTATCGTATACCCATTCCACTTGAATGTCTCTCCGTGTACTCTTGTGTGCTCAACTCTGTTCTGTCAAGCTTCTCTCTTCTGGAGGTAACCAAACATTCAGGAGGAGAGGGAGAGGAGGGGAAAAGGTTGTTGGGCTTGGATTTAGACATCAGACTCCTGTGCGTGTGTGTGCTCGTATGTGTGTGCGTTTGCGCGTGTGTGCGCGTACGTGCGTTTGTGTGTGTCTGTGTGTGCGTGTGTGTGTGTGTGCGCCCCCCAAGCTTGTTGCATCTCTCAACCTGTCTACAGAGCTAGAGCTGTGTGAATGACAGGAGGGTGTTCTGCTCTGCACTCAGAGCTGTGAGCTCAAAGCTGCTCTTGTCTCTCACTGGGACACCATCACACGAGGGGCTTGTATAAGCTGAGGAACATCTGTTTCCGAATCTAGGAAAACCACTCTAAACACGCACAACACGAAGCCTCCCCACTCTCCAGCAGAGTCATCTCTTTGGAGAAAGGAAGAACAACAACTCTGGAAGTCCTCCTACAGTGCTGACTTTTGGCCCCAGCCAGACAGCTTTCTGATGGGCTAGCCTGCTCAGGCAGCCCCCCTGTCTCACCAGGAGGGCTGGCTGTTATGGGCAGGGTTAACCTTGGGTTCACACGCTGGGCTTTACCTTGGACTCTCTCTCAAGCTAATGAATCTGTCACTCATAATCAGTCAGTTGTAATCTGCATAGCACACCGTAACCCTCAGTGAGTGAGTTATCGCTGACAGACAGCTAACACACATCAAAGTTGTCCCATTCGTTTAAGCTGACACGCGCCACCGCATTTGCACGCACCGTACCTGCGGAGGAATGAGGTTTCGATTTTCGGAATGTCACTTTCAGTGTGGTTATCTACGTGTGTCTGTGTGTCTTTGCTCTCCAGGAGGGAAGCCGTTCTTCACGCGGAACCCGGCGGAGCTGAACGGAACCTTCATCAACACTAAGCTGAGGAAGAGCCGCCGGGGGTTCGGCTTCACCGTCGTCGGGGGCGACGAGCCAGACGAGTTCTTGCAGATCAAGAGTCTGGTCCTGGACGGACCGGCCGCCCTGGACGGCAAGATGGAGACAGGTAGGACCCTCCGGCTGGTTTAAGAGGGAGGTCCCGCTCCTCTGACCTCGCCATGGTGTGACCTCGCCGCGGTCTGGCCTGAACGCCGTTTTGTTGTCTTGTGCAGGCGACGTGATCGTGAGCGTCAACGATACGTGCGTGCTGGGCTACACCCACGCTCAGGTGGTGAAGATCTTCCAGACCATCCAGATCGGCTCCATGGTCAACCTGGAACTCTGTCGGGGCTACCCGCTGCCCTTCGACCCCGACGACCCCAACACCAGCCTGGTCACCTCCGTGGCCATCCTGGACAAGGAGCCCATCATCGTCAACGGCCAGGAAAACTACGACTCGCCCTCCAGCCACGGCAGCCAGAACGCCCTGGCAGGCGGCGGGCCGGTTAACGGCATGAGGGAGCCCCGCCCCCACAGCCCCTCGGCTGACGTGTCGTCCAACGGCTCCCACGGTTACCCCAGCGACGTGGTAACATTGGCCTCCTCCATCGCCACCCAGCCGGAGCTCATCACCGTCCACATGGAGAAGGGAGACAAGGGCTTCGGCTTCACCATAGCAGACAGTCCCGGGGGCGGGGGCCAGAGGGTGAAGCAGATAGTGGACTACCCCCGCTGCCGGGGCCTGAAGGAGGGGGACATTATCGTGGAGGTCAACAAGAGGAACGTCCAGAGCATGAGCCACAACCAGGTGGTGGATCTACTCAGCAAGTGTCCCAGAGGAAGTGAGGTCACTATGCTGGTGCAGAGAGGTGGGTGGAGCCAGGTCACTATGGTGGTGCAGAGAGATGGGTGGAGCTAGGTCACTATGCTGGTGCAGAGAGGTGGGTGGAGCCAGGTCACTATGGTGGTGCAGAGAGGTGGGTGGAGCTAGGTCACTATGCTGGTGCAGAGAGGTGGGTGGAGCCAGGTCACAATGCTGGTGGGATGAGATAAGGTGGGTGGAGCTAGGTCACTGTGCTGGTGAGAAGAGGTGGGTGGGGTGTCACATTAAGTCATTTTACAGATTGATTAATATGGATGACGCATTCACTCATGCAGCGAGCGCTGAGAGAACATGCAAACGGAGAGGGTGTGAGGGGGAGGAGCAGAGGGGAGGGGAAGAGCGAGCGAGCGAGGAAGCGTGTGAGTGATGGAATGAAACAGGGTCGAGGTGAGTGGCTGAACAGGCGAGTAAGTGTTTAAAAGGAAATCTGAAAAGACTAAAAGGAGCAAGCGACTGAAAGAGGGGGTGGGCGACAGTACTGTAGTCTCTGTAGAGAAGAGCGCAAAGCCAGAGAGGTTTCAGCCAGACAGCAGAGAGGAGACGGAGCCCAATAAGAAAGGGAGAGAGAATGACGGTGAGGGAAGAAAAGAGGAGAGAGGGAGAGCGATCCAGAAAAGGCAGAAAGACAGAGCGTCTGGCGAGAGAGAGACTTGAGGTGTAGATTGTTCCAGGTCAGAGAGTCTGATGAACTCGTCCCTGGTTGAGCTCCTACAGCCCATGCCAACGTGTTCCCGTCACTCAGGTGTGTCATCACTCGCTGGCTCTGCGTGGACCGAGCACCTGGGCCAGGGCAGGAGTGCGTCCATGTGTGTTTCAGACTGAGTGGAGTGTGCAGAGTGTGGGGCCGAGCTTTTGACAGGCTGGATGATTGGAACGGTCCGACTCACAAAGGACTTCCAAGGGAAAGAGCGCAGAGAGACCGACATGATTGAATTTGGACTTTTCTCTGTCCAATTCCTCCTTGAATTGACCCCAAATCCACCAAGCCTCCTAACCCTCGGTGATAGGAGTAATTGGGCTGTTTTCGGGAGCTGACGCTCTTATTAATTTGAAAGCCTGAAAGCCTGTTATCTTTGCTGGAGCGCTAAGAATGAACACGAAGCAAATTGGTGGAGAGGAGAATCCCTCCTGTCGTCTTCCTTCCTCTCCTTTCATCCCCCCCATCCTCTCCTTTATTAGCACCATCCCTCTGGTGGGCTACTTTACACATCACCATAAAACACAATTACCCATAACTCTCCACTTAATGGATTGTCAATAGCACAAACGCGTGTTAATCTGTGGTGTTGGTGTTGCGCTTGACTTGGGCCGGAGCCTCGCGTGCTGCTTCAAGGTGTTTCAAGGTGCTGGGGGGGGGGGTCTGGCTGAGCTGTCTCGTGTCAGGGGTGTCGCATCCTACACGTCACCTAGGAAACGTGCGTGTGGTTTGCGTGCGGCTTGCCTCCGAGACGACATGGCTGTAGTTAAAGACTCGGTGTACCGTGCATGCGCACATCATGTTGAGCCCAAGTCTTGCTGAATGGATTCACTTTCAGACAAGAACCATGCTGTCAAAGCATTCTTCTGGGGTGTTTTTAAACACACAGTCACACCAGCACACTAGCACACAGATGGATTGCACACAGGAACTGTCCTGTTGTGAGCAGGATCCAGTTGTCTTAATTATTCTGTCTCTCTTTGCTTCTCTTCTCTGTTCGCTGGCCTGCTCTCTGCCTCGTATGTTATCTGAACCTAATTGGGTCTCTCTCTCTCTCTCTCTCTCTCTCTCTCCCTTGCTCGCTCTCCTTTTCTCCTACCACTTCTCTTTGTCTGTCTCTCTCTGTAGCTCTCTCCAGCCTGTGCACATCACCAATTAGTCTTACTGGGACTCCAGGGCTGTAATTGGTCAAACCTGCACCCCCCCTTCCCCTCCCCCATCTCACTGCGTGAAGCAACACCCATCCGCCTACACACACGGTCCGATCCCATAGGAGCACATTCACAGTTCATTAAAGCATGTGAATTCACCAGAACCCCACCCCCTCCCCCTTCAGAGGAGAGACTGGCAAACACCACTGGTTAGCTCTCTGACTCCCGACTCAAACGTAGATCTCACCTGATCCCGGCAACCCCAAAGTAGTCTCCCCCCCTCCCTCTCCCTTAGTGTTGTTAGATACTGTGTCTCCTGTTCCAGTGTTTAAGCCAGTCCCTGTCATTGTTCTGTTAGGATGCTATCATGATGAGACGTGCTCCCATAGGGAGGGACAGTGATGAATGGCTTCAATCACAGCAGCCTTTCATGAATTACCCAAGCATCTGTCTGTTTATGCAGCCCTAAAGTGTCATTTCCCTCGCCGTCCTTCACGTGACTCCGCCCACTTCCGACGTCATTCGTTTTTGGTTCCCCAAAAAAAGCTCCCTTGTTCACCCCCCCACTTCCCCTCACCGCCGCATGTCTGTCAGCGGTGCACAGAGCCCTGATGCACCCTGCACGCAGCTGTTGCACTTCGCTCTCGTCAGTAAAGAGCAGGGAAAAATGGGCTGAATACCTGCGCTCCAGATCTCTGGAAGCCCTGCAGCTTCCCTCATCAGTCGCCCATTGAAATTCCACCCCATTCGCCTCAGCAGGAATCCGAGCCGCGCTCAGCAAATCAGTGTCAACCTGTTCACCTGCGTGCCTGGCCAGGCAGGTGGGAGAGGGAATGGACCACTGCTGGCTGCGTGCTGATAGCTACTTCCTAAACCATTCGGTCCAGAATAGCCGCAGTGTTTTGTAGGAGTACAGACGGACAGACAGACAGAGAGAGAGGGAGGGAGGGAGGGAGGGAGGGAGGGGAATGCGAGGGAGGGATCAGACGTGGATGATGAAAGAGCGGTGCAGAAACACTTCTCCGTCCAAGTCATCAATCACTGGTCAGTCCAGCGCTCCCAGTCGAGATGATCTTTCCCACTCTTCATTTCCCCCCGGAGCGAGGGAGTCTGTCAGGCTAGACGCTTCCACTCCTACCCTCTGGGCTTCAGAAGAACCGCCCCAGCTTCACACCTCCCTGACGCCTTTGCTTCTGGGATTTCTGGTAGCCAGAGCCTTAAGTCAGCTCCAAAGTGACGTCACCATCCTGGTCACCTTAGGAACAATCCTCTGCTTCCCTGTGGGGACGTTTGTCCTGGTGAAATGGAGCCATTGGAAGAGTGTTGGGTAGACGCCTGGGTTTGGCCTGGATGTGATGGTGTGTGCTGGACTGTGGTGGTCTGTATCTCATGGTGATCCTAGACGGCAGGTCAGTGACGGGACACTGGCTCAAGACACAGCCTCTTATCACCTGCTTTTAGACACTAAAACCACCGCTTAGCAAATGCTCCCTGTCAAAAAGCCATATTATATGACCCCCTAGCACCACACACGCACACACCAGGAGAAAGATAAACGACAAAGATGGCCCAGGCCGTCAAAAGAGCAATTGATTTAATGTTAGGAAAGGAGGATGCTGGTTATTTTTGCACACTTTGCATTTCATTCTGCTGACTTGACAGTCGCCAGGGATAACTAACGGCATTGCAGAAAACTGTAGAGAAAAGCAATGATCACTGAGGATTGTGCCCAGCTGGTTGATGGGCGGGGCCCAAAGCCCTAGCTATATTCCTGGACCTGGACTAGTTGTGTGTGAGTCATTTCCTTAACAAGGGCAAGGTATGGCCACCCCACCCCTTCATGGCCAGGGGGGCCGAGTCGTAAATCTCAGTCATCTTGCCTTCCTTTGTTTCCATGACAATGCTCTGCAGCACTCTGCAGTGGGGTTTTCCTCTGAGGGTCTGCGGCTCGTGCATGTGTGTCACATGACGTCTGTACGCTCGCATGTAATCTCCCATCAGCCTTGGTGATATTTTCTTTCCCGATGCCCCAAGGGACATAGCTTGGAAGGGATCGGCTTCCATTTTCAGGCTCATCTTCTGAAGTGGCGCTGGATGACAAGACAGCAGAGGCTCAGACAGCTGTCTTGGGTTGGGCTTGTGTTCATGTGTCCATCAATGCCAGGGCTGTGTGCAGCTTTGCATGGTCACCTTTGCTCTCATACCATCACTGCGGACCTCTGTCAATCCTGATTACAGTCCTCTGCACAGAAGGCACGCAAACACACACACACACACACACAAGATGCTAAGTGAAGCGGTGCATCTTGAACACTCTGGTCACGTCCAGCCCATTTGTGCACAGATGACATGTGACTCAATCCACACTGTACATAATGGAACAGCCTGGGTCGGCAACGGTTGCCAGGACACCGTCTGTCTGTACCCCATTGCTGTCGCGTCAGTGACAGATGGGCCTGGCTGTCAGGAGCCATTGCTCAAAGACAAGATCCATGTGTGACGGGGGTGGGTGGGGGGGGGGGCGGGGGCCCAGCCCCCCTCTACCGTACAGGACATCATCATCATCGTCATCGTCTACTAGGTAACAGCCTGCATTTAGCCACCGCTGCGTCTCCAGGGCGTGAGGCTGGTAAGCTCCACCAGGGGCAGTGTTGGAGTGGCAAGAGCCTCTCACTCCAGGATACCCATCTGTTTAGCCGCCTGGACCGTGTTTAACCAAACACGGATTCAAACAGGGAAGTGACAAGCAGTGCTCAGGAAATAGAGTCATATCAGGGATTTTTTACAAATGTTTGAAGAAGGACACGGTCAGTGGAGGTTTATCTGGAACAAGCTGGTTCTCTCCTTCCTCTCTCACCTGTAGAGGCAGTCTGCCTCAACTGGTGACTGTGTCGGCAGCCTCTGTCTACTGTACCCTGTACCAGAACAGGAGAGTCTGGTCTGAAGTAAAGCAGCACAGCGCTCTAGTGAACGCTATCTGAAGAGGTCTAAGGCCAGTATAGAGGAATGAGGAGAGACAAACAAGCAGATTAGACAACACAGCAGGATAATCTAACATGGACAATTGCTCCGGCCCACTGAATGAAGGATAAGGGGGTCAGATGGGGTTCAGATCGGGGGGACGGCAGGGGGGGAGGCGGTGATGACTTATGAATGATGGAGAGGAGAAGAGGAGGGAGGGGTTGGGGAAAGGAGCAAAGTGGAGACATGAGGAGAGAGGAGGGGAGAGGATAAGGAGGTGTCATTGGATAACTCCGTATGTGATCGCCCCTCCCCGCAGCTCATTGTCACACTTACCTCTTTGTTCAAAAGTCCCTCAGTCTCACACGCAAGTCAAGTCGAGCAAGATGTGGGCTACATCTGTTATCCACATTCATCATTACAGCCCCTATTTCTAATTCCATATCTTGGGCACCCATGTACACACACACACACACACACACACACACACACACCAAAACCACACAGCGAGTAGTGCTAGTGAGTCTTCAGGGTATCTCGTCTTGCGAGGATATCTAGACTATATTTATCCTCCAGTCCTCTGTGTTTGAGTGACGGTTGGAGGCGATGTTGATCTTGGTGGTTGGATCGTCGTCTTGGTAGGCTTCTGTTCATGTCTGATCTGATTGTGGGGGGGGGGGGGGAGAAGGGAGCCAGAAGTGGAGACATGAGCGAGAGAGGAGGGGAGAGGATGGAAGAGGAGGTGTCATTGGATAACTCCGTATGTGATCGCCCCTCCCCGCAGCTCATTGTCACACTTACCTCTTTGTTCAAAAGTCCCTCAGTCTCACACGCAAGTCAAGTCGAGCAAGATGTGGGCTACATCTGTTATCCACATTCATCATTACAGCCCCTATTTCTAATTCATATCTTGGGCACCATGTACACACACACACACCACACACAACACCACAACAAGACACACAGCGAGTAGTGCTAGTGAGTCTTCAGGGTATCTCGTCTTGCGAGGATATCTAGACTATATTTATCCTCCAGTCCTCTGTGTTTGAGTGACGGTTGGAGGCGATGTTGATCTTGGTGGTTTAGGTTCGGGTCGTCTGAGGCTCCCTGTGTGTGTGTATTAGGTTGGTTGTGGTTTGTTTTTTCGATGCCGGGGGGGTCTGGCAGGTTGCCTGGAGACGAGCAGGAGACGCGCACGCACCTGCGTACGCATGTGTGTTTAATCACATACCTGCGTGTTGAAGGGCTTGTGCGTGCGTGCGTGTGTGGGGGCAGGGAGGGGAACGCGGTGAGAGGGGGGGAGGCTGAGCGCCGCTCGGCAAAGAGAGGAGGGGGAGGGTGAACAGAGAGAGAGAGAGAGAGAGAGAGAGAGGGAGAGAGAGAGAGAGAGGGAGGGAGGGAGAGAAGGAGAGAGAGAGAGAGAAAAGCGAGAGCGCGAAAGAGAGCGAGAGGAGATGCGCGGACTGCCTCTAGATGCTGAAGCCTTCGACATTCGAGCGGCGTGCAGGGCGGACGCAGGAAGATGGTCTCAGTAAGAGGGGAACTGACGGTTGCCTATAATTTAATGTTCAGTATCTTGGACTCCTTCTCCATGGGTAATATAGCAGGAGTTAGATGAGACATGCCTCTCTCTCTCTCTATCTCTCCCTCTCTCTCCCTCTCTCTCCCTCTCTCACTGTAGCAGTAGGATAGTCAGGGTGTAGAGAGCACAGAGCTAACCCTCGGGTCTGGCCCCTCTCCTCCGCTGCACCAGCCGTCCCAGCCGCGGGGCTAATGCAGATAGATTGCGCTGCCCCCCTTTAGAGCGCGGCGCCTGCGAGAGCGTAGCTCTGCGAGCGGAGGAGCGAGGCAGAGGAAGAGAGGGGAGGCAGTCAAGTGGAGCGCAGACGAGCGTCGACGCTCTACGCTGACGCTCCTCTCTCCAAGTCCCCGTCTCTCCTTCCTCCTGAAGTGACGTGGAATTTGGACTTGTTTCAGTAACGCTCTTTTCTTTCTGTCCTTCTCTCTTTCTTTGTTCTTCCCTCCTCTCCTGCTCCTGGATGACCAGGGGTGGCTCCTGCAAAGAAGAGCCCAAAACTGGTAAGTCTTGAATACTCTTTCTCTCCCACGCCTCCTCCACCATCCCCTCTCCCTGTCCGCTAGCGCTCACGCCTGTGTGCTGAGCTGCAGAGAAGGGAGGCTGGGGTTGGGGTCGTGAAGTAGGCTCAAAGCTGTTGTATGGGGAGGGATGGAGGGAGGGAGGGAAGGTAGGAGAGAGGGAGGAGGGGAGGAGGGAAGGGGGTTTCCTCCATGTGAGCTCCCCACTGTGCAGGGGCTGGATCCAGGGCTTTGAGGCACCGTAAGCTGCCTGCTAATAAGACTCTGCTCCCTGATGTGGTTGATTCTGACAATGTGGGAAGTGAATGCTTTAGCAGGGGGCCCCTGCGCTTCCCCCTCCTGCTCGCCCCCCCCCTTCTCCCTGAGGGGGCCCCACGATGTTCAACTGCTCTACCGCTTGTTTTCCAGGACGATGACGAGCGGTATCGTTTCGATGACGAGCACTCGCTCTTTGATGACGAGGAGCACTTTCAGTTTGATGAGGAAAACGATTACGATGATAACTCTGTGGATTTAGATCTCCATCCTAGCCAGTTTAACGGCATGGTAGGTGACTGCTGGGGGCCGGTGTGAAGGCTCAGAGCAAGGGGGCTGAGGTGAGCTCTGAGCATGGGGGCTGAGGTGGGCTCCAGCTTGGTGATGGGGCTCCAGGCTGGTGTCTGGCTCTTTGTGGTGGCTGAATAATGCTGAGGGAGGTAAGGTTGCAAAGGTCAATAACAGCTGCTGCTAACACAGGTGGCGGGTTGCTATGCTGTGTAGAACACTGTACCGGGGGGGATAATGCTGTAACTTGCTAGCTGTGCAGGTTTACCAGAAGATAATGATGCCCTGACTCATAATAGTAAGGTTAAAAGGTTATGCTGGAATATGTTGGTGGTGGGCTGATGGGATCGCCCCTCTCTGGTGATGGGATGTTTACGATGCAGCAGAGCAGCACCTGTACTCCTCCTATCAGAAGCCTCTCTGTTCTTATGAAGCCCTGTGAGAGTCTCTTAGGCACTGAGGAGACGAGGGGAGGGCAGGTCTTCTGCTGAAGAACCACTCAGATATTAGGGCTGTTGGAGACAGACCAAACTGGACTGTAGTTTCCAGTCAGGCTATGGAGTCTTCTTGTCTGACAGGCAGGAAAGAGGCCTCTTGACAGTCTTCTACATCCATTAAGACACAGGATCCTTGTACATTGATTTGATATCCACCATTCCCCATAAACGGAAGAGTAAGCTATGTTTGTAGAGGGTGTGGATCATGTCTAGGAAGCATGACTTGTCTGTTATGTTGACCCTGGAGAACCTATGTTTACCCAGGAGAACCTGTCTATTACATGGGTGTGTTTGTTGGGCTTGCTAGAGCGACTTTATTACACTGTAAACTCAGGAGCTTTTAAATGGGATTCCAAGGGGAGCTTGTGGCTGTTTGAGCCATAAGGGTCCATTTATTGTCTGCAGTAGATCCTGCTCTGAAACCTCTTGGGTCCTGACATCTGATAGGGGCGAGCGCTCCTGCTCCACTCCCTGGCTGTGTTTCTGTTCACCACATCCGCCGGGATGGAGAAGTCAGGTGACGTGCAGATCTGGACCGGAGTCCCCCTCCCCTCCCCTCCCCATCCCTTCCCTCCCCCTCCACCACCTCCCTTCCCACCTTCTCCCCCTCCCCTCCCTTCTCGTCTCCCTCTCCTCCCTTTCTCCCTCCCTCCATCTCCTCCCCCTCTCTCCACCCCATTCCTCATCACCTCCTCCCTGGTTCATTCCTTCTCTCGCTCCTCCATCCGGCTCCTCTATCCTCACTCCTCAGAAAATCTCTCACCTCCCAATTCGCCTCTTAGTGTGAGGCGACCTTGGGTTGCGTGTGTGGTGCAGCTATCTGCAGGTTCGTGCATTCTCTTCATGACTAGTTTAAACACACTGACTGACTGACTGACTGATGACTGAACTGATGATGACTGACTGACTGACTGTCTGTGGGCTGTGAAAGGCTCTCTGGTAGGGCTGTGGGGAATAGGGCTTCCTCACTAATGTATGCTGCTCTCTGTTGATCAAAAGGAATGGCCTATTCCCCTCCCCATCCTCTCCCACCCCCATTCCTCCCATCACCTCCCTCCCCTCCCATTCCTTCCTCTCCCCTCCCATCCCCTCCTCTCCCCTCCTCTCCTCTCCCCTCCCCATCCCCTCCCTCCTTGTGTGAGGCGACCTGGGTTGCGTGTGTGGTGCAGCCTACTGCAGGTCTCCGTGCATTCTTCTCCATGACTAGTTAAACACACTGACTGACTGACTGACTGACTGACTGACTGACTGACTGACTGACTGACTGACTGCTGTGGGCTCTGAAGGCTCTCTGGTAGGCTGTGGGGAATAGGGCTCCTCACTAATATATGCTGCTCTCTGTTGAACAAAAGGAATGGGCTATGTACTCTTGTCAGCGAAGCGGGGTTTTCTAGTTCTCTCTTTCTCTCTCCCTCTCTCTCTCTCTCTCTCTCTCTCTCTCTCTCTCTCAGCAGAGTGACTTAATCATTTCACTTCGTGCTTTAAAGCTGCGAGGCTTTTTTCCCTATACTGATTCTTTTCTACCACGAGACGTTTCATGAACAAAGCCGCCTGATTTATCCTGAGTGTCGATGTTGAGTGCGATACCTGTTATAATCACCGGTCGAGATCGCAAATAAACCTCTCGTCGTTTATTCTGACGAGGAGACAGTTTTAGGCTTCCTAATGCTCTCAGTGAAGTCTCTTCACTTTCTGCCCTTGCTTCTCTCCCTCCTCCTCCCTCCTCCTCCCTCTCTTCCTCCCCCATCATCCCTCCCTCCCTTCCTCCCTAACAGCAGTTGGCAAGGAAGGACAGCCAGAACAGTTCCCAGCACAGTGTCTCCAGCCACCGGAGCACCAGCCACACCGACTCTCCAGTCCACCCCTCCCTGGCTGCACCCCACACCGAGAGCTCCGCTCCGCCGGCCCCCTCCCAGGCCCTTCCCGGGCTGCCCACCCAGGACCTCCCTGCCGACGGCACCATCCAGAGGAAACCAGACCCCTTCAAGATCTGGGCCCAGTCCAGGAGCATGTATGAAAGTAGGCGTAAGTATGATATATTTGGTGGCAGGAGTGCATGAGGTGTGGAACGTGGGCTCCCTCTGTCCTAGAGGCCTGTCGACTGCGGTGTGGATGAAGGCTAACCTGCATGGATGTAAGTGGGCTACCTCCAAACAAGCAGCTGTCGTTTTAACACCACTAACTCCCCTGTCACCTGTCACTGCTGCCAGCTGCTCTGAACCTCTTGTTGTTTCGGGTGGGTGTGTGTGGTTTTGGCTTGCGCGGCAGACGATCTGCCGTAGCACTTTATCTGAGAAGCTCCAAATGGGAGTGCTGCTACGGATTTGATAGCTTAGCCTGGTAACTATCCCCACGTTCCCCAAAGCTGCCAGCAGGACTGCCACTGCTACTAACACTAAGGCCCAATTACTGCTCGTGCAGTCATTAACACGCTTACGACATCACCGGCTCCTCTGAATCACAAATGGCCATGTAATTGGCCCGGGCGATGGAGGACAAAGTATCCCATCAATTCCTCATTGTGCGCTGAGGCTCAAATGGGGGAGGTGGACCGGGGAGGGGGGAGGGTGGTGGTTGGGTGGCGTGGACTAGCCTCCCAATTAACAGCAATATCTCGCAGCTCCACTGTCAAGTGCAGTCGTCTGAGGACGAGAGAGAGGTTGAGAGGCTTTTCCAGGGTTGAGAGACTTGGGCCTCTAATCATGTCTGTGGTGCCCAGGGCCCCTTCAGATCTTCAGGTGTTAGAAGCCTTCAAGGAGGGGTGGGGGAGCCGGGGCTGTCAGCGGCCTCATCAGAGCTGGAAACCTCCTTTTAGCGAGGAAAGTACAGGTTTGAAGATGGGGAAAGCAACACCAAGGAAGGAGAAAGGGGAGGTGAGGAGAGAGAGAGAAAAGGTTCAGGGTTTACAAAGAACTCGTACATCCCTGTCCTGAGGAGGTGAAGGCATGACTGGGTTTTGAGCCCTGTCTGCCTCTGTTTGTTAGTCACTGCTCAGAGAGCAAGAGAGGAGGGGGGGGGGGGGTGGGTGGAGAGGAGGAGGACAGGATGTGGGCAGATTAAAGGGCAGTGTGTAACAAGCAGTGTGACTTGTTTGCTGCTTGGGCTGTGTTAAGTGCTGAGCTCAACAGCAGACATGCAGCAGCAGACATGCAGCAGCAGACATGCAGCAGCAGACATGCAGCTGCAGACATGCAGCAGCTGACTCCCTTTTGAGGAACGGGGTAAACATGGCCTGCTTCATGCATGTTGCAGACACTTGATGGGTTTCTAAGTAATACTGTATATATACAGTATCATACTGTAATACTGAGTATACACTAGCAATTATACTGCCACTTTCCCCATGTTCTTTCTCATGTAAACATGTCCCTCCTTTTCTTTTGAAAGTGTTGAACAGACCTACCCAGTCGTGTTTGGAGGTCAGTTATAGATGTGATCCTGTCACCCAGCACTTTCCTCTCAGGGTTAGTGTCACTGAGAAGGTCAGGTGGCTGCAGTTAGCCTGTGACCTGCTAGCCTGGCCACCAGCCAGGACTAATGCAGAGGGACTGGAGCTCCAGTCCTGTCCTCTGCCTGGACCACTGAGCAGGAAGTCAAAGTGCTCCATCTCCTCCTCCTGCTGGGTCTGTTGTGTTCAGGAGGTCTGAGCAGCTCTTCAGTCTGTCCACAGTCTGAGTCTAGGATCACTCACGTCTTAACGCTGACAGACAGCCTGAATACACACTCCAGTCAAGCTTTCTTTTCTTATTTTCTCTATCCTCCTCTCTCTCTCCCCCCCTTTCTCCTTCCCCCTCTCTCCCTCTGTCTCTCTATTTCTCTCTCTCTCTCACACACACACACACACACACACACACACACACACACACACACACAATTGAAAGATGTGGCTTGAAGCCCTCTCCCTGACCACCTCTGGTGCTACATGAACCATGAGCTGTCAGTCTGCAGTGCACCAGTTCTTAGCAACATGGGGTCGTACTGACAGCTAGCCCTCCACCCTCCACCAACCCCTCCGCGGCCGCCCGCCCCCCTGCCTCAGATCCCCCTGACAGGACTGTAGGAACACACTCACCGACGAGCCCTCCTGCTGTGAACCCCAGCGGTTATCCACTTGTTACCTCGTCCACAGGCTAATGGGATGAGAAATCATTCATTAGTCTGTTCTGTGTCCTGGAGCCTTCATGTCAATAGTGATGTGACACGTACACATACAGTATATACATCCACAACACTGCTGCTGTGGAAACATCCAACAGGATTTGGCGCATATTTTCTGGGATAGCTATGCCTGGCTGCAGGCTTCACAGAAGCTTGCTGGCCCAGTCTTCTGATGGCTTACATAATGGCTGTACCTGGGGATAGGTCCACTCCCAAAGAGACTGCCTCCTCCCTTTGAAGGGAGCTGATGTTTACTCATGCCTCCATATCTGTCCCCCCGCTGGGAACATTACTGTGGGGGATTTTACGTAACATTAATAGAACCCCCCCACACACATACACACACGTGCACACATTCACCTACTGACCCCTCACAGTGAGACAGTCCTACTAATTGGCTGGGGTGCTTATGCAGGTGGTGTATTCGTGGTTGTGATTGGCTGTGTGCTTTCAGTGCCAGACTTCCAGGAGCAGGACATCTTCCTGTGGAGGAAAGATACAGGATTCGGCTTCAGGATCCTAGGAGGCAACGAGCCTGGAGAACCGGTGAGTCGGCCCATCCCAGCACACCTGCTCGCACACTCACCTGCAGGCACACTCACCTGCAGGCACACACACCTGCAGGCACACTCACCTGAACGCATGGTATATTGTCCCCATGAGTCAAGTCACCTCTAATCCCACAGATATGATTGCTGCCCACATTCCATTAGTTTGAGACTTTATTTCTGTTGAATAGCTGGTTCAGAGCTGGCTGTTGGGAGCTAGACAAATCTGAAGGCCTCAGTGCTTTAGCTGCACCGCACCTTCCAACATCCCCTTCTTGTCACCCCAATCAGACAGGAGATGCCCAGTTCCTCTCTCTCCTTCTCCCTTAAGCTGCCATGTGTTTGTTCTCAAGCACTAGTCAGGAGGAGGAGAAGAATAATGATTCATCGGAGACTTGGATCTGCCAGCTGGTGAGAGCGGGGAAATGGAGGAAAAGACACTGACAGGAAGGAGCCATGGGCTTGGTTTATAGCTGGACTAGCAGTATTCTCCCAAGGTTTAGCGAGGCTGTAAATTCAGGAGAAGGAGCCATCAGAGAGCCGTTGATCAGGGGGGAGGCGGGGGTGGAGACTCCTGTCCAGACACAGCAGTAGAGGAGACCCCACTGCCACACTTCCAACAGCACCCTGTTCATAATGATGAACCCTCTGCTGTGGACCTCCCTGTTCCAGCCACACCTGCATCGAAGCTCTATGAGAGGGGGGATCACAGGCGTGCCCCTCCTAACCTTCCGCTTTGCGTTTGGGCAGATCTACATCGGGCACATAGTGAAGTACGGCGCCGCGGACGAGGATGGGCGCCTGCGCTCGGGAGACGAGCTCATCTGTGTGGACGGCACGGCGGTGGTGGGCAAGTCTCACCAGCTGGTGGTGCAGCTGATGCAGCAGGCCGCCAAGCAGGGCCACGTCAACCTGACCGTGCGCCGCAAGACGGGCTACGCAGGTGAGGCCAGGGTCAGCGCACACCACACATGCTGCCTGCTCTGTTAACGCGCTGCCTTCTGATGTCCGCTAGTCTGATATGCTCCAGTACAACCATGAGTTCACACCACATTAGAGTTTCTTTGTTCAGGTTTAGTGTGTCTGTGGGTGTCTGTTCAGGTGGTCCATGTACTCAGCTGTGCTGAGTCAGTTCTGTTATGTACTGTTGAGTAGTACTCAGTACGTAGTTCAATAGTTTTGTAGTCAGAAGTTCAGCACTGCTGTATTCATGTTCAGTAGCTTCGCGTTGAGGTGCTGCTGTGCTCTGGCTGGTTGAGAGCTGCTGTCTGTCTGGCCTGCCCAGAGCTCAGTCAGTCTTCATCACAACCCATCAGTTACCCTCAGGGCCCAGCTGATATTTGGAGGGTCACCCTCCTGCTCTTCAGCGGTTTGGCCGCGCTAGAGACGATTGTCAGAGCCGGCTCACGCAGCCTCAGTCCGTGCTCTGCCCTTCAAGCAGGAGAAATGAGGGCCCATAAACATGACGGAGAGGGTGTCCAACCTTCTGCCTGATGAAAAAGCCCAGATAGAGATCGGAGGAGCCGTCAGGCAGCGAGGAATATGAGGCGCTTGCCCTCCGACACCACACCGAAAATGAAACGGAAGCATTTGGTCCGTGATGCAACACGCCCGCCATTTCTTTAGATGTTGTGGAGGGAAATAGATGAAAGGTGGGTGGGAAGAGGACTGTGTTCCCCCCCGGGCTGGCTTCTCATCTGTGGGATCATTACGGCTGCAGAAAGGCAGGCCACGGAGCTGGTGTCCACCCTGATTAAGGAGACATTTTATTTGAAAGCGAGGAAATGCATTCTGCGCATGTGGTTGTTAAATGTACGGGAGAGGCTGACAGTCTTGTTATTCTCATCCTCTTTCATCCTCTCTTTCCTGCCCTCTTTTCTCTTCCAACATCCAATCATCCCCTGCTCCCTGTATGGACCCTATCCCACCTTTTTCATCCTCTCCTCTCCTCCCCCCCCTCCCACAGCATCTAAAGGCGACGGGGAGGTGCCCCCCTCCCCGGCCTCCTCCCACCACAGCAGCACGCAAGCCCCCTCCCTGACGGAGGAGAAGCGGACCCCCCAGGGGAGCCAGAACTCCCTCAACACCGTCAGCTCTGGCAGCGGCTCCACCAGTGGCATCGGCAGCGGAGGAGGGGGTGGGGGCGGCGTGCCCGTGGTCAACACTGCCCTGCAGCCCTACGACGTGGAGATCCGCCGCGGCGAGAACGAGGGCTTCGGCTTCGTCATCGTGTCCTCCGTGTCCAGGCCCGAGGCGGGCACTACGTTCGGTGAGACCCTGGCTCCCTGCACCACCACACTCAGCAAGGCTTAGGGCAGGGTCAGGCTCATACAGGACTGGACTGGGTAGCATTCACACAGACAGCTGTTCAGGATTCTGTAGCTGCCACTGACAGACTTCCTGAACTCTCCTTATTTATACAACCACCCCAGAAAGAAATCTCTTCTGTATTGTACACAGTGAAAATCTACGTCTGAGGCTGCAAGTTATTTCTGCATCTTTAGATCAATACGATTTGTATCCATCCTCAGTCGGAGTGGTGCTCGCTCTCTCGCTCGCTCTCTCTCTCTCTCTCTCTCTCTCTCTCTCTCATCCTCTCTATTTCTCTCTCTCCCCTCTCTCTCTCAGGCAGAGAGAGAGAGAGACACTAAAAGCCTTTCTCCAGCAGCTGTAAAATTCATAGCAGCCTTTCATAATTGATCTTCAGTGAAAGTGTATTGCATAACAGGCCTGTATAATTCAGCTGCACTTAAATGGCTCTGATGAGCATCTTGTCGCTCTGCTGACGATGTCTCAATGATGGGGAAGTGGATCAGGGAAGGAACATTAGCAGTGTGAGATTGGCCCAGTGCAAGTGTAGGTGGCTTTAACCACATAACTGAGATCGAACAGTCCCAGACCTATTTCTAACCTAAAGTAGAACATTGAGAGACTATCTGAAACTGTCTTCATTTGTCTTGAAGTGTTATCCTTGCACATCCACACACATACAGTTTGAGAGTGATGTCACCATTCCTTTTCTTCTGTTCTGGTGTATGTTCTGTGCTCTGTGCTCGCTTCCTGCTGGCTGAGCGCTGATGGTGTTGGGGCCCCGTCTCTCAGGCTAGTCCCAGGCTTCTTGCAGGCTTAGCATCTTTTCACTGTGTTTCTCTGCCTGTGGCTGTGGGGCTCCTTATAATGGCTTTACACTGCTTAACTTGACATCGCAGCCAACAAGCTAGCACCCCCCCCCCCCTGCCTTTTTTTCCACTGTAAACTGTTGACAAATCCTCACAGGGCTCCCGGCGCTACCCCTCCGCATCTAAAATGGCCACAAAAGTAGCATTGAATGAATTCAGTTCTAATTACCCAGCGGCCTCCGTAGCCAAGCTCCACCCACTGTCTGCTACTGTAGCTGCTGGTTGCCAGGAAGCCAGGCCTCCCTCTCTGCCAGCTTGCCAAACCCTTTCTGCTGCGGTTATAGAGCCAACGACTCTATCACCGCACGACTCTTCCTCAGTGAGGGCTGTCTTCCTCAGCGAGGGCCGGCTTCTTCAGTGAGGGCTGTCTTCCTCAGGGAGGGCCAGCTTTCTCAGGGAGGGCTGTCTTCCTCAGGGAGGGCTGTCTTCCTCAGGGAGGGCTGTCTTCCTCAGGGAGGGCCAGCTTTCTCAGGGAGGACTGTCTTCCTCAGGGAGGGCTGTCTTCCTCAGGGAGGGCTGTCTTCCTCAGCGAGGGCTGTCTTCCTCAGCGAGGGCTGTCTTCCTCAGCCCATACACACCTCACAGAGACGGGGGTGACAGCAGAAGGATGTGACTGAAAGGGCTCTGTGCCGGAATGAAAGAAGGAGGAAGAGGAAAATAGAGAGGAAACGCACAGAGAAAGATTATTGGGAGTGATGAGCTCCCCATTTCTTCCTTAATGACTGAAGACAGGCTGCGTGCGCTTGCGTGCATGTGTGTGTAGATGGAGAACGAGACCTCAGGGCAGGAGGAGATGTCTGCTCAGACGTGGTCGTTAGTTTTCCAGGCTGGTGCAGGTGTCTGTCCTATGAGAGCCAACTCTGTCTTTGTGTCCTCACTACTACGAGTTGGTTGCATGAAATTCAGTAAAGCAAATACACTAATGAATCAAGTTTTAGGAGGAATTGGAGCTGGATTAGAGAAGGATGTTCTAGAGAGAGAGAGAGAGGAGGAGAAGGAGGAGGAGGAGGGGTGAAATGAGAGGGAGAATGTCAGTGATAAATTGAAAAATGTAGTTTGATCTTTCTTACTTTAGAAAAGTGGATTTTAAGTGACTGTCTTGAGAAGCTTATTTCTGCAGAATTTACTATCCTAATTTCCCTTTCGTTCTCAATCAACGCTTTCACATTTTTGGGGCAGGAAACATTTGATTGGGAAACTTTACTGGCAGCTTGGTTTGATTAACGCTTCATCTTCTGTCCCTTTCTTTCCTCCTTCTCTTCCCCTCTTTTCGCCCTTTCCTAAAATGACGCCTTTCCTCAACCACTGTAACACACACTGAATTGCACAAAATGCGACAAAAAGCTGGAAATGCATGTGTGGCCATGCCCCACAAAATAGGGCGCATCATCGAGGGGAGCCCAGCAGACCGCTGTGGGAAGCTGAAGGTGGGAGACCGGATCCTGGCTGTCAACAGCTGCTCCATCACCAACAAGTCTCACTCGGACATAGTCAACCTGATCAAGGAGGCTGGGAACACCGTCACCCTGAGGATCATCCCTGGAGATGGTGAGTGAAGGGGCAAGGCTCCACAGCCTCATCCACAACCACAGCCTCATTCGCAACCTCAATCCACAGCCTCATCCACAACCACAGCCTCATCCTCATCCTTATCCATAGCCTCATCTTGAACCACAGGACTCATCCTCACTCACTATAGTAAAGGTTTGCATGTGTTTGCTAAGAGGTTGTGTAGAGAAAGGATGGTTGTGTTGTTCCTACTCCTCTGGCTGGTTTTCCAAGCAGTCTAACCTCTCAAACAAATGAAGCGGAGGTATAGCAGAGGGTGTTTGTGGATGTCACGCGCTCCACGCCGTCACGCGCTGCACGCCGTCACGCGCTGCACGCCGTCACGTGTCTGGGGTTATGTAAACGCTGTGGTAGATGCTGTGCTTGGGGATGGGACTTGAATAGAACACCCCCGCCATGTCAACAGTGCTGCTCTTCAAGATGACAGGAAACTTCTCTGCATCCGTCCCTCTCACATACCTCCCAAGCATGCAGGAGTAATTCAGCTGTAAAAGGATGGGAGAGAAGGAGAGAGAGAGACGGGGGAGGGTAGTTAGAGAAAGGGGGGAGAGAAGGAGAGAGAGAGACAGGGGGGTAGTTAGATAGAAGGGGGGAGAGAAGGAGAGAGAGAAGGGGGAGAAAAGGAGAGAGAGGGGGAGAAGAAGAGAGAGGGGGGAGAAGGAGAAAGAGGGGGAAAGATGGAGAGAGAGAGGGGGGGAAGGAGAGAGAGAGGGGGGGGAGAAGGAGAGAGAGGGGGGGAAGATGGAGAGGGAGAAATGGGGAGAGGGTTTGTTTGTGCATATCAGTTTGGGTACAGTAGTTCCTTGTGTCTGTTTGTGTATTGATGTGTATGTGTGTTGTGCTGCTCCGACAAATCACCCTATCATGGTGCACAAATGATGTTTAATGAAGTGGCGGTGGGAGTGAGGGAGATGAGGGGGGGGGGGGGTAGGAGGGGCAGTGATGGAGCCAGTGGCAGCAATCCTCTTTTGTCAACCTGCATGTTAGGGAAATTGGAGCTATTTGTCCATAGTTGCCTTTTGTGGGCTTGTTTTTCATGGATGAAAGCCTTTCAGTGATGCTGTTGATGAGAACACAGAGCCTAAATTGTTTTGCCAAGAAGACAGGAACGAAGTGTGTTTTAAAAGCACAGAGTGTTAAAGGACGAATGGGAGGGTTAGTGTCTGTTTTTGGTTTGTGTGGGTGTCTTCTCCACACGCAAGTGTGTGTGCGTGCGTGAGCACATCTGTTTAAAGCATCCTTTCAGTGTGTGAGGGGGTGTTTTCACATCTCTGTCTGCGCGCGTGTGTCTGCGCGCATGTGTGTGTATGTGCGTGCGCGTGTGTGTGTGTGTGGGCATGTGTGTGTGTGTGTGTGTGTGTGTGTGTGCGCGCGCATGCATGCGTGGAGATCCAAGGCCAGGTAGCCTCCTATTGTTGAGTGCAGCTTCTAAGAGGAAGGCTGGCTCCTCCACCACTGGAAATGTTAGCAGCTCTATTTCCTGATCCAGCACGTCACACCTAATGCTTCACTTCTTCATGTCTCACCAGGAGCAAACCACACCTCATTTGGTGCCTCCTTTGTCAATGTTGTTGGTGTATAACGGCGCAGGGTGAAATCCTGTTCCTCTCTCACACAGTCCGCCCCTGCGTGCTTGCCTCTTCATTCTTCATGTAGATGGCCCCCCCTGTGTTGCCTCCGCCCCTCCACATCATGCCCTGGTGCATGGCCGGGGCGAGACAGCGATTAGGCTGACAGCTCAGTGCTTTTCTGTGTGCCCTGAATGTTTCAAGAGGGACAGAAAAAAAAACAACAGGCAGTGGAGGGCGGACTGGAAGGAGGGAGAGAGAACAGCGTGGAGAGAGGGCTGAGGAGAGGGGGATGAGACTGGGGAGAGGGGGATGAGACTGAGGAGAGGGGGATGAGACTGAGGAGAGGGGGATGAGGCTGGGGGAGGGGGATGAGACTGGGGAGAGGGGGATGAGACTGGGGAGAGGGGGATGGCAAAGGCATGGACACAGGGCTGTGGTTGGAGGGGGGTGGGAGTGAAAGAAGCGGTAGATGGAGGTATAGAAGCACATGGGAGGGAGGGAGGGAGGGACAAGGGGGAGGGCTGGTGCACACAGCCTGCTCTGCAGCTGACACCAACACAGGAAATGAACCAGGGGCTATTTTAAGGCTCTGGGATGCAGCGGCCAGGCACAACCCTAAGTCTGCACCAGCACATCCCAGCGGACCCCCATCAAACTCCCCCAGCCCACAATGGCCAGCCCTGATTGGCCAGCCTGTTGTCTCGGAGCCGTGGACTGAATGGAGAGTTAAGCCAATGGGATCCAGGGGGACTGGCGGGGGAGTGATGGATAGATGAAGGTGGGATTGACCGTGTGTCTGTGAGTAGAATCCTGAGCAGGAGCTGGGATTAGAGGAGAGGGGGCAGGGCAGGGGTGGAGATGAAAGATAGCAGTGGTTGTTATGGAGCAGTCGTGGGTGTTGGCTTAGAGGAGTCTGGGAGGAAACGCTGGGGTAACTGCACTGTTTCACGCCTGCTGCTGAGCTTAATAGCTGCTGATTAAGGGACGAGGGGCTTAGCTGAGCTAGAGTCAGAGTGTTGTGATTACATGGAGAACCTCCAGTTAGCATTGGACCCCGCCCTCCCTGGGTCTGTGCTCACATCAGGACTGTGGTGTGGCTGGTCTGGTGCTGATGGCTCCCTGGTTCGGCCCTGTTCTTGTCCTGGTGCTGATGGCCCCTGTGCCCCTGCTGCCCTCCTGGAGCCTGGCTGACCTCTCCTCTCTCTCTCTCTCTTGCTCCTGGCAGAGTCCTCCAACGCATCCCTGCTCACCAACGCAGAGAAGATCGCCACCATCACCACCACTCACACGCCCCAGCAACAGGCAGCGCCCGAGGCTAGGTGAGAGGCATGCTGGGACATGGAGTCGTGCTTGGATGTTGTAGTCCCACCGGACGATCCTAGGGGATGTGATCAGTATCTAACGCCAAGCTCCATCTGTCTGTGTCCTCCCAGAATCAACACCAAACCAAAGCAGGAGTCGTTTGAGTTCAAGGCCCCGCAGGCCCCTCCTCCCCCGGCTCCCACACAGCCTCCAGCCCAGGTACAAGCCACTTCCTGCCCTCCACCCACCCTCTCATCCACCTCAAGTCACTTCATCCTTTCAGTATTCGCCAGGGCAGTGACGATGTCACTTAAGAACCTCTGTATATGTGCCAGTTCTCTTTGCAAGACATGACGTTTACTTAGGAGATAATGGACTGGACTGTACCTGGAGATGTCAGTTGGAGGGCAGGATGAGGGAAGGATGACGGTATTGATCCAGAACTGATAGAGGGTGCTGGGACAGTGTCCTTGTGGTGCCTGCGTCTCATTCTGTCTGCCTGCCTTAGACATCCCCAGAGTTCACAACATCAATTATTCAACACACACACATGCACAAAGAAGTTCAAAATAGGTGTGACTTACCTAAAGGTGGTGTTTGTCCCTCACTGAAATTCAAGCCCTCTCACAGACACATTTAGCCACAACTGAACCACCAATGTGACCTTGGGGTGTGTGTGCCTGTGTGTGTGTGTGTGTGTGTGTGTGTGTGTGTGTACGTGCGCTTGTGCGTGTGTGTGCGCCCGCCTGTGTGTGTGTGCGTGCATGTGCGTGCGTGCCTGTGTGTGTGTGTGCGCGCCTGTGTATGTGTGCGCGCCTGTGTATGTGTGTGTGTCTGCCTCAGGACACTGAGCTGTACTCCGTGGACCTGGAGCGAGACAACAAAGGCTTTGGCTTCAGCCTGCGAGGGGGACGAGAGTACAACATGGACCTGTATGTCCTGAGACTGGCTGAGGACGGAGCCGCCGTCCGCAACGGAAACATGAGGGTAGGTCTTCACACACCCTCACCCTCCCTCCACCCAAACCCCCACCACCCTCCTCCCCTCCGTCCACCCACCCACTCTCTCTTCCCCTCCCTCCCTCCACCCCCACCCTCCTCCCCCCCAATCACCCACACCCTCTTCCCCTCCCTCCACCCACACTCTCTTCCCCTCCCTCCACCCCTATCCTCCTCCCCTCCATCCACCCAGATGAGGCTGGTGTCTCCCCAGACAGCAGGTGTGGAGTTTGCCACCGACCAGTTGCTCCAACACTTCGACAACTCATCTGTTTAAGAGATGATCTCTAACCGTCCGTTCCACATTCTCAGCATGTGGGCATCCCTCTAGAGTAGAGGCAGTGTGCTTGACGCCAGCTCGTCTCAGACAGGGCTAGCCTCTGCTTTACCACACACAGTCCCTCTCTCCCAAGAGCAGCGGCAGGATGGAGGCTAATTGTTCTGTGAGTGTGTGGGCTGCTGCTGTATGTTCATGTTTCCTTTATGCTGCTGAAGATGTCACATCAACATGCAGTTTAACCTTTATGGTGATTAATTGCATGAAATCAATCTGTGCACCGACACCACCCGGGGCCTCGAAGAAATGCAAGGGCTAATTGATTATTCTTTTGACATGCTTGTGAGGTATGTAAATAAGATGTTTCGGAAATGACTGCTTGTATCTGACAAGAAAGCTGCGATGTATGTGTGGTGTATGTGTGTGTGGTGTGTGTGTGTCTGCTGCGCCAGGCCATGTTAGATATTACATTAGATATTAATAGACCCAGGTTGTGTGAGGCGCAGAGTGTCAGTAGGAGACCCAGTTCTGTGGAGTGAAATTCCCCTGATGGAGAGAGAGAGATAGAGAGAGGTAGAGAGAGAGAGGGAGAGAGAGAGAGCTCTGACGATTACTTGAGGCATAGAGAATAAAGCAGCCTCGTCTCCTCCATGTCCCCCTCCCTCCCCTCCCTCTCCCCTTCCCTCCCTCTCTCCCTTCCTTCCCTCCTCTCTCTCTCTCTCTCTCTCTCCCTCTGTCCCCCTCTCTCGCCCTCCCTCCCTCCTCTCTCCCCCTTCCTCTCTCCCTTCCTCCCTCCCCCCTCTCTCTCTCTCTCTCTCTCTCTCTCTCTCTACACAGGCTGCCGACAAACTGTTCTTTGACACCATTTTCCTTCTCATGAAATGTGGGTTTGAAAGAAATATTACCCTTGTTACTGGAGCCGTCCTTTTTAAAGATTTGTCCTTCCCCTTGCCTCCCTTGACTGTTCCGTCTCCCCCTCATCACTACGGCCCCTCTGTCAACCTGTCTGTCTTCCTGCTTACTCAAATGCCTGTCTCACCCTCCCTGTATTTCTGTCTCCCTCCTCCCCTCTCGCTCCCTGTCCGTTCCCTCCCCTCTCTCCCTGTCTGTCCTCCCCTCTCGCTCCCTGTCTGTCCCCTCCCCTCTCTCCCTGTCTGTCCCCTCCCCTCTCTCCCTGTCTGTCCCCTCCCGTCTCTCCCTGTCTGTCCTCCCCTCTCTCTCCCTGTCTCTGTCCCCCTCCTCTATCTCCCTGTCTCTGTCCCCCTATCCTTTCTCCGTCTCTGCCTCTCCAGGTTGGAGATGAAATCCTGGAGATCAATGGTGAAAGCACCAAAGGCATGAGACACGCCCGTGCCATCGAACTGATCAAGAACGGGGGGCGACGCGCCCACCTGGTGCTCAAGAGGGGAGACGGTTCAGTGCCGGAATATGGTGGGTCAATCTACGAAAACATTCCCTTCTCCCCCGTCTTCACCCCCTGAGGGCCCTGGGGGGGGAAGGGGCTTGGGGGTGGGGGGGGGGAGTAGTGGGTCTGGTGTACAAGGACCCTCCCCCCCTGCCCCCCCCTCCTGGTGGGTCACCTCTGGCTGCCACTGTCACCTGGGGGTGTGGGTGCTCCCGCGGGTCCTGTCCTCTCTGCTGTCACCTGCTCTCAGCCGATGTCACCCTACTGTCACCTTTCACCTTCTGGCTGGGGCATATTTAGCTTGGGGGCAGGGTTGCAAGGCATTCTGGGACTTTGGAGCGAGAAGGGGGTTTTGTACAATGCCACACAAAAAAAGGAAACATTGACGCAGGAAGGACAACAATACATAAAAGATTAATGTTTGGTACTGTGGATCTATGTATTATTGAGTCCTAACTGAAGTCTATTTTTAGGGTTTAGGGGAGGGGAGGATGCGTGATCTATTGCGTCCTGTGATAAAGTGGGACACACTTGGCTTTGGTTGCATCTCCAAGCTTTGGGAAGGGCGGAATACGCATATTTATGATATTTATTGAAGGTGAATGTAAGCTACTGAGTTGGATGGTCTTAGGTCAAGACTTCATTCAAATGAAAGCTTTCCAAGGCTTTTCTACCATCTAACTCCACCGTGTAGGACACAAATCAAAGGAGTTCTTAGCACCTACTGTTAATGTCATTAGAAAACTGTGATAGGGAGTTTACCCAACCCTAGTCAGAACTCTATTCTGCCACTGATACATACGTTATGTACAGTAAGTAAAAGAAGCATTTTTACAAGTATTTTTGTTTTTGTACAGAGCCATGAACCAATCCACATATTAAATGAAAAAAGTATATTTGCTGCATGAGCTTGTCGGTGTAAATCAATTTTTGTTTTCATCTTCCATAATATTTATGGAATGTTTCATTTTTTGTATTGTATTGATCTGTTGATTGATAGTCACAAGTCATCTTAATGTTTATTTGTCTGAGGGATGTGCCCATATGAGAATGTGCTCTGTTTTCCTGCACCCATATGACATCTCTGTGAGGTTGTATATTTTTTTACCATTTTTGTACTTTTTAGTTTACACCCTTTGACATGTTCGCTAGTGTTTCTTTTTTCTGTTGGCAATGTAAACTGCTTCATATGGTGTTTGGTGTGAGCGCGCGTGCGTGTCTGTGGGTGTGTGTGGGCGTGTGTGTGTGGGCGTCTGCGTGCGCGCCTCATTCTGTTTCTCTCTCGGGTGTAGGGTTATCTGCTGTTGTGAGTGTGGATGTGTGTGTGTACTGTACGTGTGTGTACTGTACGTGTGCGTGGACTGTTGTGAACTGGACTCCAGGACTTCCTCTGTAACCGTTGGCTTCAGTTTCACTTGAGGGTTTGGGCTATTTCCTGGACTGTTTCTTTCTCTGAATGATGAAATGATCAAATAAACACTTTTTTTCCAGTGAGAGCAAATCAGTCATTTCTTTCCTTCTGCTGGTGTGAGGATCTAAACTCTGTGCTTCTCTCTTGTTTCTACATGTGTCTCTCTCTTGTTTGCACTGGGCTCTTCCTTCCTTCAGGGATGGTTGCTCCTCATCTGGCTGCATGTGTGAAAAATGACAAGATGGGAGAACCTTCTCTTTACCAATCGGGCCAAAATCAGACCACGGTAACTGTCCTGGCCTCTAGTCTCTCTCTCTCTGTCTCTCTCTCTCTCTGTGTCACTCTCTCTGCCTGTGTCTATCTCCCTCTCTCTCTGTCTCCCTCTGTCTCTCTCTGTCTGTCTCTCCCTCTCTCTCTCTCTCTCTCTTCCTCCATATGCTGTGGCCTCAACTCACCGCGCCGTGTTCTACTCCATGCATACAAATTCATTCACCCAGAATGCATTGCCAGTACCGCCGCCGCTATCGCTGCTTCCGTATCATGCTGACCAATCGGAATGGATTCATGCATCCCACCATGGCAGCTCTCATGGTACATCAGGGCAACATCTGAGAGCTCCTTGGTCAAGCTTTTCTTGTGGAAACCCTTTTTTCATGGCTGTTCAGTTCAGTCCATTTGAAGTGGCATCAAGGGGGTCTTTTGCGCCTTTTATAAAGTTGGTTATATACAAATATATCTTTTTTAACCAATAGTTCTGAAGGGTTCTATTTAGAGCTTTCATTTGTTTCCTGTGAACTGATCAGGTGAGACCAGAATGTTCACATAAAACCTTGACGCTCCCTGAAGTCCACCGCTCTTGACATGATCCCAACACGCTCATACATTATAAAGCTCATTACTCTTTTTTTAAGTTTATTTATTTATATATATATATATTTTTTTGTATTTGCATTAAACTTTTACCGAGCATGAATAAGTCATGGCAGGACTGAATCAGCCTCACCAACGCCAACTTGCCCTTAAGGCACCAAGGGGTGCAAACAGTTGCTTGTCTTCCAGCTCCCCCTGTACAGAGCAGTACTGGGCCCAGCTGAGGAACCGGAGAGAGGTTTGTTGTAACGTCCTTAACGCTTTGGCTGCTCATCCATTTCCGCTTCGGCCTCGTAAGTGTAAGAGCTCTACTAATGCATCACCACCAACTGTAGCTGTGAAGAGGACTAGTCTTTGTGACGTTAACATGTCTAGTGGTTCCATGTGTGTGACACTAACAGAGCATGGTCTAGTGTGTATAGCTTCCCTGCCTGTGATTGTCTCATCCCCCTTCCCCTTCCCTCTATGTCATGTCCCCCCTCCCCCCTCTCAGACAGCAGTCTCGATCCAGCCGCCGGGGTACAAAACGCTTCGGAAGTAAACGCTCAGCCCCCTGTTGAAAGCCAAGCCAACGCACCGACAGAGTCCAGCCACAAACCAGACCCCAGACAACCATCCCGCAGCAAAGAGACCAAGAAGGAGGACAAGGGCCACAACCATCCCAAGAGCCGCCAGCGCTCTCCTGACAAGAGCAAGAGCAAGGGGGACAAGTCCAGAGGGGAGACGGGCAGGACCAAGCAGCCCAAGAAGAAGACTGAGAAGGGGAAGCCATCAAGCGGAGGCCAGCACCGCCGCCGCCGCTCCCCGGAGAAGGGCCGCAGCCGGGGCCGCAGCCGGGCCCGAAGCGCCGACAACACCCTGGACGGCCGCCGCAGGCAGGGGCACGGGTACGAGCGCTCCCCTGGCAGACGCCATAGATCCCCCGGAAGACGCCACCGCTCCCCTCAACGCCACCGCTCCCCTCAACGCCACCGCTCCCCCCAGCGTCAACGCCCCCCCCAGCATCACCGCTCCCCCTACAGGTCACCTTACCGTACCCAACACCAATCCCCTGCCAGGCATCGTGCCCGCTCTACAGACCCGTACCGCCAACCCTCCCCGGAGCAGGGCCAATGGAAGCCCAGCAGTGATGTGGCAGGAGCCTTGCCCCCAGGCCCCAAGCCCAGCTTCCTGTTAGAGGAGAGCGTGCTGCGGGAGTCCCCAGCCCTCGCCCGCCTCAACAGGGAGGTCCCACGGCTTCCGGAGCCTGGGGAGGACAGCCGCCGGCTTCTCAGGACCTCCTCCCTGGAGCGCTCCTACAGAGAAGACACCCTGCTGAGAGACCTGGCTCGCCAGAGAGAGCCCTACGGAGAGAGATATCTGCCCCGGGTACGCACTCCTGACTCGGACTCTGCCTACAAGCGGTACAGCTCGCTGCTCAGGGGACGCTCGCCCACCAGGGAGTCTCCCTCGGAGTCACGCTACCGGGGGCGGAGCCTGGGCAGGGACATCTCACCAGTTCCAAGCTTGAGACGTGGCGGGGAGAAGGAGGAGGGGGAGGATGGAGATTCAAGGTTGAGGGAGTACTACAACACGCTGAGGTCCAGCGGCGGTCGTTCATCCAGGCCCACCCTCCCTGAGCCCCAGAGGAAGACCTACAAGGAGAGCCCCAAAGATCTGAGCATCTGATTGGACCTCCCCCGAAGATCTAAGCATTTGATTGGACCTTTGAGTCCCATATGTAATGCATCTTGGCTCTTTCATTCAGCTCAGAACCACCTCAGCTGGCATCATACCTGGACCTTGGATTAACCTAACTTATTATGACATTCCTATGTTCCTTACCAGACAGCAAATATCAAACTACTTTTAACAGCTGAAGTAGGATCTATTTTTTTCCTGTTGGTTTTGATTATTTTCGGGTTCTTTTTTGTTCCTGGGTAAAGCATTCACGTATCCGACTTTTACAGAAAATGTAAAACCATAAAAAAACAATGATGTGCCTAACAGTTCTATCGAAGAGCGTTTTTAAGTTAGTTTTTTTTGTTCGATAGAGGTGTGTCTCTGACACCTGATGACATGTATGTACTTTTCCACACAGAGCCCATGGAAGCACCTCAAGTCACCTTGGCCTGTGACCGGTGCCAACACAGATGCTGTGCATGTCTTTACACTTTCAATGTCCTCTTTTATTTGGGGTTCTTCCCCCCCCCACCACCACCTCTCCCCCACCTCTCCCCTCCCCCACCTCTCCCCCAGTGCCACCGTTTTTTAGACATTTGACCAGACTATAGCACAAGCCTGCATTTGTTTGTATATTTTTTGACAGTTTGCAGTATGTGTACATTCAGAGGTGATCATTTTAAATAAATGAAGGGAAATTAAAAAGTTAAACTATGATGATGATGACAATGTTACAATAAAAAAATAATATATTAAATGGATGAATCCTGAGTTTTTTGTTTATGTTAAGCCATTCATGTAACTATCTTCAGGTTTTAGGCAGATTTTCTTGGGTCCCCCTTATAGTACAATGCACTCCTATTACCCTTCTCTTTATCTCCCGTTCTCTTTCCCACCATCTGCCTCTTCACAGCCTTCACACTGAGGCTGTGTGCTTGTCTAGCCTGTCCTGTTCAAGTGACAGTCGCGTGTCTGCTGCAGAGATGCAAAAGTACACAAATCCTACACAAGTACAAGTACAGATGTGTTTCAAAAGACAGATATGTTTATGTGTCAAAAGACAGGTCAGAGTTGGACTACTGACTATACTTGTTTACTGAAGTTACAGTAGTGTGGACTGTGATGTGCACTGAAAAAGCTGCTGCTGCTCTTAACTGTTGTAGTGTCATGCTGGCAGCTGGACTTTAGATCATATTCATACTGAAATACACTAGAGATGAGATGAGATGTTTTTATAGATTAACCTTTTTTTTACCTTTTTAACTTTTTTTTTACCTTTTATCTTTTTTCACACGCACAAAATGTTCGATGTTCAAAGTTAAACAAATATTTTTTTACCTTTCGAAATGTTTAATTTCACAGAGAGGAGAGATTATAACAACAAATACAGACTCAAACTAAAGTAATGAGCCTGGCTTGAACATTTAAGAAGTAGAAAGCACAGATACTTTTGATCAGTAATGTTTCTTTTCTCAGTCACGTCGACATCGCCACTCCCTGTCTCATTCATCAAGTAGTTTTTATTTTGCAACTTTTTTGTCAACCTTTCAAGAAAAAAAATTGAAATGTTTTATTCAAACAACATGACAGAAATGTTTTCTTTTTTTAATGTTGCTGTGGTTTATCATTTTTCAAACTATTCAAAACATGTTTATCAAAACCTTTCTAGAAATACCTGTTCAACCTTTCGAAATATACCTTTTAAAACACGCCTGTCTTGAACATGTAACCCTGGTTCTGCCTTGGGGTCACTGTGACCCACCATTGTGGTACACAAGTGAATCACAATAACCGGAAGCGTATTTAATGACAAGGCTTAAATGTTCCAGAGCGGCTTGTTTCAAAAGGTTGCATGTACAGATATAAAAAATAAAAGGCGTAAGTAAAAAGTTGTATACTTTGTGAAGTAAACCGCTGATACCAGGAAAATCGACATTCTCTCCATTTATGCCTTCCCATCTCTGGTCATGTGACAGAGGAGTGGGCTAACTGGAGGTCCTAGGTGACAGACAGGGATTCAGTCACAAACACTTTTGTATGATCACACAGACCAGGATGTGGAAGTCAAATGCTTATAAACTCATTGGAATAAAACTGTAATCTGTGCCCTAGATTCACCCTGTATTACTCCTAATCCTGTGGGATGAACCAATGGGTCAAATAGTTTGCAGTCATATTTTAAAATAAGTTCTAGGTCACATAGTCCACAGCAGGCCTGTGGTCTTCTCTAATAAGAAGCACAACAGTGATGCAGCAGTGTGGAGACGACTATCTCTTCCTCTCCATCTGCCTCTCCTTTTCACCCTGTCTCTCTACCTCCAGACTATCTCTCCCTCTCCATCTCCTTCTCACCCTGTCTCTCTACCTCCAGACTATCTCTTCCTCTCCATCTCCCTCTCCTTTTCACCCTGTCTCTCTACCTCCAGACTATCTCTTCCTCTCCATCTCCCTCTCCTTTTCACCCTGTCTCTCTACCTCCAGACTATCTCTTCCTCTCCATCTCCCTCTCCTTTACCCTGTCTCTCTACCTCCCGTCAACAGCATCTCCCCCTCTCTCTCTATCAAACTTAGAATTCAAGGCAGTTTTATTGTTTGCATGACCCAGTCATGATGGAACAACCAATCACCAGTGAAAATTCATCACCTCAGCATCCAAACTGGGAAAGGAAATCAAATCATTAACAAGGACGTCACAGCTGCTTGGCGACAGCCCCCCGATCAGGCTTGCTTCAGCTCGGGGGGCTTTCTGACCTTGAAGCCCCCTTTCTCTTGTTGTCATGGTAACACCGGAACGGGTTCCATCCTGTCGACTGTAACCTGACAGGAACTGAGATGACAGCCATGTTCTTCTAGTCAGACTGCGTTCTTGCCAGGAGGACAGGGAAGTAAATAAAATAAAAATAGTTTTTTTTATCACAGCTATTTTGGGCAAAATGTGTGTCAGCTTGCATTTCAAACGAAGCACACGCAATAATTATTTTCAGACAGAAACAAAAAAAAGTATATAACCGCTGAAATTGACGTCCATGCTAAGTGTTATTTCAGATGATGATGGACAGTGAGGAGTTGCCTGGAGATGTGGATGCCAGAGCAGAACCCCCTCTACCCAGCTGCCTCAGGGCGCCATCCTGCCACAGGCCAGCCAGTCCTCCAGGGAGGAGATAACATGGAGGACAACAGGGTGTGAGTTTGTAATCCCTGAACGTACCTCTCTGTTAAGAGATGCTGTGTCCTCTGCCGATGACTGCAGCTCCTGGTTCCAGTTACGTCCTTAGCAGACAATCTTGCTCAGTGGGATATAAGCGGTCAAATCAATAATCCAGACAGAACAACCAAATATTCATCAGGTTACAAAGGTGTGACTTGTCTCGTTCTGTTAGTCAAAACATGTCATCTGGATCCAGATTATATGTTATAATTGAATCCATACTTGTATATCTGAAACCAACTCTTCAGTTAGAATCTGTCCCTGATAGCTGTTTTATTTGTTTTGACGTCCAGTAAAATATTGCTACACAGCCTGCCTTCCAAAGGTACAATGATAAGTTTGGCACTGCACAAAGTCAAAATTGCTTTGTGTTCATTTGATGATGAAAAGTTTACAGGAAAGGAAAAGTCTTTTTATGCAGTAGCCTTTTTTTGTTCTTCAGAAATAGCTGCTGTTTCTTGAGCCATTATCGTCGTCTCCCAACATCAGTTAAGAACCCCAGAGGGGCTCTCAGTGTTTTCTTTAATTACAGTGCTGCTACATTGTGAGTCCAGGTAGCTCAGAGAGATGGGGATTCATTTCTAGTTAGCACATCAGTGAGAGGGTATTCATAATAATATACAGAGGCAGAGACAATGCCATTCTCTGTGGTCTGCTTTTAAGGAGACGATGGCATTTAAGTGCTGCAATGGATTAATACATGATAGAAAATGACTGGAAGAGTGACATGCTGCCTTTGATCCAAACTGTCAGCAAGTCCCATGGGCCTGCGAATACCACAGTGCCCCCTTGTGGCTAAGTGAAAGACAGAACAGATTCACTTTAGAGACGGCGTCGATTGCTTGAGTTCAAGATTGCAAAACTGTGCTTAGTTTATGGCAGATATACGGCTTCCATCGAAGTGATATCTCACGGCAGAAGCGAGAGGTTTGAAAGATGCTTCGACGGCATCGCATCTATGTTCTCCGTCCGTCTGTTGCAATGTAGATGGTTGCCTGTTGAGATCCAAGGCCATTTTCGGTGAGTGACCTATCAGTCTATGTCAGTCGAGTGTCTGTGTAGAAGACACAGATCGATATCACCTATAGGAGCTGTGTTCCTGTGAAGCTGATCTGGTGCTTAGCTGCTCCTTGGTCTGTTTATTAAAACAGTCCTCCAAGACTGAAGAAAAAGCAGGGAGATGCATCAAATATGGGGGGATAGCGCCCTCTACTGTTGATGTTAGGTCAGGTTATCATTATTCAGCCATCCAATGAGGCTGTCAGTGTGACTCCTGTACTACTAACAAACAGTGGGGTGGTGTGGGATTAAGAGCAGAACATCCTTGCCATAATAGAAATACCCGGGTATGAGTGTCTCTGGGTCCAGGGCTGACCCAGGGTTCAGTTCTGGTGCTGGAAGGTGAAGGAGTCCTGTGCGACTGAAGTGTCTCTCCTTTCCAGTCTCTCATCCTCCAAGTCATTGCTCAGACTGTGGCTTCACTGGCTCCACTCTCTATCATTTAGCATCGTTGAAATAACAAAAGATCTCTAGTGTTTTTTCTCCATTTACCTCAGAGTGAAATCACCGACAATGGTCTCAACCCACACTCTCTGAAGTGAACTTCAAACGCTCGTTTTCTCATGTTGAAATATCTCTGACTGTGCTGGTGAGGCCTACCGGAATGAGAAATGATTTGCAGACTGATGCATATGCGTCGTGAGAGGAGGAGATGAGTAGAGAAAAGGGGGGAAAGTGTGGGAGAGGTTAGTGTTCACCACAGAAACAATATTGTTTTCCCCGAGTCTGTGAAGTTGGGTCCTCCCACACCAGCCAGGGTCCTGGTTCTGGGGAGGAACAGCACCTCTGCACTTTGCAGCACTCACACTACCAACATACATCAGCTGCAGAGAGGATCCATCCATCAGCAGAAACAGGGATATAGATAAACTGGTGTGGAACCAATGAATCAAAGAAAAGACTGCTTTGGTAATGTGCTGAGCCAACAGGCTGTGTATACAGAGAGCAGTGAGCGTCTTGCCTCCTTTTGGCTCACAGGATCAGCTCTGGTTTTTGTCTATTTAACCAAACTCAAGTATGTAGGCGCTGCTGGCCTTTGATTTGATATGCAGCATTATCACAATGCAGTTAAAAGTCCATTAACTGTTAGGGTTCTTGTTCATTCCCAGTTAATGACCGAGATGCCAACTCGATTTTTACTGCAAGCAGCTTTTGATTGCGTTGTTCTTGTCTAAATAGTCTGTAGGCCAGGCACAAAAAAGGGTGTGTTATACATTTACACACACACACACACACACACACACACACACACACACACACACACACACAGGCACAGTACCAAGAGGGGATGTGCACATTAGATCCATTGCATGCTAATATGCCTGTTTCTTGCCAAGGAAAACACACAACTTCGATATCCATCTGCTGTTAGACCAGACCGTCCGCCCGTAGCAGAAAGCGAAATAGAAATAACGAGAGGATACGTTTGCAATAAACATTTCGGCACAATGGCTTTTTGTGCAGCTTGGTCATTGTGAGCAGCTCAGATGAGGGGTGACTGTGGCCCGTGTTGTTTTGTGTTCTCCGGAGACTCGGCTCTGCACCAGCAGCTAACAATCCTGGGACTTTCTCCCTGCTTCATATCTGAGGGCTTCTTTTTGTTATTGCTGAACAAAAGGCCCCTTTGGCTTTAGGGACAAAGACAGGCACGCTTAAGGCTGACCGTTGCGGCCGAAAAACCTCCATCTGCCAAGCGGCTGTGGAGGAGACACTCCCCAGAGTAGGTGCTTCACCCTGGGGTGGGCTGGCTACGGTGCCAGCTCCTGCAGTGGAAACTCTATGTTGATTCCCGTGGCTAGTCTGCTATGACTCACAGCCTTTCTAAGGGGAAACTGGCTGATGTGTGTCAACAGAAGCTAGAACAGAAGGATGTGTGTTGAAAACAATGAGTCTCAATGTACACAACATCCCCAATCCTGTGTACATGTCCCTCCTGTCATCAGACCAGACCTCCGCTATCCAGAACGAGTCCTGCAGAACCCAGAATGCTCGACGCCTGACCTGACAACAGATTATTTATTCCGTTTGGGTTTACGACTACATTCAGACATCAAAACTCCTTTGTTATTCCGTTCTTTGGAAATAAAAGCAAAAGAAAAACGTCATTGTCCTCATCGTGAATTAAAACCTGTCAGCCGCTCCAAAGTGGTCTTGTGAGTTACAGATGAAGCTCCCTCAGAGAGCCTGCCAGTGGAGTCATCATGGTTAGACGTTATTACGAACCTTGTTTACGGCCTCAGTTGGGGCTCTTATCTCCTCCTGTGAATCCAGACAGACGCTGGCACAGCTATAGAGCGCTGTCGTACCGCAAGGAAAACGCCAAGTGGGGAACGTGAGAAACAAGGGCAAGCGGGGTGAACCATCGCATATTCTGAAGCATGGGAGAGAAGGGCCTGGGGATGGGAGGGGTTTCAGATGTAGACAAACCACAGGTTAAGGGTTAGTCATGAGCACTATGACTGAATTAGACAAGTTCTAGTCCGCCACAAGAAAGAAAGCGTGTGACAGCAAAGTGGGTCAGAGGGTCAGGATGTGAGGAGACAGGGAGGGGAACATGCAGGGGGAAACACTGCAGAGTCACTTCAGGGAACGGTGCTGGTACAAGTTCATCGTTCCCGGACTGAAAAACGTGAAGTGAGCAAAGAACATGGGACTTCCTGTTGCATTGTGTCTCCGTCTGGTGATGCGTCCAAGCACAGCTCACCTTCTTCTTTGGCTCTCGGTGATTGGAGCTCTTCCTCCTCTCAAAAGGCATCCTGGCCAAGAAAGGGAGTTGTGCCTTGTCACACCTTAGTATTCCCACCACCCCTATGATGCGTGTCCCTTCCTGGAATTCTTTGGGCTTCCGATCCTCGTACTTCGGTCTCGTTAATAAGCCCACGCATGGGTCCCAGAACACCTCACGGATTCATACAATGAAGGTGGAGTGAAGGGTGATTGGGGAGGGTCCCATCCTCTGGGCTCGGACTGGGAGGCCACACAATGGAGCTAAGGCTGGGCACACAGACCTGGGCCATGACGTCACACCTCACACCTTACACCAGGAAGTGTTGTGCAACCGCCGATACGTGGACTTCCTCCACAGTCTCCTTAGGACAGGAAAAGACCAGCTTCCTGCGAGGTCATAAGTGAACTCCTTGTAACCGAAAAGCCCATTGAAGTATGCCATTCCCGCTCACTCGCTGCTTTGAAATGGAATCGTTCCAGCTTTGATATGGAATCATTCCAACTGGGACAGGGTGAGTCCGTGTAGGGCAGCGGCAGGGGCATGGAGTGAGGGGGGCTGGCCGAGATGGAGTGACACAGGAAGTGACTGTCTCTACGCTGTCTGTCGCAGCGTGTAGTGAGACCAGGTCACACAGCGGGGCCTTGGACGCAGAGAGACCAGCTCTGTGGGAAAAGCGCCGTAAGCATGAAGTCTGTGTAGAGGCCAGTGAGGAGACCTCCAGGGAACTAGTCCTTCCCTGCCAGGGAGAGAAAATAGAAACACACAAAATTGTTCTTTTTCTGTTATTTTCCCCTCTCTCTCTCTCTCTCTCTCTCTCTCTCTCTCTCTCTCCCCCTCTCTCTCTCTCTCTCTTTTTCTCTCTCCCTCTTTCTCTCTCTCTTACTTGTTTTTTTCTGCCCTCTTTCTCCACGTCTCTCTCCCTATCTCTCTCTTACCTTCTCGCTCTTTCTTTCTCTCCTTCTGTCTGTCAGTCTCTTTCGTTATTTCAATTTCCCCTTCTCTCTCTTGCTCCCTCTCTCTTTCGCTCCCTCTCTCTCTTGCTCTTTCTCCTCTCTCTCTCTTACAGGCATCATTAGTTTTCTCATGGCAAAGACATTACCCTTTATCACAAAATATAATATTTACAGTAGCTGGCTGAAAGTTTCAGTTGACCTTTATATGCCTGTGTTTGTGTTCGGGTGCCTGTGTGTGTATGTGCACACCCTGTGTGCGTATGTGCACCCTGTGTGCGTATGTGCACACAGGGTAGTAAAGCTGTGCTGGAACCAGACAGATTCATGGGGACTTAGTGGTCCAGCTCTCTGGATAATGCGTGCGCATGCCTGACTCTGTCCTGCGTTTCCCGCTCATGTACGATCTCTCTGACGTAGCAGAGCTGGGAAAGCTCTCAGAGCACAAGGGCCCTGACGTAGTCTATACTGTCTCTGGGAACTCTCACAGAGAACCATGCAGCCTCTCCGCCCCTCTATTCGTAATAACGCCGTTGCAATGATGTCACTGTTTTTGTTGCTGTTTTGGCTGTGCTGTTATTGTTGGAGCTACTGATATGTAATGTCCTGTTCAGTTCTGAATACCAAACTCAAGATATTACTATTAAACTGTAAATTAACGTTCTACAATAACAACTGGCTCTTCCCAAATGTTGAAATGATAGATTTGAGGTATGTTCTAAACATGTAACATTCTGACCTCCTCTTGCATAGCCTACACCAGAGTTGTGAGAGGCTGATAGGGACAGTTGTAAAAGTCCTGACCTCACCATAACCATTGACCTGCCTTCTGAACCATCTCATCCACAGATGTCTCCAAGTCCCTGACCTTACCCTGGATGAAGAGGACTGGAACTTCCAGCTGAGTCACCCCTTCAACCTCATCATTGACTCTGCCCGGTGAGCTTTGCCTAACTGACGGAGGTCAGCGGGGGTTATCTGACCCTTGTTATCAGTGCATACATGCTGACAGACTCCCAGTCTGCAGTTTCCATCATGCTACCAGCTCGCAGCTGCAGACTGGCCCGGCAGTGCTCTTCACAGCCCGTCCTGTCGACCTCTGACCTGCCGTGGTCCGTTGGGACTTCCAGACACAGGCTCCTCTTTGTTATGATGAAAGATGTGTGCCCGGGAACCTTTAGATGTCAGAGCTGTTGGCATGTGTGTTACCCTATCAGCTGATAAACCAACAGCACTGAGGGAGTTGGCAGGGGCTTCACTGAACAGGGCTCAGGGATGTCTGGCTCTGTCAAGGCATGTCCTGATCCACTATTGTAATTTCCAGGGGGAGTCTTTGAAGAATGACAATTAGACACCAGGAGGCTCCTTCCAGCTCTTCCACTTACCTAGCACTCATCTTGTACCTCTCCATTTCTTGTTGTTTACAACCAACGGCGCCCACCCATTGTGCCCGTTGTTTTGGCTTGTGGAGCTGATTGAGGTTCCGTCCTCCTCCTGAACCTGGAGGAGAGAAGACGGTGGAGAGAGAAGGAGGTGGAGAGAGGAGGAGGTGGGGAGAGAAGGAGGTGGAGAGAGGAGGAGGTGGGGAGCGAGAAGGAGGTGAAGAGAGAAGAAGCTGGAGAGAGGAGGAGGTGGGGAGAGAGAAGGAGGTGGGGAGAGAGAAGGATGTGGGAGAGAGAAGGAGGTGGGGAGAGAGAAGGATGTGGGAGAGAGAAGGAGGTGGGGAGAGAGAAGGAAATGGGGAGAGAGAAGATGGTGGGAAGAGAAGGAGATTGGGGGAGATGATGAGACAGAAACATCCTTGTCCATCGTTTTTATCTGGCTGTCAAGCCACTCATTGGAAAGGAGAGTGTTGTGATGAAGTCACATTCTCAGAATGCTTACACTATCAGTTGTTTCAAGCGGTGCTGAGGGTGCAAGCCACGGGGGGGTGGGGGTGGGGGGGGGGGGGAGTTTGTGTGTGTGTGCACAGGGGGTACCAGGGGCTGGAGTGAGTGGAGACAGACACAGCAGTATGAGCCAGACAAACATGGGAAGAATGGTTATGTGTCGAAATAACTTTGCTTAATTGGAAACCCTCTCTTACACACACGCTCACAGCACCAAACACTAACCTCTGTCTCTGTCTTCCTCTCTCTCACTGTCAAGTCATCCCCTGATCATTCCTAATCTTAAGTGTCCCCTTTGTGTTTTCTCATTCCAAACTTGTGCAAAGGAGCAGGTGTGACCATGAGAGAGCAAGTGAGACCAGCGTATCTGTAGACGGCACTTAATAATGCTGTATTCATCTCAGGCACAACCCTCCCTCAATAACCTTTTCTCAACATAGATCTCATCTGCTCTCCCTGTCTCACGGTCTCTCTCTCTCTCTCTCTCTCTCTCTCTCTCTCTCTCTCTCTCTCTCTCTCTCTCTCTCTCTAGGTGGCTCTCAATTTTATAATTAATCTCAAAAAGCTGTGTTATCTGGTGTAGTGGGTGTTGTTGGATTTCATGACATCTGTACTGTACGGGTGTGTTTTGTGTTAGAATTATCCTGTCTGTGTGCAGCAGGGTGTGTTTGTGTTAGTAATATGCCTGTGTTGCACAGGGTGTGTGTGAGTAATGTACCTGTGTTGCACAGGGTGTGCTACCAACACCAGGGGCGTTGCAGCAACGCTTGCAGGTGATCAGGGACAAGATGGCGGACAGGGCGGAGCTTCTAGCGCGTCCCCAGCGCTTCTCCGCCGGCCAGCCGCTGTCCAGGCGGGAGATGGAGATCGAGCAGGCGCTTTTCCATGGCAACGATCGTCTAGGTTTCCTCTCAACGCTCTATTCCCCACCCAAGGTGTGTGTGTGTGTGCGAGGGCGGGCGACTCTTGATTGCCCGTCATTTAGCTCGGCTCATTACCTCCTTTTTGATTTAAAACCACTTTTCTAATCTTGGTTGTTTATTAACTTAGAGGATGCTTTTGTCTAAATAGTTTGATCCAACTTGTGCTATATAATGTTTAATATTGATTATGTGTCTTTTCAGCTGCATAGATGCTTGAAGGTTCCTTGTATTAACATTGCAACTACACATGAGTGTGTCTTCAGCGCTAATTAAGATTTTGTTGCCTTTCTCAGAGGATAGATGCCAAGATTGTCGTCCACCCTCTTCCACAACCTCTCTCTCTCTCTCTCTCTCTCTCTCTCTTTCTCTCTCTCTCTCTCTCTCTCTCTCTCTCTCTCCCTCTCTCTCTCTCTCTCTCTCTCTAGGTGGCCCACTGCTGCTGAAGTGTGGTAGCAGGTAGCAGTCCAGGCTGCAAAGCCCAGATTGTGTATTGGTGCCTGAGGCCTGGGATCTGGGCTATCATCAGGCCTGCTGGCATCTGGCTCTCTTATCAGCCACATAGCTCTGTCCATTAGCAGCTCTTTCATCTGCTCCTCTGTTCCCCAGCTCCACCACCAGATTCCCTTTTTCTACCCCAAGGTATGAAGCCATCAGAGGAAAGATCTTTCAGCAGAGCCGGGCCGGGGGGAGAGGGGTGGGGGGTGGGGAGTGGAGGTCTGAGGATAGAAGTCATGAAGCCTTAAGAAGTTCAGGTCCATTAAGTGTAGGACCTGGGACTGTATGGAGACAAACACAAGTCCATGACTGTATTGGTCTGCACACATCCAGTCACTTTGTAAGCAGTTGCCAGGGTGTTTACATGTGTCAGTAGTGCTACAGCTGGAATGAAGCTCTGCTGCATTTCACCCATGTGTTGAGGGACAAGGGCCAGCTCAGGGGGGGGTCAAGGACCTGAGAGTCTTACTACACCTGAGAGGGGGGCCTGCAACCTGGCTTGCTCTGTCAACCCCTGCTAATTCCAGCAGTTCCAGGGAAACCCCTAATGAATACCTCTGAATATCGGACAATACAGTTCCGGAATGCGAAATAATAACAATATGCGGTGGGAACGCAGGATTGTGTGTGTGTGTGTGTGTGTGTGTATGCGTGTGTGTGTCCATGTGGGGGGTCAGAGCTTTTGTCTATGTTTCCTGCCTATGTTGACAGCAAGTGTTGAGTTTTCTGTTCAGGTTGTGTAATTGAAGAGTTTAGATTCAGGAATGGCTTACTCGTATCTTAAGTGTGCGTGAGTGAGGCAGCGAGAGAAGGAGGGAAGGGTAGTGAATGTCGTAAAGGAGACTTTGTGGCTACCCCTGTTGAAAGCTGAAGGAACGGCAAACAACTGCCTCCAACCACACAGCTCTCCTCCACAGTCTCTATCACCACCTGTCATCCGTGATTCCATAATCACTACTGCTAAATGCTTACCTAGTCACCGCCGAACATGAGCACTGTATACACACTGTTACCTGAACCACCACTCTACAGGCTTATTATCTTGTATAAGCATATTATCACCATCATTCACAGCTGCAGAGAAGCAAGAAAATGACTGTTTGCTTGGATTTGTACTTCTTACTTGCACTAACAATCTCACGCTGAGCGGCAGGGGACTTTCCCCTCATCCTCCCCCTTCTCCTGTTCCTCCTCCCCCTTCTCCTGTTCCTCCTCCCCCTTCTCCTGTTCCTCCTCCCCCTTCTCCTGTTCCTCCTTCCCCTTCTCCTGTTCCTCCTTCCCCTTCTCCTCTTTTCCGTCGCTCACCTCCCAGCCTTAGACTTCCCCGTTCACAGACTCAGCAGAATCGCTGTTAGTTTGTTTGCGTGTGTGGCGTTGGTTTTTTGCCTGCATGTGTGTGTGTGTGTGTGTAACAGAGACTGTGTTTGTGTCTATTACTGACTTTGTGGCTTACCTCCCTGCTGGGTTTCCAGAGCTTTGATGCTGAGTCTGGGGACCAGAGATGATCTCTGGTCAACGTCTGTTTTTTTTCTGTCTCTAATCCTGGCCACAAGAAGCAGCTGTGCTCTCAGCTCTGACTCAGTTGATGGAAGGGCAAATCAAGGTGCTCCGTTTTGCCCTTGCTCATTCTCTCTGTCTCTCTCTCGCGCTCCCTCTTTTCCTCTCTCTGCCTCGCTCCCTTTTTCGACGTCTTGCCTCTATCGTTCTCCTTATCGTCCTACCTTCCTGGGTCCAACTCGGTCCAACATGTCCCCAGGGTGTCACTCTCCACCTCGTACAGTTCTTGTTGACATAACAGAGAATCTACCTTATACAGAGATGTTGACTGTTTTGCTCATCCTGCATCCACAGTTACTGTAGGCTACCTTTCAGTCAGGAGTATACATTTCGCTGTGGCCCAGTATTAGTGCTGCTGGTTTCTGAACTGCAGAGAGAGGTCATTGAGAGCGTGTAATTACAGTAATGCTTAATGTGCCCCAGTCACCATGGTCACACCCCTTACATAAGATACCTAACAACAGTGCTCTTTGATGAACATGCACCTAGAAAACAAGCCCAGGATTGATGACTGCTGTCCATGACTGCTCTACAGTGCCTATTGGGCCTGCCTGGAAACCTGGAGTTCATATCATTTTCAACGCTTGACTCCTATCTACGAAGGTTGGAGACAAGGAGAGATAGAGAGAGGGAGACCCACAGAAAGACAGAGAAACAGAGTGCGTGCATGTCTGCATGTGTTAGTTGACAGTATGAGAGTGAGAAATAATCTGAGAAGAGTGTCGTGAAATACTGGTAAGGGCTCAAAACAATGCTTTGCTACATCAAAAGCCTACTGGTGGTTAATAGTCAACCGAAACACTAAGTAAATGAACAGACTGAGACTGGCTGGGGGAGTAACTGTCCTTGAACCGTTTCTCAAAGCTTAGCCCATCACATCCACCCTCTATGAGTGAAAGCATGGTTATGCTGACCAAAAATAATGAAAGACAATGCACAAGCGGGTCAGGAAGGAAGAATTACTAACGCATTCTCTTGACCTTGCACCAGAGCAACGCTTGATATCATTACTTGTTCAGACATCCGTTTATTCTATTAAATCCCCTTAATTAATCATTACATATCAGCTTTGTTCTACCCTTCCTTCCTTAGGACTATCTGTGTATGTTTGTTCATATGGTCTACATAGAGCAAGGGAGTGGATGACCCACCCTAAAAAAAAAGAAAATATCAATTTGAAACATGACTATAATGGTGCAAGATGAGTACATTCTAATGCATTTAGGGTTGGGGGAATTAGGCCTTAGCTGTTGTCCTGACCCAGTTACTAGGCCTTCCCTAGTAACAGGTTAGGGTTGAGCCAGGCTAGGGTTGAGGTTAGAGTTCCAGGCTGAGGCCTTATCCGTTAGTCTGACCCAGTTACTAGGCCTCCCTCTCCACAACTGTCTCTTGACTTGTTCTCTCTTCTCTCTCTCTTTCTGTGAGTCTCCTGTGCTTTCCTTTGCTTTCTTGTCTTTTCTACTTTCTCACTTCCTTTCTCTAATGGATTTAAGAGGTAAGTTAAGGTTTATGGCTCATGTTCTGCTCTGAGATTCAGTGAAGGCAAATTCTTTTATTCACGTCATCTTTTTGCGGTGGCCTCCTTACTTTAGCCAACACGTTGACTAAGTGTTCCCTTGTGGAAAAGGATTTTGATGGTAAGGACACGGAGACCCAAAGTCATTTGGGTTGGTGAGGACTTCATGGAAGTTTTAGAATAGCTTTCTCTTCAAACAAAGTTCTCAGCGGTTTCCTCGTTAGCTCAGTGTCTGATACCACAAGATGGTGTGTGTGGCCGTTTCCATTGAGATGGTCTGTGTGGCCCCTCCCATTGAGATGGTCTGTGTGGCCCCTCCCATTGAGATGGCATAATGTCTTAAATATAGAGCCATTTTTGTCTAGAAACATACATTGTTTCTTACCATTGTCAACCCCATTGTGTGGACTTTAATCACAATCTTGCGCCAGTTGTGACATCTGGTCAACACACCGAGGGAGAGGACATGAGGAGGGGGCAGTGTTGATTAAGGGACGTTATACAGGTGGTCTGGTGGATGCAGAGGGACGCCGCTCATGTTAAACTACACAGACACATCACTGACAGAGATATTACTATCTATATCAAATTAAGATTTTCTATTTAGTCTGTTCATATGCCTGCCAAGGACGTCTCAGACCACACTCTAACTACACCGGAGGAAAACAGCTACAGGATGTTTGCAACTCTAATCCAGAGTTGAAGAAGAGCCAGAGGCCAATACAAACATTGTGTATTTTCATATTGTTTGTGTCACATATTTCCCTCAACGTAAGCCACCACCGCTGCCCCCCAAAGACCCCCTCATCAGATAGAGTCAACAAGCGATGCATGTTTCCTAGTCCAGTCCCGGCTCTCCTCTCCCCCCCATGTGACATCCCTGTGTGATGATAGCAACACAAACATCAATGATCACATATCCAAATAAGATCATGCCTGTCCCTCCCATGGTGTCATAAAAGGCAGAATGGGGACATCAGTGGCACAGGGAGGTAAAGAAGTTGCAAGTGTCATATTTGGATTTCGGGCATCTATGGTCTTCTGTCTAAGGCTATCAGCAGTTCGCTTTAACACTGGGTTCCCCTCTCTACTCAAACCGAAGACAGAAAGAATGTATGTGTTTGTCTGAGACAAAAATGATGACGATTTTACTATACTTTGCTATGATTTTTCTATTGAAAATGGTTGATTCAGGGTAATTGACTTGGGTTGTTTAATTATGTGTACATAAAGTCCAATTCCTAGAGGTAAATAACTTTTGCTGTGGTTGGGTAGTCTATATACAGTAAGGGCATGTTGAAGGAGGTCTATGGGACTGGCAGCATGTTAATGTTTGAGCAAACACAGCTGGTCTGAATGAGGCTTAATTGATTGTTAGGTATGTTGAAACCTTAGGTTGACACTGGAATTCAGAAGAGTAGTAAGGTCAATGATGTCATAAGACTCTTGACCCACAGCAGTTATTGTTGTGAATAACCTTCCACAAACCTTGTCTGGAATGTGAATTCATAGTCTGGTCTGGCTGATTTTAGTGTGCACCATGTGCATCTGTAGAAAACAGTATCCATTCTCAGGGGCGTGTTGTCATAATACACTGCATTAACATGACACCATATGGCTGTGCTCTTCTCGCCCATGACTTCATCTGTGACCGATCCCACACATTTCCCAGAAACATCAGACTAGAACATTCATTTTACTCAGCATGCCCTGCCCCTCCCTACATATCTACCTCTGACGACAGATATAGATATAATGTTTACAATCACTGCACTGGAGACGGAAAACAGTTTGTTCATCCTGCTTGTATCTGTCCTGAAACGTGCTCATTCTTTTCAGTTGAAGATACTTTGTGTATGTGTCTATCCAGGGTGATATCGCAGGATGATTGCTCTGCTCGGTATCATGGACTGCTGATTCACACAAACCAGAGGACACTATGCTTTCCCCAGGAACACCTAGTTTAGTCATTCACGTTTCATCGTGGTGGATTTCGGCGCTGAAAAGAATGCTACCTCCGCTCGATCAGCACGGTGAAGTTCCACCGGTTGTAAGATTATTCAGTGATCTGTTTCACCCTCCAGACTGCCTTCAATGACTCTGCACGCACCACTGGCACTTGTCTATTTTGTAACTGACTGGTGTCATCTGAGCGTCCCCTCGATGCCGCACCATCCCTTTCGCAGCCTATTTATACACGCTCTAGCGTACACTCGCCACACTGCTCGACATTTGAACGTGTTTATAGTTCACGTTGGCCGTTGCTTTACTTCAAAGTCATTGTCGTGGACTTGGCAATTTGCGTACACCTCTTCTTCTCCTCAGAGACAGCGCCAGTATCCCAAACTGCCTTCCAAGAAAACAACTGTAATCATAAACAAAGGAGGTGCTGCTTCCTTGTGGTTCTGCACATCTGGACTTCCCTCAGATTAAACATCCCCTATGTGACCCAGGCTGGAAACCATTTGTTCACCGGCAGTGCCGTCACTCCTGCCAAAAACTGAGAGGGGGGTGAAGGGGGACGGGGTAGAGATGGGGGGGGGGGGGTGAGGAGAAGGGGGGGGGGGCGACTCCCATGAAAGGATGCCTGGTATGGAGTTCATTTGGCTAACAGTCCTGGTTGCAGAATAGCATGATATTTGGCAGTGTTTTTAGATGTAATCTCCCATTTGATTTTCATTCACTGAGCAGGATGGGAGGGTGCCAGTCCCCTTCTCCCCTGAGGTACCACATCCCACCCATATCAGGGTCAAGCTGGCTCTCCCATAAACACTGATTAAATGCCCTGGAAATGATTCTCTGGCAGTGCTATACAGTGATATAAACAAGGGCACAGTTTCATGAGAAGGGCAGTGTTACATAGAGACCAAAATCCTGAAAAAGATCCAAGTTGAAATAAGTTACCGTTGGAACAGTGAACTTTCTGCCATGTGGATGTGTCCTGATATGTTTCTGTCGCCTTGACAGACTATGTTCTAACTGAAGAGGAGAGCGAGGAGAGAGTCCTGCCAGCAGTTCTTGGTTCCGACTTCTCGGTTCTGACTTCTGACATCTCTGTCATTCAGATCTAGATTTGGGTTTGTACTGTACTGTGATCCACTGAGTGGACCTGCTCATCATAGAAACCTTGGTCTATTCTGTACAGTTCTGTACAAATGGACTTGCAAAAAAACATACCATTTACCTCCTAATCCTAACTTTCTGAACCTAAAATAGTTGTAATGCGCAGTTTCGAAATTTGGTTATACGATGTACGATAACATGGTGTACAACGTTCTTGAAATGTGTACAGAAACTCCTTTGGAGACGAATGCCACAGGCTCTGTGGAGGACGGGAAGAGCCTGTGAAGCATGTGCTGATTTGATTTCATCAGTTTTATTACAACCAGAGAGAGAAGCTAATGTTACACAAAGCCTCCTTAGGGCCTCCCTGATCGCATAACAGTAAACACCCATTAACATCAGCCTTATTGTATGGATGTAGTTTACAGCATTTATTCAGCGTCATTACTTCTGCTAAAGCATGTTGAGCGTGATTAGATTCGTGTAAAACGTACACAACCACAGCAATACACAATCACCTCTTCAGCACGGCTAAACCCAAACCACACCCCTCTTGCTAAAGATTCTTTGCGAGTGGTGTCGATTGGATGCATGAATCCAGGCGTCGGTGGAACTCCTGGTTTGTCGCTGAGCTGAAGTGGGACAGTTCATCTTGGGGAATGTGGCTGTGGAAACAGCAGTAGGACTACTTCTGTAGTATGAAGAAGAAGAACATAACCCACACGGTGGTGAGTACAGTTGTACAAGGAAGTATGTAGCCCACTCAAGGTTCTGTAGTAGGAGCCGGTTCTTCACAGCCCCCTAGCCCACCTGCAGAAGGCGCTCTTCAAAGTTAAGCCAGGTTTGCTAACAGGTTATCCAGATTTGAATCTATCTGAATGATTTGACTCGATTAAAGGTTTTTCCATCTGCGCTTGGTTTCTCTTGTTGTAACATGTCTAGAAGCCTGGTATTTATACAAGTAAGGTATTGAGATAAGCAAATCAGAGACAGTCAGAAGAACTGACGTGAATATTTAAACCAACTGAATTCTAAAGTCTGGAGTAGAGCAGAATTGACCTTTTGCACTTTACAGGCTACAGTATAACCGACTAACCGTTATCTGCAGCAGTGGAGCCCGTTTGCAGGTTGATACAGGATAGCCAAGATGTCTCCTCCAATGCAAAGTAAAACACAACTCCTTAAGTATGACAAAAATATCTAGACGTGTTTGGATTGTCTCTGGGGCGCTGAGAAAAAGCCAGTCAACATGTTTATGCCTCAGCCAGTTAAATTAGATATAATCATATGCTTGTTCATTGAACTGATTTCAACAACAGCCGAAGGATTTGGGGAGAACAGTGGAATTAAAATGTCATTGGACGGTATTCCTTTGTTTTGTGCGCTTGAATTTGTTTCCCTGCGGTTTTGAAATAATTCTCAATTTGAGTCCTAAGAATAACAAAATGACAGGGTGTGTAATTTTGGAACACAAACCAGATCCTAGTTCTGTGCTGTGGAGGATAATAGTGGTTTTCAGTTCAAAGGGCAACTGAAATAATCATGATTGTTTTTCAAAATACATAAACAGTGGTGATAAAGCTGCCGCCATTTGAATATTTGAACACCAATCCTGAATTCTAGTACATCCTCACCAAACCATTTAATGCAATGGAACAATATCATGAGGGTACTTACCTCCCCATGGACAAGATAAACACTGTAGCCTTCTAGACACTACATTACTTTTCTGGTTTAGTAACCCAAGTAGAATATAAACGCACATGCTGGAGTCTGACACAAATGAGAACTGAAAATATAATACATGAGTCACCAGTGCCTACTTGAGTCCCAAATAATACTCAGGGCAGATGCAATAACGCACCGCATCATTTTAAGTTCCTTACATCTAGCATTCAAGTCATAATGTCTCTAATAATATAGTGCTCAAAACATATTTTTGTGTTTTTGTACATTTTCCAAGCCCTTTAAATACATTCCATCGTTAAGTGTGGGAATCGTGTTTAGCATAAATTGAAAATCCCTCTAGACCAGGGCCTTTCTCTGATGCTCTGCCAAGGAGTCTTGCTGTATGCTAAGGACAGGTCTTTGGAGGGTCAAAGTCATTCATTAAATATAATGGGAGCTTGAGTCATAACAAACACAGAAATCACTTGGTTGTTAAATGTGCTCTAGTCATCGAACTCACCATGTACCTGTTGTGCTGCATCAGGCAGTTGAACAGAATTTAACTGTCAAACCTGCACTTACAGTCCAACTTTCTTTATGCTATGCACAAACTTCAGTGGAAGAAGTGAGCTCTGACAAATGGCCTGACCGTCCTGATGGTGTGGGTGTGTGCGCTACTGATTGTGTCTCCTTCCCTGCTTCAGGTACAGCCCATCAAGAGGACTCCATGTGTGGATCCAACCAGCGATCCATGTGCAGGGACCGTGTGGCCTCTTCAGTTGGGTCAACAGATGTAAGGCTGTCATTTTCCAGATATCTCCCAATTTTTAAGAGTCCCTTAGATATCCTATGTTTTATGAAACCATTAAAACTCATGGCGCTGTGTTTTTCTTCTGAGCGCTGTCCGAGTCCAAGTAAATCTTCTCATTACCGCTCGTGCCCAAGAGGCACGATGCTAGGTTTTGCTAGATCGGGTTAGTAATGGAAAGTTCGAACTGGTACCTGTAGGTAGCTGTTATCATCGCTGTGTCTCTGGGACTGTTGGCGACAGCGCGCTACAAAATGTCTGAGTAGAGCACAGTGTGTTCTCTTCCTCCGGCACGTCACTAGGTCTGCGGTCCTCCTCTCATCACGCTTCTTCGCCTTCCTCTCCTCCTGCGCAATCCTCCTCCTCTCTGCACGGTCACCCTGAGGCTCGCCCCCCTCCCCTCCTCTCTGCTCTTCGTCTCTCCCTCTCCCTCTCTCCTTGGGCCAACCCCTTCCACCTCAGCCCTCCCGTTACCCTCTCCTCTTCCTTTCAATCTCTGCTGGCATGACCCTTCCTCACTGTGGTATCCTGAAGTACACGAGGGCTGTGATACAGGAACACGGCGTCCCTTGTTCCATCTGTACTTGTGTTTTGGCTACTCCAACTGGGAACCGTCAGAACACTCAGCAGTGGTAGCGTCAGAAGATATCATTTTCCCTCTCTGTCCTTTATCAGCTGCTGTGACTTCCGTTGAGGTACTCAGTCTCGCTGTCCCCAATCCTTCCTCATCTTGATCATCAGGTACATTGATATAAGCAGAAAAGTTGAGAGGACTGGGTTAGAAGAACAATGCTGGTGAAGCAGTTAAGCGATTCGATCTATCGTTCATATGGCGCCTTTAATTTATAACGCACAAATGGTCTCGTTTCTGGTCATGAAGATGTATGAAATCACTTTATTTGTTACGATGGGGCTCTAAAAGATGACACGCTTGAAAATATGGTACGAATCCCTTGATTTCACAAGAGCACAATATGAACAGTCTCAGGAAACCACAGGCCCAAAAGGGAAACCTCAGAGTTTGTTGTAAACTACAAAGTAGGCTGTGGTCAGTGCACCCTTTTTCAACAGACTACAAAAGAAATAGAGAGAAAAAGGCAGAGACTGTTAGTATTTTTTTTTTCACTGTCTGACTGTGGAAACTAATTTCTGTTGTTCGTTTGTCTGGGTAATGCGTTGTGGCTCTCCAGCTGTGTGGAAGCCTAACACCCCACTTGTCTCTGATTAAAGACTGGCCTACAACTGACCAGCATTGATTGTGGTATTTCTCCCTTGTCTAATCTTCGATAATCACCCCTCTGATATTTTCTAAGTCGAGGTATAGAGCATGTAAAAGATACTGCAGAATGTCTTATACTCTTTAACAGCCTGGGATCATCTACCTCCCACCCAGGCAATAACTGTCAACGCTGCCTCCCACCCGCCCTACTTCACTAGAATCACCTGCAGTTTCGAATGCCATGTGTTGTTATTGTGTCCGATTTAACATTCCTGTAATATTAAACATTCTTGCCAAACTGCTCCCTGTTCGTTCCCTGAGTGTATGTGATTAACCGCTAGCTGTCGCAATATAATAATGAATACTAAATACATTTGACTCCCCTGCATTTCAGAGAGTCAAGCATTGTATTTGGTTTAGTTTGCAGGAAATTTGAGACCTTGCGCAATTATTGTAACAGAAACGAATCTTCAAAGATAATCTGACCATGGATTTGTTGGGTTGAATAAGCGTTGGAAGTATCAAAAAGAAGACATGTCAACGTTTTAACAACCTCAACATGTGTGCTCCTTGGTGTTACGTGTGAGAATGAAAGGACAAGTTGTACCAATCCTCTGAGCCTGGTTTTAATCAAACTCTGGATAGAACAGTAGGTACAACCCTATCTCTCATCTCAAACCACCAAAACAAGCCATTGTCACCCATGACACACACGGGTCACACTGTGGAGTTGAAAAGAACTGGGAAGGTCGAGTCCTAGGAGAATGACATCCGCACCAAGGGTTCGCTACAGGCTTTGCGGAGTGCGTCTTCTCATCATCTAAGCTGTTGTATAGTGACCCCGCCCATGGGACTTGACTGTGTCTCTGAAGAGGAACCTCTGAGGCGAGCGACTGCTTGTGGAGGGAGACAGTCCAGCATCTCTGCCTCCCTCCCCTGGGCTCGCAGGATAATGTAATAAGCCGCCGTGAAGTTCCAATGGTATCAATTACTGAACCTGGACTTTCCCCAAAGCTCTGCTCACAGAAGGACTCAGCTGACAGTCCAGAGACCGGTCCGACCTCTCAGTGGAGTCCTGTTACCCTGGTGAAACATTCACATGCCCACACAGTGAACCCAGCATGACCCCAGTCCAGCACAGCGCTCACACTGGTGCAGTGTTAAAGGGCTGTCAGACATGGCTATCAATAAGTTTGTTTTGCATCTTGTTGATGAAACTGAATGCTAAAGTTACGGTCTTCTCAATGTTTTGCCATAGTTGGAAATGTGTTTTTCTGTTTGAGAGAAAACATCAATAAAAGATTGACCTGCTGCTGTGATGGTCTGACTAGAAGCTTGGTGTCTTCTGGATATACAATCTACAGGAATCCAAGCCATCGGACAAGGGGGTGGGTGGGGGGGGGGGATATTTCCTGTACCTCTGAGGCCATTCATTCCTAAAAAGAAATGTCCACAGAAGAGCTGTGGTCAGATTGACTATGCCCCTGGGAAGCTGGTAGATATAGGAGTTTTAGAAGGGAGAGAAGTACAGAGAAAGAGAGAGAGAGAGAGAGAGAGAGTGGGAGGAACACCCACACAGACGTGCTCCCTCCTCACACCTGTGTTTTCATCCCAAAAACACCACTAGAGTCAAAACCTCTGCAAACACACAGTGTTCCAACTGGGCTGCTGTCTCCTCAAGCATGCCCATTGTACTGACCTGCTGCAGTCTTTCTTTCTCAACAGATCTTTACAGCTGAATAACCTAACACTGCGGCCTTGAAAGGGAGACGTGTTACACGCTGTGTTATTGAGGGCAATGCTGCGATAATGATTTGAAATTCTCAAGGCCCTTTACAACTTAGTCTCAATTATCTACAGGTCTTTTGGGGAGAAACACAAGCAAGGTATTGTGCTTGAATTCACATAGAAAATCACTTCGTCACACATTACTGTTGCATATTACTTCAATTTCCCTATCGTGTAGAGCTCAGGCTATAGTGTCAGCAACTAAATCAACGTTACTGTTAAGTATTAAATATGTCAAATGAAAGGTGAATAAACAATGCTGGATTTAGCATTGGAGATGGTGAACCCTCTGACCATTCCCAGCCAAATCATTTGCGGGAAATTCTTTGTGGTTCACCTCCATAATTTTGAGACACGCTGTAAACACTGTAACATGGTGGAAACAAACAACATTCTTGAATATTTTCGAAGAATGTTTCCCTGCCGATGATTGCTTGTGACTGCCCATCAGGGCTACTGAAGGATCGGTTCATGCCTGGCCTGTTAATGCAGGTTGAGATTAGAAATCAGCTGATTGAATTCTTACTTTCAAACTTCTTTTTTACTTGGTGGCCAGTCGCAGGCGTCACACCCGCAGTAGTCTGTAGTCCCTCAGCTGTCAGTCGCAGGCATCACACCCGTAGCAGTCTGTGGTTCCTCGGCTGTCAGTCGCAGGCATCACACCCGCAGCAGTCTGTAGTTGCTCCGCTGTCAGTCGCAGGCATCACATCCATAGCGGTCTGTGGTCCCTCGGCTGTCAGTCGCAGGCATCACACCCGCAGCAGTCTGTAGTCGCTCCGCTGTCAGTCGCAGGTGTCACACCCGCAGCAGTCTGTAGTCCTTCAGCTATCAGTCGCAGCTGTCACACCCACAGCAGGCTGTAGTGCTGCTCTCCCTGCTGTAAGACTGTAAGAAGATTAGCAATTCATCAAATCTGATTTAGGGAAAAGAGAGACCTTTGTGAGTGGTAACTCACCAGGTCAAAATGAGCAGGCTGAGGACAAGACTGAGACAAGAAACCCCAGTCCATTCTGCTTGGCAACATCCCTGGCCAGACACCCAGATGACCCTGCTGAACGGTTTAAGTCAACTTTATGGTGTTGTTTTACTATTACCCTACTTGTAGAGACACTGCAGCTCACAAACTTGGTTCCTTGTCAGTGACCCCGTACATCACAGGAAGCTCACACCAAGTCGTTTTCTTAGTCTACACTCCTTCCTTTTACACTAAGTGAACCCTATTGGTCGACAGAGAGGGTCACTCCTGGAGGGGGTACATTTCTGTGTAGCTTTTCCTCCTCCCATCCAACGGGGGTCCTTTGCTCACCGCTGTGAGCCTGTCATCTGCAGTGAGCCTGGCAGGCCCTCTGGGCCCCAGTCGGCCCCTCACGCAGTGGGCCTACCAGCAGGACTTGAAGCAGTCTATTCTCCAGTCCCTGACAGCCACAGAATAGAGTCCCTGACCCAGAACACTAAACTATATCGAACATGACAGAGACGGTTCAGGCAGCTGGATGGAGGGAAACAAGTTTAGCGAGGTCTGTGAGGTTGAAGAGGATCCTGTGCTTCACTAACATTCAACTTGCTCCATGCAATGCTGAATACCATTCCAATCTCTGCAGATTGGAGAAAGAGTTTAAACGCTTGCGGTATTTTAAAGCGTAGGTTCATGAAAGAGGTGCCATCATTACGCTTGCTTGGTGTACTTAATGTAGGTGACTTAGCGTGAAAAGTATGAGTCATTGCTCTGGTTGGATCATTAGTTAGGACAAATGATTGTATGATGTAAGTGGATGAATCTGAACAACTCAAAACATCTCCATTTGGCATTAAATCAAAGGACCTAAAAAGTTAATCAAGGCATTTAAAGTTTTTTCTCCTCCTCATGACATCGAACCAGGTCAAACTGAGGAATTGTAAATACAGGCTGTTTTAGTGAAAAGGGAGAGTGGGATGGCCCCGCACCTCCCCTATCCCTTCCTTCCTTCTCTCACTCTCTCCCTCGCCATTTCCAGCTGCCTCATGTCTGTATGGGAGCTCCAGGCGTACAGGGTGTTGGGATATCTTTTCAATTTCTCTCACAGCTGAGAGCGATTAGGTCATGGTGTTGTCCTTTTGTGAAGCACTGGACCACAAGTGAGAGAAGGGTACAGGCCAGGGCCGGGTTACTGCTAACCAATGACATACAGACTCTTACAACTGATATTACTACTTTCCCATTAAATAATCTGTCACTTCTGCTGCATGTCAAGGCATGGACGTGTGTGCCTGTTTCTCAACTGTTCAGTGATTTAACAGATCCTAACAAACCCCCACCTCTATCACCCCCAGATCTCCTGTAACACCCATCACCCCATCACACTCCCCACCTCTATCACCCCCTAGATCCCCTGTAACACCCATCACCCCATCACACTCCCCACCTCCATCACCCCTAGATCCCCTGTAACACCCATCACCCCATCACTTCCATCACCACCCTCACCTCCATCACCCTCCCCACCTCCATCACCCCAGATCCCCTGTAACACCCATCACCTCATCACTTCCATCACTCCCCTCACCCCCATCACACTCCCCACCTCCATTACCCTCATCACCCCTCTTACCTCCATCACACTCCTCACCGCCCTCACCTTCATCACACTCCCAAGCCCATCACCTCAGTCACCCCTCACCCCCATCAACCCCCATCACCTCCGTCACCCCCAGATCCCAAGCAACCCACCGTGTCCATCACATGTACGGATGTTATGAAGGCATGACAAGTACCAACAAAACCTTCAAATGGGGAGCAAGACCACGTCTTTGTTTAACATGCTGAAAACGTAAACAGAGGATTTCGCAAGAGTAGGAGTCTCTTGGTGTGTGGCACATGTAATACATAGGGTTAAAAGGTCAGCGCAACATCTTCGACAACTTCCTCCCCTTCGATCCGGCTCTGAGACCCTGGTCCGTCTGTTCTTTGACATGTTACTATTGTTGCCATTCCACATAGAATGGAATCTGGGAAGCGCTGGGCTTTGGGAGCGGACCCCCTGACAGCTGCACTACTACTTGGGTAGTTTCCAGACTCCCATCTCACGGCCTGCGAAAGCTCACCAAAGGCCTAATTACTCTTCAGAAGTACAGCCTTGTTTTTGGTCTGCAGTCCCCAACATAAACTTGCCTGGGACCGTCCTAAAAGCCCATTAACAGAGCCTTTCTCCCCTAAAGCCCTCAGCACTCACAGTATGCGTCACCGCTTTAAAAAGGAAGGCAAGGCCAGGCTAAGCCTGCTATGTTTGTGTGTGGCAGTGTTTGTGCATGCACGGGTGTGTGTGTGTGTGTATGTATGCGAGATTGCCCTTTGAGTGTAACTGAAGCTGTGTGACTATGCCTGCAGGTCAAAAGGAGTGTCTCGAGATGTTAACACAATTATTTAAGTGCAAATGGTTCTTTCCTGCAGGAAGTAGCACATGTCAGAGGGTTCTCAAGGCTGCAGTTATCCTCACTGTCATCTAACATCTCATCTGTTCTTACGTCTCATCTCTCATCTCATCACATCCCCAAACACATCTGCTCAACCCCAAACCTCATTCCTTTCCATCTTACAATTGCTCTTTCCACCGGACTAACATGCTGCTCACACACGTACATGCCCTCTTGAAATACGTAATCATTCCCCAGGGTCAAGTCGACTCCTCCTAGCTGTGTTTACTGAAAAGTGCGTTATGAACTGAGGAAGACACTGATAACAAAAACTTTGGAAAACTTCTTTTTTTATTACAAGGAACAAAATGCTGGGCATTTTCATGAGCAGCATTGTGGGGAAGTTCCCTCTCATTAGCCCACTGCTGGAGATAGGCCAGGGACTGTACCAGATGGTTAATATCATAGACCACAGGAGTCTGGATTCACTGGATCACTGTCGAGTACGGTTCTCTTGAATGCTTCATGTAGTCTACTTTGTTCAGCAGAACCATTAGGCACAAATGGTAAGGATGTATCTGCAGAGAATACGACATAACCTCTCTGCTTGGATCTCAACTCAACAATTAATTTACTACCTCACCCTTGCCAAGGAACTCAGTCAGGGCGGGGGTAGAGGAGGGATCTTAAAAACATGGCAATTACATTTCTCCTTTGAAATCTTAAGCCACAATTCTGACTCCATTCAAGCTTTTTGCTCCTTATCATACATCATCAGAACTAGAGAGGAAGTCAAGTTTACACTGTCAAGACTGCTGCTGTGTGTATGTCTGCTGCAGCTGCCTGCAGGGCCTCCCTGGGCTTGCTGACCTCACTGACCATCCATTGAGAATACATTAGAGGAGGCGACTTTTGTTGAAAATATACACAGGGATCCGTTGCCATCCATTGAGAAAAAAAACACGATATCGAATTCATCGTCCGGTCGGATAAATGTGTTTAACAGAAGCTCTGAGTTAGAGGATTTAACAATGTTTTAAGGAAGTGTGGTGTTGCCTTCAACTATATACTCTCTGAATTCAAAGCAAAAACAAGATGGCCCATGGCAATGTTTTCCTGGCTGGTTATACTTGCATGTGACCCCTGTGTTGTAAAAAAGGTTTATGGAGAGTTCTGGGAAACAGACTAATTGTTAATGAGGGGTTTGCATTTCAAGGGGTTCTTTAGACTAGTGAGCCACAACTGTACTGGACAGCTACCCTTGGAACTTTAAGTGTGTATCATCTTGGAGGGAGGATTCCAAAATAACAAGAGAAGCTCTGCAGGACCGGCTACGTAAAGGCAGCTTTCAATTGTGGAAGATTAGTGAAAACTACCAGCAAGACAAACCAACAGTTTAAGAGAGAACTAATGGACACGCATGTATTTAATGAGATCGTGAATAAAATCAATAAAAAGTCTTTAAATACCGTTAGGCTTTTAGTCTGTTATGCAGGACTGTAGGCCTTTGCTTGCATGCTGTAGTGTGGTTACTCGTTGGCCTGTTTTCCATGGAAAGGACCCCCTATAGCTATATATCTCGCCTCCAATACCACAGGCATTTCCTAGGAGGATATTGTTTTAGCTGTGCACCTGCACACTATGATAGGAGTTGTAATGCATGATAGGACTGCGCTGGTCGTACCCAACAAATTAGCTAGTATAACGTGCCATCTGAGAACATTTATCACCACATCCGTTCTAAAGGGCGGAGAAGATCCACTTAGATGGGTAGGTCATGTGGATCTCTGTTTTTCGTGTTGACAACATTCGTTCGAGACCAGCTCAGTGCTGAGGCAGCATGAGGGACGTTTATGAGGCAGGCTAAGTAAAGTTCAGATCATATCAGTCTTGGTTGGACAGAGACACATCGTCTATTACAAACACTTTCCTTCACAATCACAGAACAGAGTGCCTGGCCTTTTTGGAAAAGGTGTTTGCGAAAGTATGTGTAAGCGTCTGTGTGTGCGCGTGTGAGAGAAACAAAGAGAGCGTGAGGGAGAATCATAGACAGCTGACCTTTTGATCTTCAACTAAACAGCTGTGTGCTGTGCAAAGAATTCCATGTAGTATGGTTGTAATGCAGATGTATCCTAATGAAATCACACCGAACAAATGCAAATGCGCCTGAGCTCCACTCGCCACTTTGGATGACTGCACCATTCGCCCTTATAGCGGACCTAGCCCTTTAAGCACTTTGCAGCACTTTGCAGTTACATTTTCACATTCACCTGAAAGGTTAAAATTACTAACAAACCAAGCTACTAGACTACTGTGACCCTTAATGCGATGACGAACTGTGCTTAGTTTGATTGCGTCTGTTTAAATACAACATAAAAAACCCCAGTAGGTGTCAATCGGTTTAACTGTTGGTGTTCTGCTTGTGCCCAAAGAGTCTTGATTTCCCCCAAAGTGCAAAATGTGTGCTTTGTTGTAGTAAACCTAATGTAAATCTTACTTTAACCACGTGAATTGAATTCCGAAACTCAACAATCGCAGACTATGCATTGAATGCCTAAACTTCACCGGCATCATATTATCAAATCAAAACTCGTATTCATATCGGTCTTTAGCATTCGTGCGGCAATTAACAGTTAGTTAAAGACGTAATACTTTTAAAAGAAGGTTCTCAAGTGGAGAAATATGCAGTCCTAACGCAAGCGAACGATAGGTGTTGTCTCATCTTCGGTCACAGCTATCGTTCATTCACAAAGAATGTCCACTTCAGGACAGAATTGTTTCACTACACCACAAATGACAATTGCAACTGTAATTGCTCAGCACCACGATTTCCCTCTCCGGTCCTGACACTGTAACGGGAGTGGCTGCGCTGAGAGGCGTAACTCGCTCTAATGTACCTTTGGGTAAACCCGCCCCTTAGAATGCTCTGTAGAGCTGCCCCGGCCCGAACAGTGAAGCCCACCACAGTTGAGTGTCTGTATAACCGACCCCTCTCTGCAGTATGCAGGTTCGCCAGGGAATACGCGAAACGCTCACGACTCAGCACACCTTACCGGCAAGAAACCATCCACTCAAGAGTCGAGGATAATACAATTGGATGTGGCAAACACACACACGCGTGCTTGAGTTGGAATACGGCGGTGAGCCGGAGTGACCGGAGCACAGCCAGTGCAGGAGGAATACTGAATTCGGGGGTTCCGCTCTCCCCATAACGTGTACAACCATGCATGTGCTGTTCTGGGGACTAGGGTTGCTTTTATTCCCTGATTTAATGAACGTAGTGGCATTCAAGGGAAAAACTTTATTGAATTCAAGAAAAGGTAAAGTATGACGATTCGTCAGTTTCCACTTTTTTTCACTAGTGGACCGCTAGTGGTTACCGGGATACTCGGAATGAATGACTTTTTTCAGAATCAGCAAAGCACATGACTCGCAATGCGTTTATAGAAGTCTGAAGTTATTGAATGACCAAATTTTAACCGATACCTACAGTTCACACACCCACACACATTGTCTAACGCCTTTAGGCTACAACATGGTTATCCATCTAATATAAATGCCCAATATGTGATTATGCTTGATAATTTTCATCGGGTTTTCCCCACACGGCTACTTATTAATCATGCTCACTGATTTTCCTCTCCAGCAACAGTGCCAGAACAGCTTGGCACTTATGAAATTGTTACGCCGACCAGAGTGAATGAAGCCGGTGACCAGTTCCCAACAAGCTTACACTTCAGAAGGAGAAAACGTAGTGTCGATGTGAACCTTGACAACGCTTCAGACCAGTGGGCCTCGACAAGAGTCCACTATAGAATATCTGCTTTCGGCCAGAGTTTTCACCTCAACCTTACACTAGAATCTGGATTTATCGCGCCACTGTACACTGTGACAGTACTTGGAGTACGTAATGGAGGTAATCTGACGGATTTTCCTGCCGAGGAGGAAGATACCGAATATCAGCACTGCTTCTATAAAGGCCATGTGAATGCCAAAACGGACCATACGGCGGTCATCAGTCTATGCTCTGGATTGGTAAGTTTTTACGCACATTTTAATATTTGCTAAAATGGTGATTTGTGTTTTCGTATTTTAGGTCTATATTTAAAGCCAATATGAACATTTTATGAAATTATAGTAAGGACATAACGTTCATACAGATTAGATACTATAACAATTGAAGCATCAGGATATTTGCGCACAGCCAATCCAAACGGAAGGTGGAGTTGTTTGTGAATGTAACTTGTAAAAAAAAAAAAACTACCCCGACATACCCAAGTACTCTTCTACTGACATAGTAACCTCTTAAATTACGTATCTAAGAAATAACTATTCAAACTACGGTAGTGCAAGCCAAATCCATACACTCGAAGCCAATTTCTCTGCTACACATGTGCATGCATGCTCGCACTCATTTATCTCCGACAATCGGTGACGTCCTACGCACATCAGTGCAGTTGGAGCATGAGTCGGATTCCCTGTGGAGCTGCTGACGTAATCATAATTTGGTTCCGAGCGTAAAAACGTCAGACAGTGAATTTGAAAGAAGCACAACCGTCTCAGATTACAAATACATAATACCAGCAATGGTCATGTTGGTTTTATGAGAAATGTATTCGTTCGTTTCAAATAACTGCACTGGAGATATTACTATGCATTAAACGTTAAATTACAGCAAATAATCACATTACGAATTTCCCAGGTCATCAAGGCCACCAATAAGTCCAAACTAGTGGCAGTGGCTGTGCTGCTTAAATGTAAAAAAAAAAGAAGTCCCGTCAAGTCTGCCAAGAAAGAAACAAAATCACATTGTTTGCTGATAGGCATCAAAAGCTGTGCTATCCAACTTTTTCCTCCTTCACTGCATGCAACACACATGTATTTCACCACATTATCGTCCATTAAATAACCACGTGTGAAAATATAACCATTGGGGGTCCAGAACAGGCCCATTTGCACTTATCTATTTAGCCGTGCTAAGTCACGCTCCAATTTGACTGTATGCGCCAGAGTCAACAGTTACAGTGTTTCAAACTTATCTACAAATTCCTCTTTTCTGGGTTCTCGGTAGCTTGGCACTTTCAGGTCACCACATGGGGAGTTTTTCGTGGAGCCCCTGCACAGCTACAAAGGAGAACACTATGAAGAAGAACACACCAAACCTCATATCGTCTACAGAAAGGACGCCCCAAAGACAGAGGCTGACAAGGACGGAGACGCTTGTGACACTTCAGGTACTGGTTGGTTCGGTAATGCGAGAGTTCAATGTAGTGCCATTCAGTTGGATAAGACGCTGTAGAACCAAAGCAATCAGGAACACCTCCCCAACACACACACAGGCACTGCTGAGTCAGATTAATTAAGTAATCTAGTCAGCTAGCTGCTGAGTGTGTCTGCTCTACTAAACCCTCACCCAGTGTCCTCCTTATGCTGCTCGTCCACACTGAGCGGGGAGGATGGGAGTCCCATTGCTGCTGCTACGTGTGTAAACAGACGGATGTGTGCCTGTGTGTGTGTGCCTGTGTGTGTGTGTGTGTGTGTGTGCCTGTGTGTGTGTGTGTGCCAGTCTCTGATAACACTCCCCCTCATTATCTGGCCTTTAACGAGTACCCATAGATGTTTGCTCGGATAATTGTTCTTTATGTGTGATCCTTGTAGTCCACGATATACATACAATAGGAAGCAAGGAAAGAACAGACAGTGAAGGTGCTTTTACAAAGGTTGTTATGCGGCTATACACATTATACCCCGATCAAGGTTATATACATTTGATATGAGAGAAACCTTATGTTGCACACTTTAGATTTGATCCAAAAGATTACTAGCTCATGCTGGCTAGTCAGACACCCTGCATCTCAACTCAACTCCATGTGTTGCTCCATTGCTTCTGCTGCCCTGTACATAAAATGCACAAGATCTGTCACATTTCCTTGAGAGGAGTTCATTTCATTTCTTTCCCTCTTTGTTAGGTTAGGCTACCAGCTTGCTATTCGCACTGTATCGACAGCAACTATACCCTTGTAGCTCTTGGACAGGAAAAACCCTTTGGTACTGTAATTCTGTCTGCTATCTGCAAATCTTCGTTTACTGCCACAAGTTCCTGTTGACTCTTGTACTTCCTCTGGTCCTTTGATAAGAAAGCATGATAGGTCCACCACCATGAAGCCCAGGCATAAATTGTACTGCAAGAAATAATATTGCAGACTGGAAACATCAGTGTGCATGACTATGAAAATAAATTGGAATTGTTGTCATGTATGCACCACATGTTTCCGCATATACTTTGCTGTCGTTCAGATGGATCTTTGTAGTGTGTGAGTGTGTATAAATATACATTTAGGTGTGTGGGTGTCCTTCTGTGATTCTCTCAACAGAATGTGAGTATGACTCACAACTGTGAGCAAACACAGTCGGGTTCAATACGAAACAGCTTTCGCAGTTTTTACACAAGACCTTTGTAGTTTTAGACGTTTTGAAGTGGTTGGTTTCAGTATGTTTACCATCATATATCATGGGTAGGAAGAAGCAACAGTGGGTGTCTGGGTCATGTTTAGCTCCGGAATGGTGTCGCACTGCAGCAGGTATAGATGAAGTGGTACACGGTATATGCATCCAAGGCGTGGCACTCCATTCGTGACGTCCCTTTGGTTTAGTCGTCAGCAAGATTGAAATCAGACTAAGTGCACTTACCTGCTCTCCTCACACTGGACTGTCCACTCATTGACTTATTTTCCTGAGACATGGACTTTTGTCATGCCTGAGTGCCAAGTTTACCTAACATGAACCATCCATTATGTCTACCCCCCCCACACACACACACACTTCCTAAAAGCAAGACTCCAGGATCTCAAGCAGTGTGCATGTGCAGATAAGAAACCAAAATCCATGTTTCATTCTTGCCGCTCTATTAAACAAAGGGTGACCAACAATAAATTTGTGACATGAACATTCACCAGAATTCTGCTGAATACTTTATCCAATATAAAGATAAGACTTAACTTGAAAGTGAAAAGAAACCTTCCTGGAAATAAGTTGTGACATAGTAGTTATGACATAGTCGTTATGACATGCTATTCTTATTCAATCCGTGAATTTATGAGCTTGAATCTAAGAGAGAAACCTATAACTTTATGTGTTGAACACAAAGTATTGACTTGGAATATGTATCTTTTTCCTAGGCCATGAACACAGGCACAAGAGACACAGGGATATGGGGAAGAAGAGGATGACAAAGCCAGGGTCAAGGTCAGGGCCAGTGGTGTCGGACCCTATGTTTGGCAGCATGCTGAATGACCTGGACACTCTGAGTGCAGGTCTTCCTGTGGAAGCCTTGTCAGGACCAGACAGCAGTCTTAGCAGCCAAGCCAGCCCGTCTACTAATGACAGCAGCAACGGTGACTCAGGACCTCACAGGAGATCAAAGCGCTTTCTCTCCTATCCACGCTTTGTAGAAGTCATGGTAGTGGCAGACAACAAGATGGTGGAACATCACGGCAACAACCTCCAGCACTACATTCTCACGTTAATGTCCATCGTAAGTCCTGCTCAGTTAACTCCTTGGCTACTCAGCCTCTCTTTTTCATGGAAGTGTGTGTGTGTTTGTGCGAGTGAGTGTGAGGTGTGAGCTGGATGTGTGGTGCTGTACCTTCATGGTCTTCAGAGGAGGGCCGGAAGAGGGAAAAGGGCAGTTGAGGGCAGGAGTAAACAAGAATTTCAAACGGTCAAGGGGGACAGGGGTAGTATGAAGCGGATCTGTCTGACAACTTTGATGAATGGGAAAAAATAAGCTCAGGTATGTTGCATAGATGGCATGCTCCTGGAAACTTCAAACAAGAGCCTTCCTTAGACCTCTGAAGCAGAGCTCTCAGAGGGGAGCTTAGCTGACCTATATTATGATCCTGGCAAAGACTACATTCTCCACAGGCTCTCTCACAGGACATTATCAGCTTCGCTATCCAATCAGCCCATGACTGTTCTCTTTAAAGCTGCAGACTAAGTAAGAAGTGATTAGTTGCACTCCAGACTTGGTTTCAGACTCTGGAACTTGGAAACATATTTACGTAGAAAGGTTCCGCTTTTCACGTGTGATTTGATGGATTTTCTCCTTTCAGGTGTCATCCATCTACAAGGACCCCAGCATTGGAAATCTGATCAATATTGTGATTGTGAATTTGGTCATAATAAACAACGATGTAAGTGTACAACCATCCAATATGAAATAATCCTCCTGGGAGCCGTTCCTTCATGTGTCCTAGTAGTCACTGTTCTCCTGTTGCCCTCTAGGATGGCCCCACCATCTCTTTCAACGCACAGACTACTCTGAAGAACTTCTGTATCTGGCAACAAGACCATAATAGTCCTGATGAGAATCACCACTCTCACCATGACACGGCCATTCTCATCACCAGGTAACCATCACCAAGCAGCAGCGATGGCTACTGGAGATGTACTTGTTGTTTTGTGTAGAACATTCTATGATCATTCTGATGTTGATGTTACTGGAGTTGCACCGAGTGTCACACTGGAGCTGGAAACCACTCATCTGTTTCTTCCTCACAGACAGGACATCTGCCGGGCACGGGACAAGTGTGATACGCTAGGTGAGAGCCTGTCTACAGCACTGGTAGACTGCATTGGTGTTAGCATACACCACGTGCTGTATGCTAATGACTGCCAGGTAGCAAGTTAGCCATTGCGACTACTGCAGCTGCTAAGTAAAATGTTGAGTTGTGGGATTATAACGTGATGCTAATTGTTCTGATGATTATGATGACAACGTTGGTGTTGGTTTTCAGGGCTTGCTGAACTGGGGACCGTGTGCGATCCATACAGAAGCTGCAGTATCAGTGAGGATAATGGGCTGAGCACAGCGTTCACTATAGCCCACGAACTAGGCCATGTGTGAGTACTTAGTGCTTCTTCTACTGCTTTCACGCCGTCCGTACGTCACCTTCCCTTATGCTGGGGAAATACACACGTTTAGGTCGCAGCTGGACACTAAAGCTCCTGACCCAGCCGACATGCTCCACCCCCAGGACTTGGTCAGCTGGCTCAGGGTTGTCTGAGCTGAGGCAGTAGCCTGCACACCCAGTCACCCTCCAGGACTAGTGTGTCTGATGACCGTGCCTCTGCTGTAAGTCTGTGTTGTTCAAAGTCCTCAGGGCTGCATGCACCAGCAGTGGCCCCATAGCTTGGCCTGAGCTTGGCTGCAAGGCAGGAGACTGTTACAGACTTTACCAACCCCTGTGTCTTAAACAAATGCTCTTTTTTTACCACACACAAAAGTTGGGATTGTTGAATTCCATTCTTATCCGTGACATGTGGTGACAACACTGCTGGAAGTCTACTTAATGGAGCTCAGTGCAATACTGTACCTGCCATAAGGCTTGTATGGTCAGGGAGAATACAGTACAGAATGCTTTGTCTGTCCCTGACGGCCTCAAGCACCTGTCTGGACTGCAGAGGCCTTATTAACCCAGCCCTCTGGCCTTTCTAATAGTTTCCAGAGCAGGGTGTGATTTATACAATGACAGATGGAGGCAGGGGGTGTGTGTATGTGTGTGTATGTGTCTGTGTGGTGGGGGGTTGGCTCTCGTTCTCGCCCTTGGTGTGAACGGACCTTTAAGACAGAGGCACTGTGTGTTGTTAGCTGCAAATGAGATCAGTTTTCACCTCTGAACGTCCTACGTGGGTTTTGCTTCCTGGCAGTTTCAACATGCCCCACGACGACAGTAACAAGTGTAAAGAGGATGGCGGTAAGAACCAGCAGCACGTGATGGCGCCCACTCTCAACTACTACACCAACCCCTGGATGTGGTCCAAGTGCAGCAGGAAATACATCACAGAGTTTCTTGAGTATGTGACAGCCAAGGTTTTATCATTGCAATAAACACATGATTAAGAAATGTTTGGATAGTTAGCGCCACACTCATATGCAGGCCAGACTAGGTAGATGTCCTATCAATCTTGGTGTGTAAAAGGAGGACCATAAAGGACTTGAAATGAGCTTTTGGCTTTGCTCATTTGAAATGAAGTCATTGTTGATGTAGGGTTTAGGTTGAAGCGGCTGCCTAACCCTAATAACAAATAATAACAAAGCCTATTTCTCCATCAAGCACAATCTTGTCTCTGCAGTAGTTTTCGGATTGTACAGAATTCTACCTCTCCATCTGTACTGAGTGTGTTTTCTGTCTGTTTGTGTCTCTTTTTCTGTTTTTTCTTTAAGTCATTTTATTTTTATTTCTTAATAGCACAGGATATGGCGAGTGCTTACTCAACGAACCCATTTCTAGGCCCTTCAGTCTGCCTCTGCAGCTCCCTGGACGGATATACAACGTCAATAAACAATGTGAATTGATATTTGGGCCTGGGACGCAGGTGTGCCCATATATGGTAAGGGAACATGTCGTACAGATTCACACATTGGTCTGTCAAAGAGGAGGGTTAGCCTCTTGGTCTGTTACTGTGCTGTAGATGGAGGGAGCTTCTGTGTACAGAGTTGTGTCACTGCATCGCGCAATTCACTGTGAATCTTTTCGCCTAATAGCTGTATCACAAACAGTTTGTCGATGTTGTCGAGTGTGTTTAAAGGGCACCAGGGTGCAGGTATTCTAATGCGCTGCGGATTGTTTGATATTTGTCAGTGTTTGACATCCAAGGCTGTGTTTAAAGGGCACATGCCTTGTCAATGATGAGTGTTCAGTACAATGAGCCTGTGACGAAAGGGCTCAGCGTTGTGGAGTGGAGTGAGTTCTAACCTTCTCTGTTTCTCTCTCTCTTCTCTCCTCTCTCTCACTCGCTTCTCTCTCTCCTCTCTGTTCTCTCTCTTATCTCTCGCTTCTCTTTCTGTCTTTCCCAGACCCAGTGTCGTAGGCTGTGGTGCACCAGTCCAGAGGGAGCCCAGAGAGGCTGCAAGACCCAGCACATGCCTTGGGCCGATGGAACCGAATGTGATCCTGGAAAGGCAAGTAGCTAAAGAGTTTACCTGAGGACCTACACAAACACAAACACACACACACCCTCTTTATAAGTGTGTCAGATGTTTACATCTGGTGAGCTTTTACAACATGCTCCAAGGATTCAAACATGCGTTAAATAATACGTTGTTTAAATATTTGTAACCGTCATTATTCCCTCTCTTCCGTGGTGGCTCAGAATCAAACATTGTTATAATGTGTTTCATCAAAATGAGGGAAGAAAACTAAACAACAGCTTGCCAATACTCTATTTCAATAAACTCTATAAATGTACTAATTGAACAGCAGTCACACAAATGGCCATCGGCTCCAACTGTCTTTTAGTTGAAACTGGGGTTTTGGACCTGAAGGAGCATGAATTTGTTTTTTTGCAGAGCCAGTATTCTTATGAGTAAGTAATAGGCTTAGAGTTGGCCTGTGAATGGAGGCTTGTGGAGATTTCCCTCTCTGTGACTGGTTTAGTGTAGCTTTTAATTAGGGCCCTCTCCCTAGCCCTCTGCTTCCTGCCACGGCTGAGGGACATGAAAGAGCTGTGGGCCAGTCTAGCAGCAGAGGTCCCCAGATGCACATGTTCCCATCCTCCTCTGTTTACACTCCGCAGTCCTGCTCTCCATCCTCCCGCCCCACAGCCTCGCCCCTCCATCTCCCCTCGCCCAACGCTCCTACTATAGATGTGTTGGGTTGGGAAGAGAAGTAGAATCGGATCAGCTCTGGAACATAAATTGTGTGTGAACGTCTTCTTCTTCAGCTGTACTGACAGGGCTTTGAAAGGGGTCTGAATTGGCTTTTTTGGTTTCTTGTTTTCCGTTTGCTGTATAATTTCTACCAGATTAGAGGCATTGAAGCAAGATGTGGAGGGTTGGCAGATGGATGTGTTGCCAGTGAGCAGCTATGATTCCTGATGTTACCCTTTCCTCTGTCTCTCTATCTCTCTGTCTCTCTGCCTTTCCCTTGACTATCTTGTCCATGCTTTCTTCATTGATCTCTCTCCCTCCCTCCATCCCTCCCTCCAGCCTTCCATCCATCCATCAATTGATTAATCTTTCATTCTCTCTCTCTCTCACTCTCTCTCACTCTCTCTCTCTCTCTCTCTCTCTCTCTCTCTCTCTCTCTCTCTCTCTCTCTCTCTCTCTCTCTCTCTCTCTCTCTCTCCATAGCACTGTAAGCACGGCCTGTGCATCCCCAAGGAGCACGACGCCATGCCAGTGGAAGGAGCGTGGGGTGTGTGGAGCCCGTTTGGCACCTGCTCGCGAACGTGTGGCGGCGGCATCAAGATTGCCGTGCGAGAGTGCAACCGACCCGTGTAAGCAGCGTGGCTCTCCGCAGCTCTCCAGCTTTGTAGTTGTGCACTTCCACTGGAGTGTGTCTCCTTCCCAACCTCCCTGGTCAATGTTCCGTAAGATCAAGCGTCCTTGAGAGAATTCTTTCCATAGCTCACCTTCCAGCACACCAGACTTCTTTCTTTTTTTTTTGCCACAGATCTAACAGGCCCGTTTCTCGGTAAACCATCAATCTTGTTTAACTTGAAAGGCCACTTTCATCATTTGTTAATGGGATGACTGCACATAGACTGATCAGCAAGTCTGAGAGATGACGACATGGGTGGAAGGACATGTGATGACCAGTAATATGTGTATAAACAGATATTGAAAATAGGATGTTAGATTAAGGGACGCTTGCTAAAAGATGTTGTTCTGTGTCTTCGCCAGCCCCAGGAACGGGGGCCGGTACTGCGTGGGTCGCAGAATGAAGTTCCGCTCGTGTAACTCTGAGCCGTGCTCCAAGCAGAAGAAGGACTTCAGAGAGGAGCAATGCGGGGACTTTGACGGCAGGCCCTTCAACATCAACGGGCTGTCGGACAACGTGCGCTGGGTTCCCAAGTACAGCGGAAGTAAGCGCGGCTTCACTTCCTGTGATGTGACACAGAAAACGCAGCAGTTTAGACGTGGGCCTTTGTACCTAGCCTTTAGCCTATCCCTAACATGTCTTCTGTATGTGCTGTTCGTGTGTGTGTGTGTGTGTGTGTGTGTGGATCCAGTCCTCATGAAGGACCGCTGTAAGCTGTTCTGCAGGGTGGCAGGCAGCACGGCTTACTATCAGCTCAGGGACCGGGTCATTGACGGCACGCCATGCGGGCCTGACACCAACGACATCTGTGTCCAGGGCCTGTGCAGGGTGAGTCCTCAGCTTCCCTCCAGAAACTTGGAACTGCTTGAACAAATCGGATGTGTTTCAGTGATACGGACATAAATGCTCCACCGGGTAATGAGATCACTTATGCAACTATATATTGGCTCATTAGGTTTAATCCTTTCTTGCTAGAACGGTCTTTCACAAGAAGCGTCAAGGACCACCGTCTTAATTTCAGTGTAGCGGTTAAGCTAAAGTTCCAGATGGATTGATGTTTCAAAAAAATAAACAAAACTGTTTCAAAGGTAGTGCAGTGCACTTTTCCAGGTCATTTTTCCAGCATATTGATCTTTCTATGTTCTTTTCCCTACAATCTCTCCCCTCTTTCCTTTTCTTCCTCTTCTCCTCCCTTCTCTACCTCTCCTCCTCCTACCCTGCTGCACAGCAAGCGGGATGTGACCATGTGTTGAACTCCAAGGCACGGAGAGATAAGTGTGGTGTTTGTGGAGGCGACAACTCTTCATGTAAAACTATGGCAGGCACTTTCAACATAGTACGCTACGGTGAGCCCCAAATCTCAGCAATCTACACATCACCGTGTCATCACTTGTCGGCCTAGCAACAGTGCCTGGCCGGCCTGAGGAAGAAGTCTGCGATGTCGGATCTGAAATGACCTTTTGAATGTGTCTCCTCTGTGTGACGCAGGATACAATGAAGTTGTGCGTATCCCCAGCGGTGCCACAAATATAGACGTGCGTCAACACAGCTACTCAGGGAAACCAGAAGATGATAACTACCTCGGTAAGATCTAAACTATATCTAAACACAAGGCAGACTGCGGTGCAGAGTTCCTGTTAGAGTATCGGTTTAAGTTGGTGCTAGTGCCTCCTGCCTGTGGGAAAGTCTTTATTGTGCTGGTAGGGCTGGTGTCGTTGGAAACTGGATCAGAAACACTATCTCAATCAGCCCTCAGGATGCCATTTCATTGGGGTCACACTCTGTATACGAGGTTGTTTAGATGGGTAGGTGTGTCTGTGTGTTTGTGTGTATTCATATGTGCAGGTGTGTTTGTGAGTTTGAGCATGTGTGTGTTTGTGGAAACGGTCAGGGGGATTGTGGGAAGGGGGCAGATCTCTGCATTACTGTGATGTGTGAAATGATGAGGAAAGTAACTCAGGAAATTAGCTCCATAATCGCATTAGTATGAATGTGAGCAGTAGACTGACTGGTGAACAGGAGGCCCAGGACTCCTTCAGGAAAGTAGGATTCTTTTACCCCAATTAGATTTATCTACTCTCAACGCTAGGCCTTATTTAAATAGAAACATCAGCTGTTAGACTGCTAAACAGGCAGCGAGTTTGTTTACATCTGTCTGAAGTCTGTCATAGCAGCTAGGGCATGCTCTTGAACGCAACTTGAAAGGGTGAAAAAAGCCAAGATTTCTTGAAAAGTTTTGTCGATCCTAAAAAAGGTTGTCATTTTGTCAAGGATAAACCTTGACCTTAGCTGACCTAGACTTCAACATTCACTCTCTTACAAAAACACCTTTGAAAACACTTTGTGACTGATCTTCTGCAACTGATCCCCCCTCTTCCAGCTGTTTCTAACAGTCATGGGGAGTTCCTACTCAATGGAGAGTTTGTGGTCAGCATGTTTAAAAGGGAAATCAAAGTTGGCAACGCCGTCATCGAATACAGCGGATCTGACCATGTCATTGAGAGAATCAACTGCACTGACCGCATCGAGGAGGAGATCGTTGTCTTGGTAATGACTCCTGTCATCCTGGAAAGGCTGTGACCTTCCTTCAGTTTGAGCTGGCTGTGTCTCAACTTCTCTCTGCTCTGATGTGTGCAGGTGCTATCCGTTGGCAACCTGTACAACCCAGATGTCAGGTACTCCTACAACATCCCCATCGAGGACAAGCCCCAACAGTTCTTCTGGGATGCTTATGGACCCTGGCAGGACTGCAGCCGCCTGTGCCAAGGTAAGGCAGCGTGATGGCATGGGGAGGGGCGGGGGGATTGGAACAACAGATATTTTTGCTTTGTAGTTGAAACATTTATTTAGTTTGCTGAGCAGGACCACAGGAGCTTCAGAGAGAGCACATGTAGGTCACCCCCTGGCCACCACAAAATGCTTTGTGTCATCAAGAGGAGAATGTCGAAGATTAGGGTTTTTTAATACATCTGATTCCTGATTTATGTAAAGTTGCTGAGATATGCAAAGCTCTTTAAATGCCTCGTTGTTAAACATTTGAACACAGTACATACACAGATGTACTGGTTTCACAGCGAACTGAAATCCCCTTTTCCCGAGTGCGATCTGAGATGAGATCTTGTTGGTTGGACGTGATTTGTAGCAGGTGTGTCCAATTCCCAGCTGGAAAGGCACACTCCTGCTGGGCTAGATCTGACTTTACATTTGGGGGAGTGTGATTTAGTGTGTGTCTGTGTGTGTACAGGGCTCTTATCAGATATAAGGTCAATCCTTTCTGCCTGTAGTGTGCTGGTACTGGACTCATCAGCCCTGTATGTTGTGTTTCAGCCCTGTGTGTTATGTTTCAGCCCTGTGTGTTGTGTTTCAGCCATGTATGTTGTGTTTCAGCCCTGTATGTTGTGTTTTCGCCCTGTGCGTTGTGTTTCAGCCCTGCGTGTGGTGTTACAGCCCTGCATGTTGTGTTTCAGGGCTATGTGTTGTGTTTCAGCCCTGTGTGTTGTGTTTCAGCCATGTATATTGTGTTTCAGCCCTGTATGTTGTGTTTTCGCCCTGTGTGTTGTGTTACAGCCCTGCGTGTTGTGTTACAGCCCTGCGTGTTGTACTTCAGCGCTGCGTGTTGTACTTCAGCACTGTGTGTTGTGTTTCAGCTCTGCGTGTTGTTTTTCAGCCCTGCGTGTTGTGTTTCCCCAGGGGAGCGTAAGAGGAAGATCCTGTGCAGCAGAGAGTCTGACAGGGTGGTGGTCTCCGACCAGCGTTGCCATGGCACTGCTAGACCCGCCATGATCACAGAGCCCTGCAACACAGAGTGTGAACTCAGGTAAACAGCATTGCTTCTAGTTCACTCCAGGAAAAGCACTATCATTGTGATTCCTTTGTCCCAAATCTTACTTCTCACCTTGGAACTGTTGTGCTCGGCCCAGGTGGCACGTAGCCCGCAAGAGCGAGTGCACAGCGCAGTGTGGGCTGGGCTATCGAACACTAGAGATCTTCTGTGCAAAACTCAGCCGCACAGACAGCAAGACCCAGAAGGTGGACGACCGTTACTGCAGCAACCTACGCAAACCCGACGACAAAGAGAGTTGTGTTGGAGACTGTAACCCTGGGGGCTGGGAGTACTCCTCCTGGTCAGAGGTGAGACTTCTCAGTCCTTGGATGAAAGAATTTCAGAAGTTGAAACATCAAAGAACAAAGAGATATATTGTTGCTTTCTGTGTGTGTGCGTGTGTGTGTGTGTGTGTGCCAGTGCTCTAAGAGCTGTGGTGGGGGTACTCGTCGTCGAGGGGCTGTGTGTGGCAAGTCCTCCGATGGAGCAGGTGAGGACAGCAAGTGTAGCCAGAGGGAAAAACTGACCAGCCAGCCCTGCAACGAGTTTGTCTGCCCACAGTGGAAGACTGGAGACTGGTCCGAGGTCAGTTTAATATGTCTCTGTTCTCTCCTGCAGGCAATTATATACATTTTCTTTATGTCATGAAAAGTGGTTAATTAGATGTGTACAATATGTTCTGTGTGAATCCGACTGCAACAGGACATACGTAACGCTCAACTAATTAGCATCTGAGGGAGATGTTTTGGCACAGTTTATTCAACAGTAAACATTACTTTGGTAAATATTTATAAACTGTTGCAAACTGTCAAATTAGACATCTTGTTGACCATAGACAGCACGGCTCATTTATTAGTAGTATGATAAATGATGAGCTTCCTTCTGTGTGGACAGTGCTTGGTGACTTGTGGGAAGGGCTACAAGCACCGGCAAACATGGTGCCAGTTCGGAGAAGACCGTCTCGATGACCGCTTCTGTGACTCGTCCAAGCCAGAGTCGGTCCAGATGTGCCAGCAGCAGGAGTGTGCCTCCTGGCAAGTCGGATCCTGGGGACAGGTGAGGCCCTGGGGTGGGGGTGAAGCCTGGGGGACAGGTGAGGCCTGGGGTGGGGGTGAAGCCTGTGGGACAGGTGAGGCCCTGGGGCGGGGGTGGAGGCTGTGGGACAGGTGAGGCCCTGGGGTGGGGGTGGAGTCTGTGGACAGGTGAAGTCCTGGGGTGGGGATGGAGCCTGGGGGACAGGTGAGGCCCTGGGGTGGGGGTGGAGTCTGTGGACAGGTGAAGTCCTGGGGCGGGGGTCGAGGCTGTGGACAGGTGAGGCCCTGGGGTGGGGGTGGATCCTGGGGACAGGTGAGGCCCTGGGGTGGAGGTGGAGCCTGTAGACAGGTGAGGCCCGGGGGTGAGGATGCTGGTGGTGTTGGCAGTGAGGCCTGGAGGATCCATAGAGAGACAGGACGGGTGGGGCTTATATTCTGGAGGAACCACATGACTAGCTTTAAAAACAAGATACAGCTATCTCTAATGTATCTCAAGTATGAGTGCTAAGTGTTAGGGTAAGGCTATTCATGGCATACTATCGATCATCACAAATACGATGACAATATCAGCTCTACGGGTGACACAGAAACACTATCTGGATGGATTGGAGGCTGTGCAGAGGTTAACATTCTAAATGTTGTTACATGAACTCTCCAGATGTAGAGTGCTGACAGCTCGGAGATATAGCCATCATCCACTATGTTGTTCAACCAGAGGATTCCCTGCCAAAATAAGCATATCCAAGTTATACACAGTGTGTATTCCAACTTGTATTCACCCTCTCTAATCCACCAGTTTATAACTGCGGGGGGAATTGCTGTCTGAAGGCCCAAACCTAAAAAGGCAACTCTGTAACATTTCCTAAATCAAAAGTATATTTTATAACCCAGCCATGTGTGTCAATAGTCCTACGTGTGTGATGGAGATGTTTGGTTCCTGTATATCATAGGTTATGCCACCAAGCTAAATGTATATTTGAAGCTGTGAATTGAAGCATGTGGGAATTGCAGCTGAAGTTGCTGCTGCCACAAAAGTCTGACCTTGTTTCACTGGAGTCAGTGAGGTAGAAGAGTGTGGTGTACCCACTGACTTGGCTACAGTGGGAAGTACATGAGTTACTCATGCATTATGATCCAGAAGACTGTTATCTGCTGCCACTGGGCTGACTATGCTGCTCCCCACGGGACACACACCATTTGTCTTTCACTGAGTTACTCATTTTTCACCAGATTTGCTACGTTGGCTAAAATGACAGTTTCTTCCTCTCTTCTCTCTCTCTTTCTCTCTCTCTCTGTCTCTCTCTCTCTCTCTGTGTCTGATATAAATGTAGTGTACTACCTCATGTGGACCAGGTTACCAGATGCGCGCTGTGAAATGTGTAGTTGGAGCGTACGGGTCTGTCATGGACGACACTGAATGTAATGCAGCTACACGTCCCACTGACACTCAGGTAAGGCCACAATCCACATCCTGCCCTGTTCGGCTCTACTGTTCTGTCTCCCTCTGTGTCGCTCTCTTTCTCAGTATTTCTCTCTCTCTCTTCATCTCGCTTCTTCTTTCTCTCTTTTTTCACTCCCTCTTGAATTCTGCCTTTTTCTCCATGTCTCTCCTTTTTTTCTCTGTCTTGAGTGTTGAGGGTCTCACCCTCCAGTTTGGAAACATTGCAACAGTCAATGCCACATTGTTAGACAGGAAAGAAGCCTTCCCTCGCAGCCAGTTCATTGCCACCTGGGCTCAATAAGGCCTTGTTGTCTGCTCTGGTCTGCCGTGCTCCAGGCCCTGGAGGGGACTAGAGGGGGGTTATACTTGGGCATTCTACCCTAAGACAGACACACATAGCTGGGATTGTCTCCCTCGGGCAGTTGTCTTTCATGGAGCACAGGAGAGGTATGGAAACAGGACATAGTCTATGGCAGGCAACTGTAGGGATCCGGGGACTGAGTGGGAGAGATTTCAGGTGGGAAATAGGTTGAATTATGTCCTGATCTTATTTGTCTGAGCCACAACCAGTCTGCTGGCGTCTGTCTGCTGAGAGTCTACTGTGGGACCATGGTCTCTGCTCACACCTTACCTTACATGAACTTCACTGAAAGAGCTGTATGCTAACATCTGCTCTCTACAAGTATCACAGACTTAAAATAAACCCAACTAATCTTGACACAAACAACTCGTATTCAAAGACACGGAGTGCATTTGTGTCGTTTATCAACCTTTCATGTTCATAGCTCTCACCCTGATGGTACGTGGGCAAGGCAGAGCATGGTCTCATGAAGGAGCTCTTCATTGGCCAGAGGAGGAGGTGGGGTTTGGATCTGTTGAGGCTGAGGGAGGGGCACCAAACCAAAGCTGGGACTGTGGTTGCAGAGAGACCCCCTCCCTGTGGTGCTAGCCTTGACTCTAGAGCTAGCCGTCAGGCCCACTGACCCTGAACTAGTCCCCTCACCTCACTGTGATTCCAACCAGCCATCCGTGAAGTGGGCTTCCATACCGCCCAGCCCACCACTGCTCTGGGGAAGGGGGGGGGGGAGTGAGGAGGAGGAGGGGCACGAGAGGAAGAATAGATCTTATGTTATGAGAGCAGAAGGGTCTACCTGAATTAACCTCAGTTATGGGATTTTGCTTTAATCTGTGCATGATTTAACACAAAGTTAGACACTGTTAAAATATCCTGCCCACATTTCAAAATCTGAACACACACATGCTCTTTTCTTTTTCTCTCTCTTTATACACACACACACACACAAACACAGTATCTATCTCTTGGCTGCTACCACTGGCGATTTTCCCACTCCTTTCTCCTCATTTTCCCCCTCATCAACATGTTTTTATGATGTTCTGCTTTGCTGTGTGTGTGAGACGCTGGAGCCTGGCGCTGTGTTCTTGCTGCCAGGGTCCTGTTTGTCTCCACCAGAGGGATGAGTGTGGAATGTGGAGCCGTCAAGGCCTTACTAGATATGATTTAGATCCCCACCCCTGAGCCAGGGGTCAGGGGTCAGACAGGGCACAGGAAAGAAGGAAAGGGTGGAAGGTGAGGGAGGGGCTTAGCCCCTAAGCCTGTGTTGTTATTGGAGACTTGGACACCACGCCACTGTGGCCTGTTCTGAATAGGATTCTCTAAGGTGGCTTTGATGTTCTGCCCTAAGGATCCAAGTTTGTGTGTTCAATGTCGGGTAGGAACACACTTGGTCTGATTTAAGCAGTGTGGTTAATGCATCTGGTGCCATTTCTCTTCACTTTAGGACTGTGAGCTGGTCCAGTGTCCCAGCAACCACCCTGTTCCCCCAGGGACCAAGGTGCCCTCTCACCCTGGACACAAAACCCAGTGGAGGTTTGGATCCTGGACGCAGGTTGGTCTCCATCAAAACCTGGACTGAAACATGCACATGTTTAGGTGTGTTTTCTTTAGCTGATTACATCATCCTCCTCCACAGTGCAGTGCCACCTGCGGTAAAGGAACCCGGATGCGCTATGTGAGTTGTCGTGACAACCAGGGCGGTGTGGCGGAGGAGGCGGCGTGTTCCCACCTGGTCAAGCCTGCCGCCAGAGAGGTGTGCTCTGTGGTGGCCTGCGGACAGTGGAAAGTTCTAGAGTGGACTTCGGTAAGACAGACAGCCCCTCCTGTCTATGTTATGCAGATTGGAGACGTGTGCGGATACCAGATCGTTCCCGCCCAGCCCTGCATGTCGTTACAAGCACTGACAGCCTTTCAGATTCATGCCTGTTTCTCAAGGCAGTTGTCCAGATAGTACTGATGTCCTGTTTCTTCCTGTGTGTTTATTTGGCTCTACTTTGTGTTTCAGAGAGTTTTGACTTGTGCTGATATCTGTACGTGTGTGTGGTTGGAAGGTTGGCAGGGGGTTGGAATGAGACAGTGGAGGCGTGTGGGAAGGGGGAGGGGGTGCAGGGAGGCAGTAGGGGGTGGGGGTGAGTTGTGGGGCCACAGTTTTGTTTACAGATGGTTCTCATCAAACAGAGTGCTGGTGATACAGCACTGCCAGACTGCAGTTCTGGACTCCATAAACACACACACACACACAAGGACTGCTTATTATTCCTGCCGGAGACTCAGTGACTTCTAACACAGGAAACAGGAAGTAGTTCATCCCGAGGCCAGAGCTACAGAGACACATCTGAACGCACAGTATCCCTCTGATACCCCATTTGGAATGGAACCGGATACCAACACTGATGGGGAAGAGGATAGCTAGTTATCACATGCATCTCTACTGGTTCATTGGGTTCAGGGAAATACCAACCTGACAGTCTCCCTACCCATGTTCAAATCCCAAACACTTCTTGGTCCTTGATAGTATATTTTCTAACAGGGTTGTATATATTATCAGTAGACATCTGTTGCATAATGTCATTTGCAATATTGCAAGATATACTCTCCTAGGGAGACCTAATTGGAACAGCATGACTGTTTGGCTGGGGTTTGTACCCAATTCATTTTTTCCTTAAGATCTATTTGAGTATTTCAAGAGACAAAACCAGGCCATTAAGCCACGGAGAGGAGCTTTCAGCTGTGTTTGGCGTTCCAGAAATGATGTGGAAATGGAAACTTTGCTGATGACTTTGATGCTGTCCCTCCTTGATCAGAGACCTGTTCTGTTCAGGGACTAAAGCGAGACACTGGGGAGTGCAAAGAGAATGTTACCTTCAACAGGCTTGGAATTTAAATCCTCACGTTAGCCTAAACTGGAGTAGCTTGAACATGCTTTGCATTGATTTATGTGTGTGTGTGTATGTGTTTGTGTGGTTGCAGTGTTCCGTGTCCTGTGGCCAGGGAAAGACCACACGTCAGGTGGTGTGTGTGAACTTCAGCGATCAGATTGTGGATGTGAATGAGTGCGACTCCGATGACCGTCCAGCCACAGAACAGGAGTGTGCCATGTCCCAGTGCCCTTCCCGCTCGAGTGACCCCCGACCTTTCCCCTCGCCCAGTGGAGGCAGCAGGAACAATCTGCCAGTGGCCAGCGATGGGCGCAACGGGCCCCAAGCACAGGCCCACCAGTGGAGGACAGGACCCTGGGGAGCGGTGAGTGGTGTTCTACGTCCAGGTGACAGGGCTTCGCTCATGTTTGTGTGTTAAGCTGTTGCCAGTATTTGATTTGTTGCGATTATTCTCGGAGAGACTAGGAGCCCTTTTCTTTAGGACTGATATGTTTGTCATACTGTTACTCTGATAGTCGCTACTTCTCAAGGATACAGAAATAACTTCTGTTTTCTTTGCCACGTTATATTGCTTGCATAGATCCCAAACTGGGTAAGTACAATAACACTAAAATAACCACTATCTATTCTCTAAATATCTGTACTGTAAGCTATTTAAGTTGTTATAGAAATAGCAAGTGCTATTTCTGGCCTCTCTTTCTTCTTCTTTCCTGAGGATGTGTTTTAATATAACACAGGGAGATATGTCAAGGAATCCGCTCTGTTGAAGAGCTGCCAAAATGTTGCACTGTGGGCCAGTGCTCGAATGCCTTAGTGTTCCCTCTTGTGTGTCTTTATCTGAAAGGGATCATCTTTCTCCACGGATCAAATTGTTTGTGCACTCTCCTTTCAGAGCAAGGATATGTTGTAAAGGCCAAATATTTATATGTCCATTATTGATGTGTTATATTGCGTTCTATTCATGAGGGGGTTGGGATGGGCGTGTGCGTCAACATTGAAGTTTAATCGAGAAATGCAAGCATGTCCTGTTGACACAGTGCGAACCACTCGCACACACTTGCAGATGTATTCACCCATCTGACACGAATGTGTGTTCTCGTCATGACATCAGTGCTCGAGCACGTGTGCCGGCGGGTTCCAGAGACGTGTGGTCGTGTGCCAAGATGAGAACGGCTACTCTGCCAACAACTGCGAGGAGCGCTCCAAGCCCATCGAGCAGCGCTCCTGCGAATCTGGGCCGTGTCCGCAGTGGGTCTACGGACATTGGGGAGAGGTGAGAGAACCCCGCCTGCAGCCTCGGAACGCCTCCGCGTCTGAGCTAAGCCACGCCCACACATCCTTATACTCAAGTGCCGAGACGCGCCTGTAAAGTCTGCTCACTGTCTACACACGCCCCTCTCCCTCTGTCTGCAGTGCACTAAGCCGTGTGGCGGAGGGATCAAGACGCGGCTGGTGGCGTGTCAGAGGCCTAACGGTGAACGCTTTAACGATCTGAGCTGTGAGATTCTTGACAAGCCCCCGGACCGCGAGCAGTGCAATACTCAGTCGTGCCCATCTAGCCCTCACTGGAGCACAGATCCATGGAGCTCGGTACGCCCGTAAATATAAGCCTCTCTCCCTTCCTTTTTTAGCCCTCTCATTTCACCACACGTGGATTTTCACCACTTTACCGCTAAGACAAAACCACACAAACTGTTTTAACTTTGTTAAAGTGCAGGGTGATTGCGCTCATTGGAAAATCACTTCTAGTTTCCACCTTCACCTCTAACAATCTTTTGTCCCTTGTGACTAGTCATCCTTCTGAAGACAGTTTGGACATGTATTACTGTTGCATTTAACACAAACATTCATTCCCATGTGCAAAACGCAAAACGAATACAAGGTGATGAAATGCTACTCAAAGCTGTGACTCTAAAAAAAACCCTGTTATCTGTTGGTCGTCATGGTTACAGTTTTCCTGAAGTAGATTATGTGAATCCAATTTAGTTTGTAAAATATTGTTTTTAAAGATAATTTATTACTTAAAAGATTTTCTTGTATATAGCATAAACCTTCAAAGTGAGTTATTTGTGTCCTAGCTCCTTGTTTATGCACATCAATCATTGAGTTTATCATTGTTCATATGCAAATATTTGCTGGATGTATATCAGGAATTTAAGATGTCTTGGTTTTTTAGTATCCAAAGAGAGAATCCAGACTCAAATGTTGGTGCTGTTTTATTGTTTTGATTTTCCATGGTTTCTAATGGAAGAAACGGAAAATGCTAAGCAATTGTATTCCAGGCTATATACTGTAGAGAAAGAATATATATTAGTCTAGTACCCACTTTTTACTGTAATATATCTATACGAATTCTCCTTGTCTTACGGCACATTTTTACAGACATAACTAACAGTATGACTACACTTTGTTGTGCGGACCTTTATTTACAAAGTTTAAGTGAGAATTTTAGCAGCAAATGTTTTTTTTTGCCAGAAAACATCCAGTGAACGAACACCGAAAGAACTGTAAAACAAGGTGTTTTCTATCTTGTTTCAGTCATTGTTGGATATTTAGCATTGAGGTGATTCGACCAGTTCTTAGTGTCTGATGCAGAAGTTGCATAACTGATATATGAAAGGTGCGGAGCCAGTTGGCCGCAAACTCACGTCTCTAACGGTTCTTGATATCAGTATATTTATATGTTTGTTTTGTAAATACTTTCTTTTAGTGTGACCCATTACCAGAGCTCTTATGATAATATGCTATGCTGAACATACAGTACCTCACTTTGAACCAAACACAGCAAAACCAGCCATTCATTCATAGTTCAGTAGACTTCATTGGTGCTTTGACAAAACAAGGGAGACATGAGTTATATCTTTCAAATATTCTCTTTGGTATACACGCTTGAGGTCTAGAGTGACTGTTCATTGTGACACCTTGGGTTTTCTATTATTTTGTGTTTTGTTTATTTCCATGAAGAGCTGTTGATTGATCTAAAATACTGGGCCCAACCATTTTGTTACATACATGTATGATATAGAATTTGTACAATCTGAATTTAAAGTTGTTTGTATATGGTGTGTTTATATCACCTAGCATGATATATGTTGCTCAATTAGAATGGCCCTGTTATATTATTTAAAGCTTGCAGCACCTGCTACAGTATTGCAGGGAAAAATGTCTCTGGGACTCATTGTTGAGCCAGTCACATGATTCTACCTCAGACTCTTAAGATCGCTCTGTCCTTTGAAAGGTTTTCTGCTGACTAAGATTAACCATATTGTATTGTCTGGCTATCCAATGCTGTTGATGAACCTAAGCACAGATCCACGATCTGTGTCGTGTTCTACCTCATAATGGTTACGATCCAGATTGAGGTAGTGAAAGCTGATCTAGAATCTGTGATTAGGGGCATGCTTTGCTCAAAGTCCACCCATTCTCTATATAATTAATGTCAATACCAATGGTTAAGACGTTATTACAGTGTATAGCCTCTACACTACTTGAACCACAGTGAACATGGAAATGCTAATGCATGTGGAACTGTCATGTTAGATGTAGAACTCGTCCAATTTAGCACCATCTGCAAAATCCATTTAGCTAAGGATAGTATGAAGATCTATTTTACGTAATGTTTTAGTAGTGGTGCACATGCAGTAGCAATAGGAGTAATGCTATTAAACTGTTTAGTGATTACAAGAGGCTCTTGAAATAAAATACATTAAATGTCTCTCATTCCAAATGGCAGTATTAGTCTGTGTTTCAAGGGCATATGTGTATATTTATGTAAGTAACTGTATTTATTTCATCTATATCATGTCAATATTTAATTTTATATGGATTTTCTGAACTTGTGCTCACTTTTAGAAAGGTTACGATTAAATAGTGGTACTATTCAAACTGTTTCATTCATTCTGGGTATGTAAGATACTAGGTTACAAACTGGTGAAGTGGATGGATTCACATGCACCGCTGCTAATGGATGATAATGTTGCGATAAGATCCCACTGGACGCAACTACAGTTAGCGACTAATTTACCGAACGCCAACAAATAAGACAAAGCATCATTCAGTGTGCACTATTGAACATGTTTTTTTCAGATGGCCAAAGTCGTTCCAAGTCACACTTTGCTGAGTTGGATTAAAATAGTTTATTGAAATTGTATAATTACCATGAGGAACCACTAACATTGACGAGAACACAGTCATCACTACTGGGATTATATGTGCGACCTTGTAGTGCTGTAAAATAGCACATCAACATTTACACACGTCAGATTACTAGCTTCGGTTGCATAATAATTGCAGTTCAAACAAGGAAGTGGAAGTAGCCTGTATCATTTGGGGAATGTCACCTATTGATTAGTTTCTCTGCAAATTATATCCGCAGACAAGCATACTTCCAGAACTAGTTTATAACGCAGTTCTCTAACTGGTGCTTCTGAAAGGGCGTTTTCACTGAATGAAAATTTCACAAATCACTGAGCAATATCTTTGTTTTCTCATGAGGTCAGGGCCCCCAATGACCTCTTTGAGCAATTATGCTCTTTCAGTGTCTGAGAGTTCAAAGCTCTCTGCATCAAGGTAAATCTTTATTCTCTGTGACACCGCCAACGTGGACCTCCCATTTCATTTAATGTGCTCATTCACTGCTAATGCCTGGTATGTTTTTTTTGTACGCTTGGCATCGTGTGCTCTTGAACAACGTAGTCTCCCTATCTGGCCTTTTCCTGTAGCCGAATGTGGGTTCATGACATTGTTCTGGTGGCAGAGGCCGGTGACAGTGACTCAGTGAATGAAGGCCCATCAAAAGGACAATGCAGGGGTGCATGGAGGGTCAGGGGTCACGTTTGATCTGAAAGGGGACCCTTCCCTGTGCATCTCATCAGTATGGATGGACTTCTGGGAAATCGTAGGGATCCCAGGGGTGGGGGGGGGGGGGGGGGGGGTGGAAGGACCTGTATGCAGGGAAAGACCTGCTGTCAGTGGTGGTGAGGAAGGCCCCACCTCTTCCATTCTGTTGAATTCCAGGAAAGGTGGCTTTGGAATGCGGCGTGTTTGGCGTAACGCTGACGAAGGCATTTGTTTCATTTGACTCTGTAAATAAAGGCATCTGATTTGAAGGATTCATGTTGTGTCTGAAGAAGTGATAGTATATCCTGTTTTGAATAGACACCTACTGTACATGTCTGCTCATATGTTTAGAATATGGCTTTAGAATATGGCTTTCAATATTGTATGTATTATCCAAGGTTTGAGGTGGATAACGGGTATGTTACCCAATAAAATGTTTTATTTGATTCAACTTGTGGAATATATTATTGGATCCAAATGTATGGCATTTCCTCCTCTTGGTGTAGTGAATATTTGGCTTATGGTTAAAGTTAAACTATAGAGGTGGGTGATCTTGCTGGCAGATCGGAGCCACCGATAGCCATGCCAGTACCCTTGAGCAGTAAAGTCAGGTTAATGTGCTGCGCGTACTGTAAGAATTAATGGACGGAGAGTTAAAGTGTGGTGTGGTCTGACCACGTTGTGATTATCCTGAAAGTAAAAACGAGTTATTTCAGTTGATCAAATGTCTGGAAAACTCATTTAAAGAGTGAATAAAACTTTAAGAACTGGTCTGGCATTTGCAAAGCACTGTTTGGAAGCCTGTCCATTGTTGTATATAGTGTATTTTTTATGATTTTACTATGGAATACCATCTCTTCTCATTATCCATCAGTGTCCTTAGTCCTATTCTGTGTGTGTTCTGTTCACTCGGACACTCTAACTCTCCTGTACCGTTGTATCTTGTGTAGATTGGTGTGGTATTGTATATGCAATACAAACGTACGAGGAGGAATATTTCTATTGAAGCTCCAGTTATAGACAAGAGAGTAGCATTACTCTCTAGCGCCACCATGGTAGACTGTTATTGTACCGTGGTGGATTGTGGGTAGAAATCATGCATCTGGATCTGGCAGCTCAGGGGCCACATTTTGGGACTAGTCCCTGCTACTCACAGAACGCTGTCCTCATCGTAAATGATCATTTCATTTCGTTATCAAGTAATTGCACACGTCTGGCATGGTTTGTGGTATTTCCTTTATTTTGATGGTTCAAACCAACACTTTTTGAAGCAGTTTTTATGTTTATTTCCCCTGCTGAGTGTAAGCTACTGCATAATATATTCTGTGTGGCTATTCTCCCAAAGAATATGACTTATTGCTGTACAGTGTTATATTCATGAATTAAATGTATTTGTTTCACTTTTATTTTGCATGGTTTCATTCACAAGACACGCCACCATACTGTTGAACGTATGCGAGCCACGCTCCTTCGTAGCATTGTCAATCTATCCTCTGTACCCATATGGGAGGACCGCAGCCCCCTCTTTGGTAGATATAGAAGTCTCCCACTTTAGAACCCTTACCTCTCCATTGTAAATGAGGTGAGAGGTCATGGAGTGTTCCTGTCCAGCGTGGTCCCTCACTGGGCAGTGCAGCGCACCACGCTGGGCTACGCACTCATTCAACCCTGGGCTGTCGGATCTCATCCATCCCCACATGCAGTGTCCCTTTGACTACCCAGCCTGAACTGAGCAACCTCTATCTACCCCACCCCTGCTGAACTCACACTCCTGTGTGTGCTGCCGTGGGTGTGTGTTTGTGTGTGTGTGTGTGTGTGTGTGTGTGCTAGCGAGGGGTGCTGGGCTGTCACACTGAGTTACTGGAAACCTGCGCTTGCTCACTGAACCCGGAGGTGAAACAGACTGCAGCCGGTTGGCTCAGTGCACAGTGCAGATTTCAGTCACGGTAGCCCTGGGATTTATTCCTTTTACATATTTCCTTTCCTGTCCTTGGCCAGATTTTGGTGTCTGTCCAAAGTTTTATGTCCGTACAGTTTGTCAGTGTTAACATTCTGTAATGGATCTAATGCTCATTTTTATGTTGCATGTTTACTAACGTCTCTAACCTCTACAATGTACTATCACGTACGCTACAACTGCATAGATTCTCAGTGCTCCCTGTCCTGTCAAAACTGGGTCTACATGACTTTGCACCACTTTGAAACGCACTGTACTGGTTACCCTTTCTCACCTGTGTGTGCCCCTTCTCACCTTTGACCTCCTGCAGTGCTCTGCCTCCTGCGGTAAAGGCTTCAAGGAGCGTAAGGTGAGCTGCGTGACCCGGTCAGGTCGACTCGTCCCGGACGAGAACTGCCAGCACCTGCCCTCCAAGCCCAAGAAGCAGAGGAGCTGCAGAGGAAGCCGTTGTTCCAAGTGGAAGCCCGGCAGCTGGGGAGAGGTACTCTCCTCTCAACCTGCAATAAAACATTCTCATTCCACCGCCGCTCTCACACTGACAGTCAGGCACACATTTTTTCCCCCCACCAACCCTTCGTAATGCTTACCAGCTTGCTGGTGTGTGTCTTTAGCACAGTTCAGCTGAGCTGCATTTCACTGTCTGAGCAGCCTTTATGCCATGCATGACCGCCGGCTGAGGGGAGCGTTCAGTTGCACATGGCGTTGTGGTCTGGGTGGTTGTAGCTCTTCCCTCGGGGTGGTTTGAGAGAGAGGAGCCCATACTGAGGCTACTTAAGTATCTGGGACAAGGGGAGGGGTCAGGGATGACTGTCTGTTTGATCTGAGGTTAACTGTTACTAAAAACTAAGCTTTCCTCCCTCTTCCCCTTCAACTTTCTCCCCTTCCCCCTTTCTTCCCCTCCTCTCTCTTCGTCTGCCTCTTTCACTCACTTGTCTTGTTTCCACGTGTCTCTCCCGCCTGATATTTTCATGGACTGCCCTCTTTGCCCTCCCCAACAGGAACCATGTGGCATGTCTGCACCCCTCAGAACTGATCTGACTGACTCGCCCAAAAAACACATCCCATCATGTCCAACTAGAATGTCTCTTTCTCTATCTCTCATCCTCTCCTCTATTTTCTCTACTAACACTGACATTTGTCTCTTTCCGTCTGTCTCTCATTTCACTGCGGGGCTCAGAGGATATGGACATCAGTCTTGCAGAGGTTCTTCTATCAGAAAGCAAATGTTTTGTTTACTTACAAAATTCCACCACCGGTACCAAGGACTTGCCATGTGACGACAGAAATGATCATGAGAGAACTTGTATTGTGTGAAGAGGAGATGGCAGATTCAGCAGTGATTCATACATACGGATTTAATACACTAGTTTCTTACTTGTGGTTAGGCATCTGAATACACATACACACAAGTCAAACCAATGCTAAACTTTTTAAACTTTTTTTTTTTAAGAAAGGATTTTCTACAAGTGCCACCAGTACTCAACTTGCACAACATTCTTCTTTCTCACCAGTTTGCTGCTGCTGTTGAAAATAGTTTTATGCCAACTTAATCAGATGGTACATAAAGTTTCCTTAGACATTTAGCTCCACTATGCCACATGTTAATCCTTCAACTGTTGCACTCTAAATTCATATTTATTCAATCACAGACAACACCCAACTATTTTATTTCAACTGTTAAACCGTTAATTAGATAAGTTGGTTGACCTGACCTTCCGTCAAGCTAATAGTATAAGCCAACACATTATAAGACAAATCAAGCAGGGCTTTACAGGTTATTCAACTATAAATCTTTGTCAGACTAAAAATTGCGTAACGCATTGTACTCCAAGTTTTTTCGAGCGGTTATTGATGGGAATAAGCTCATTGCAAAAACACTCACATGATATAAAGTAATCTACCAAAATGTTCGATTGTTAATCAAAGTCATACCGTATTTCCTTCGTTATCTCAGTGTTCAGTATCATGCGGGAATGGAATACAGCAGCGCGAGGTCTTCTGCACGGTTGGAGATCGGCGCAGAGCTGAGGACACTGACTGCCCCCAGTCATCCCGACCGGCCTCCAGCCAGAAGTGTATTTCCTCCGACTGTCCGACTCTGAATCGGTGGAGAGAGGGAGAGTGGCAATCGGTGAGCGTGATTTAGAGTTTCTTTGGTTGGAGATATTTGCATTCGCTAATACGATGCTCTTTTTGGTCCTTTTCTGATCCTTTTTGCTCTCCCGTGTGACTGAGGTGTGAAATACCCGCTAACATTGAACAGACCTCGCGCTGCACACAGACGTTTGCTGTCAGGAGGCCGGGGGGAGTTTGAGAGCGCGCATATGCGCGTGTACTGGATAAAGTAAAAGGAATCGACAGTCCTGGCATACGGCTTGTGCCCCTGTTATACATTTTCACCGGGGGTCAAATATACTAGTTCACTTTAGAATAAGTTACATTGTTCCGTGGAATACTGAAGTCGCCCAGTTATTATAGCCGAATATATTGAAAAAAGATTATTGGCAACGACTGTTTATTGGCATACCTTAAAGAAATAACGTTTGTAATTAACGATGTTCTCAGTTATAAAGTTCGGTTTGACTGCGTAAACATTTTTTCCATGAATTTATGAAAACGTCAAGATGCACTGCATCTAGGTCAACGAAAACATTAAATCCTAGAAACAGAACAAAGTCTAATTAGTGGAGAGAATTTAAAATCTCCCGCCTAGGCACCCTCTTGCGCCAACAACAACTGGAGGCAATTATGGCAATTCTCCTCGTGCTGTTGAAAGAGGTTTGGAAGAGGTTATAATCAGATCCAGTTCTGTAAGAATCCTCCCTTCACCGGTTACCTGTTACCACCCAGGCATCCCTAGTTTAAACGTCTAGTGAAATAGACCTTCAGACACAACTGTCAAAAACATAAAAGCTGTCATAGCAGCTTCTAATTTGCAACAGAAAATGCTATAGTCTACATGCAAAACAACATGGGCAACTGTGAAGTCCTGGGGCTCTCTGTCATGACAGGGACAATATGGTGTGTATTATTTTGTTGGCTGTTACCTTCTCTGTTTATCAAAAATGCCAAAACATCCGTCTCTCAAGTAGAGATACAGATACTATTGTTTTCAAAGACTCTAGTTGAAGTGAAGTCTGGGCTCTGAAGTACAGATATTTGTGTAAAAATGTAAGCAGTGAAAGTCAAAGATTGGGAGAAAAAATAAATAGTGAAGATTAGCACTGATACCAGAAAGAAAAAAAACTTAATTACAGTAACAAAGTATTTGCACTTGGTTACTACCCATATGTTCTACAAAATCTAGCACCTCCTTGTTGGTCTGGCTTACCTGAATGAGTGGGCTGTCAGTGTACCGCAGAGTCTTGGCGGTATTTTAACAAATGAGAACCCAGTCAGTACTGTGGTCAACCGTGTACACAGGCTACTCCAGACAGGCTACTCCAGACTGAGGCCCAGGGTCTGACAGTACTGGGCATAAAAAGACAGTTGTCCACTGTGCTTTGTTACTTTAGCTGTTAGTAATAGCAAAAATAACCATTTCCTCTCAGACACAAATCTTCAAGAAATGGTTGTTTAGCATAAAGAGCGAACTTTCCTTCAGATGAAATACCTGCCCTGTGTAGGCAACATTCCAACTACAGTAGGACAGCTCAACCTGCAATAACAATTCTAGGTATTTCAGCTGTTTGACAACGTAGAAGAGAGATGAAGACCAGATGGAGTATATTTGTAATAGCTAAAGTGTTTCTGACGCAAGGCAAGGCCTTCTCTAAGCCTCTCCCATAAAAGCCTGACCTCAGTGTAAGTGCAACTACAAGTACATGGATCTGGATTTACAGTATGAGCTGAAAGAGACTCAAATCTGATTGAAAACACAATTTTGACATTTTTATTCAAGCATATGTGCCCACCAGGACTGGCAATGGTTTCATGTAAACAGTTTTAGCTAAGAGGTTGGAAGAGGGTTTACTGTATAAAAACTGTGTTTGCTTGAACTCTTTGGTAAGCACAATGTCCTAAAATATCATAATCTGACAATCTTTTTTCCAATGCTTTGGTGGATCTCATTGATGCATGTGAAGATGGGCTATCTTTTCTCAATGAGAGAAATTGTTGTGAGGAGGCATGGTCGTTTTAATATTTGTTGCTATGCTGTGAAAAGACTATCACCTTACTTCCTGTATGTCATTTAAGTGGCTGTTTTGATGTAACCTTCTTTCTCCTCTATCTTCTGCCTCTTCAGTGTAGTAAGTCTTGTGGGTCTGGCCACAGGCGTCGAGTAGTGCTGTGTGTCAACCAGAACCTGGAGGAAGTCCATGAGATGTTTTGTGCTGACCATAGGAAACCAGCAAACTCTGAAAATTGCAACACTCATGTGTGCGAGTTCATCTGGATCACAGGAGAATGGACTGAGGTAACTAGGTCTTGCTTCCAAGCGTCCCACCTGTTTTATCTCGGACTTGACAGTAAAGTGTGTCATTGCTTTTCAACAGCAAGGAGAATTTCCAGAGTACAAGACCGTATCCTAACATCTCTCTCTGTTCTGTCTTAGTGTTCCAGCAGTTGTGGGCCGGGCTACCACAGACGCTTGGTCTCCTGCAGTGAGGTGCATGGTGGGAATGATAACTATGAGTATGGCCATCAATCTTCGTCCAACTGCCCTGGAACCCCCCCTGAGAGCTACATGCCGTGTAATCTGGGCCCGTGCCCCCCACCTCCAGAGTGGAGAGCTGGAATCTGGGGGTCTGTAAGTATCCGCTGTTTAAAAATTCCTGAAAGGTTTGATCATGTTGCGCGGTGATTATTTCTTACAAGGCTCTCAGTGTAAACACAAAACAGCAACAAAATTCTGCCTCAAGTATAAACTGTCAATTCATTGAAGGGCAATATTTTCTTCGGAAGTGTTCCTGCTCCAGTGCTTTTGGGGAAGGCTTACTTTAGCTCTACCGCTCTGTGTGCTCCAGTGTTCAGTAAGCTGCGGAGAGGGAGTGATGGAGAGGACTGTGCTGTGTACCTCTGAGGGCCGTGGCGGTCAGAGGTGTCCGTCCAACACCAAACCAGAGTCTCGAAAAGTCTGCAGCAACCCTGCCTGTGAGTCAACACATCCGCCATGTTGGAATTCTGTTCTTTACCACATTTTTTCGTCTTTGTTGTCTTCCTCTGTTCAACACAGTGGGTTTGTCCTTTGCAGGCCATTTGCCCACTAGCTGTAGAGACATCCAGGTTTTAAGTGGCTCCCGTGCAGATGGTGAACAGTTCCTCAACATCCAAGGAAAAGCACTCAAAGTACGATACTTGATCACTTGATTTTGTATAGAATATTTTATTGAGGGAGTCAGTCTCTGATTTTACAAGAGGAAAAAGACATGAAATGGATTAGTGCACGTTGACATCCGAGCAGTAACACTCTTCTAATCCAGAGTGCAGGGCTTTGAATGGACCAGTGGATCAGTGTTTTGTATCTCACAGACAGATGCATCTAATTATTGGGAGACACACGCTAAGAGGAAGTTATTTAGACTGTCTGACTGTCCACTAGAAAGCTGAAACCTTGGTCAGCATAAGGAATAGCATGTGTCTTATTATTTCCATGATTTAAATTTCCTCTGGTTGGCTTTTCTCAGTTTCCTTCTCTTTCTTGTCCCTTCCCCCCCCCCCCTCCTCAGATCTACTGTGCAGGAATGCAGACAGACATGCCACAGGAGTACATTACCTTGACAACTGGCGAGGGAGATAATTTCTCGGAGGTCTTTGGCTTCAGGTAAGTCAACTAATTAGATGTTGGAATGACCAGATCTATCATAGGATTATGGCCACTGTATCCTGTGTCTGTGTTTGTGTGTGTGTGTGTGGGGGGTAGTTAAGGTGTGTATGTGGGTACTCAAGGTATGCGTGTGTGTGTTTTAGACTGATTGACCCTACACAGTGCCCTGCGAATGGCACCAGGAGAGAGGACTGCCAGTGTAGGAGAGACTACACAGCCGCTGGTCTTTCCACCTTCACCAAAGTTCGCCTGGACATCAGCAAGATGCTGATCATCAGTAAGTGGACCGCAAAAAACCTGTTAAAATGCTTCATAAGGAAGCACATTCACAAGGACGCACACACACAGACTGCCAATGTGTTAATTACAGCAACGCTAATAGCCACATTTAAAATAGCTGAGTGTTTAGCCTGCTGATTTTGTCAAGTATGCTCTAAAATGAGAGCTTGCATAGCCATTTCATTAAGTCCAAGCTCAGTGAGCTTAATGGGCTCAAGATGTCTTTTAGGGTCATGTAGGAACACACAATTAAAAGGACTGAAGGGATTAGTTGAAATTGCACTAAGTAGATAGAATTAAACCAATATTGCCTTACAGTGACTCTTAAAGCGAGGCTTGATTTAGCTCATGTGAAAGTGTGTTCATTACAGAGGATGGAAGTTTTTAGTTATGTCTTTTATGTGAGCTGCAATGGCTCTTTAGGCCATTACAACTTTCCATGTTCATATTCATCAAGGCTGCTGTCATATTTACAAATACGTTCTGCCGCTTGTTTTGCTTTCCTGTCATGCAGCCACTGACTGGCAGTTTGCGTCCACGCGCGAAGGCCACCGAGTTCCCTTCGCCACAGCAGGTGACTGCTACAGCGCAGCCCGCTGTCCACAGGTGGGAACTACCTTGTGTGTGTGTGGGGAATGTGTCTGTGAGTGTTAGTGAGTGTGTGCGTGGGTGTTGTGTGGCCATAGGGATGGGCCACAGTCGACAAACCCGGACTTAGTTATAGTCTGTCTGGACACACTTCACAGCCTTGGCTGCACATCCTGTTAGTCTGAGGGGTAACAAGCAGGACACTGGCATTGCATAGCAAACTGACAAATACTCCCCCACAAACACACACGCAGTCCTCCCCTCCACCCTGTACAGCTGGGAACCATACTGTTACAGTGCCATGTGCTGTCTCTCCCCACTCTCTCGCTGACTCACATGATGTATTTGAGACCACATCAGCCCCGGTGTCTCTCCACAGTGGTCCCAGCTGCTCGTTGACTGTCTAGTAGAAGGCTGTGCGTGTGCATTTACAGTACGAGAGTCGTAATCTGAAAAGTGCGACCTGCCCGTTAGTTCACAGAAGATCATCCTGTTTTCTCGCAAGGCTTTTAGAGCAACCCCTGGTGTGTGCATGTGTGTGCTGATGTGCATATTACAGTATGCGAGGGTCACTGTTCTCACAGTTTGTCCCAATCTGCAGCACATATGATCTGAGTCTCCTACATGTTGACTTGCAGACTGCAGCCAACCACAAGGGAAAGCCAGTAAAAGTATACGAGAAGAAAGGTGTCTTTCTCAACGACAACCTTTCACCCACTTTCTTCCCCCCTTTTCCTTCCCCGGAGTCATTGGTTTCCATGAAAACTCCCTTGCAATTAAAACAAGCACATATCAACACATCCAAAGTGTACATTCTGTCTACCTGATAAATGTGTAGGTTCCACATGTGGTGTTTGTCGCCACATATCTCAGGTTTCACAAGATGTCTCTGCTGACTTCATTATTTACCACAAATAGTTTAGCTGTTTGAAAAGCATGGACTACGTGTAATACATTCAAATATTCTGTAATGCACTAGGGTACATAGGCCCAGTATGCATCAGTTGCTCACTAGTGCCCCCACCTGTTGGCCCAGGGAACGTTCATGTACATAACTTTTAAAAGTAGATTTTTCTGCTGTTTTCTCTTTTCCTACAGGGTCGTTTTAGCATCAACCTCTCAGGGACTGGTTTCCAAGTGGCAGAGGGGACCAAGTGGATCTCTCAAGGAACCTATGCAGTGGCAGACATACACCGATCACAGGTATATTTGCATGTGATTAACACGCTTTAAACTAGCCCTTCTTTATTCTACACTTCCCAACCATTTATTTACATTGATGTTACCGTTTCTACAGTTTCTACCGTTTCTGCCCTCCCTCCCTCCCTCCCTCCCTCCCTCCCTCCCTCCTGCTCTCAGAGGGCTATCTGGGCAAAAGGCCCAAGTGCACTACTTACCCTTGAATCCTCTGGCTCCTCAAGTACCCAGTGAGAGAGAAGCCTTATTGGGCAGCTGTTCTGCAGAGTGGGTCCTCTTGGTTTTGTAATGGAGATCAGGTCAGGGCCACATTTGGCAGGAGCAGAAAGGGTGGAGGGAGAATCCGGCGTGTTCACAGCCTGAATGTCCACAATAAACGAGGACTCCCTGGGCAAATCCTGTTAACTCAACTTTGATTGTTTTAGGCTGGGCATGATGGAGAGTACTCATTCAGAAATCAAGGAAAACTATTGAAAGTCCATCATTCATTCTTCCAAGGGCAGTGGTTTGCAATGATTACATCGTCCAAAAACAGTGCAACTGCAACGGCATAGCAAACCTATCCCTCCATTTGCTGTGGTTTCAGTTCTAAATGTGTCTTTTTTTCTTTTGGTACCTCCAGGCATGGCAGGATACCAGCACTTTAGTACAGTTTCCAGGACAGTTAGCTAATGCAAAAATGGTGTTTCCTCTTGTGTCCACAGGATGGCAGCAGACTGACAGGAATGTGTGGGGGCTACTGTGGTAAATGTACTCCATCCACCGGCTCGGGCTTGTTAATTACCGTCAAATAAAGCAGTCATCAACCCGGTGTGTATATATGTTATGTTATATATCAATGCACATCTGCATTATTGCTTTATTATCTAATTGTAGGTAGATAGGAAAGGCTTGATGATGATGATGATGGTGATGATGATGATGATGATGATGTAGTATGGTGGAGTGGCTCAAGGGTAAAGTAAATATTGTGAAAGGGCAGTTAAAAGTTTTTTCCGCCAAAACAAGATCAATGTTAACATCCACTCACCCCTGGACAGCACAACTCCCCCATACCAAGTTTCATCTGTGATAACTTGTACCGCTAACATATGAATGAAATGCCACTGCGTGTCAATTCAAAAGTAACAGCACTGTAGTTACTATTGGCATTTCTCTGTAGTCGTATGGAAGCGTCTAACCTTAATGTAAAGTGTTGCCTTAATGCATGTACCTAAATCCTTCTTACTATCATCTCCTGTCACCTGCAGTCGTGTCCAGGTGCTTCAGAACGTCAAGACATCCCGCGTCTCAGTGGTGCTACGACAAAGAGCTCTGTCCTTCCAATGACCATGATTCCCTCCAGTGTGTACATATGTAATTGTAAAAGGTGTAAGTAGTGTACATAGCATGGAAAATCAACTATTTATTGTACTCAACATTTATTTTTGTATTGTCAGATAATTTATAGGGTTTTTTTTTCCGGGCCAAGTACCACACGGCATGTGTATGTATCGCTGTTTAGATCTTTCTGCTATGCATTTTAGGACATGAACCCTAAACCACACTGCGCTGACTGTGTTTGAAAAAAATCAGATTCTTTAGAATATTCTCTCCTCCTGTGACACATTGCAAAGCAATTGAGATTTGATCCTGTTAAGCTGCAAGTACCACGCTTGTTCCTCTTTGTCTGGTCCAGCAGTGTTCTCACTCAGGTTTAGATGGTGCTCAAGTCATCTATCCACCTATCCAGGTCTTCCTCAGAGCCAGTGTGCTGTTGGTTTTACAGAAGCAGTTAGGGGTTTGAACCTGTGAGGTTTGGAGGAAGTGAGGTCACGTTTGCTTTCTTATGCTGTGTTCACACTGAAGGCAAAACACATTTTTCACTTTGGAAAATGTTCAATTCAAGTGAAAAATGTGTATGGCATTGGGTCGCGAAAGTTAATCAACGTTGAGATGTCACTGACGTTTTAGAATGAATGAAGGGCAAGAGTATTGTGAGTATTGTAGCTGGGTGGGCATGCTGTGCTATTTGACGCTACTTAACAATTGTTTATAGTAGCCTAGTCAAGTATCAATTCTCTCTATTCGTCCAAAAAATTGACATTTAGTGTGAAGACAGCGTTAGACACGTTACCGTATGATGGTTTTAGAACGCAGGAGTCAAGGATGCATGGTGAAAAGTAACTATGAAATTAAGGTCTAGTTTTGAGAAGGCAAATCATGTTTGGGGAAGTGAGAGTAAGTGCACAAAGACCAGAAAGTTGTTTTGGAAGGGATGACGGTTTGAAGAGTAGAACAGAATGTGTCAGGAGGGGAAGATTCAGAGTTTAGCTGTAGTCTAGGATAAGAAGTGGTATTCTTCAAAACATTAAAGAGAGTCACTTCTCACTTGTTCCTTCCGCAGTAGTGTAAAATTACAGATAGTAGCTATATGCCAGAGAACTGCCATATTTCCATGCCTTCAAAAAATGAATGCATTCCATGTTCAAGGACGATTCTCAAACATGCTTAATGTTTCAGGTGTCTGGGCTGCTTGTTATACCTCACCATCCTAACATTTCCCTTTCCCCCCTTACCTGTTACTTTGTGCCTGTCATGAATTAGTCCATAAAAAAGACAAGTACAGTTGTCTTCTATTATCCGTTGATGAATTAAGTCAAATGTACCATACAGCTGTCCACATTATCAGGGTACGTTTTGTCTGTGTAGTTTTCGTGTGCGAATGCAATTATCATCATATTTCTATGAGATGAGTGATTATGAACTCATTTTTGAAGAAAAATGCCATCCAAATATCTAAGGTTTCTAGATTTCTTACCCACAAAAAAGATACACGACCCATTATGATCTTTTGTGGCTGTTTTTAGTGAGCTAGTATTACCCACACTGTATACAGCAAGGAGGTCTACCTTTTATTTGTAGGGTTAATGATGGGTGGGAGTTCAAAGCCATATTCATCAGTACTTCCTGTAAGTGGTGCTAAGCTTTTCTTTCAATAGGATATAATGACCATGTACCTCTTCCACTGTCATTTTGCCTTTAGAACTTTGACAAAGGGAACTAAACTATTTTAGGCCTTATTTTAGTTGTGCGAAGTTATATTCAAATTCAAGTGGTGTAATGTTCACTATTGGAGTAATTATGGTCTCTTCTGTTTGTGAATGTTATATTTCTCAGGTGCTAAAAATGAAGGGATTAGTAGGTCATAAAAAATATTTATTGTGTAATGTATATTTTATTTTCCAAATTTGCCATTTTATTTATCAGGTAAAAATATTCAATTCAATTATTATTTGTCACAATTATCCAGATTTAATCAACATAAATACTTGTCAGCATCATCATAAGAGATTATTTGTTTAAATGCAAGTATTTATTATATGTTATATGTATGTACCTTTTAACTTGAATTATTCCGATTATATGCAATCATGACCAAAATGGTGTCTCCCAAGTATTCTTTTTCACCGGGTAAACATTTATTTATATGTATGTCATGCCTGCATAAAATGTTGAAAAATGCCATTTGAATTGTATGATTTATGTATGAGATCATTTAAGGGATGGATCATAGAGAAACAACTAATCCGTCCATTACTGTGCTCTGTATGCTAATAAATCATTTTCATGCCCAAGCCTGGCATTGATGTACTGCCTCACTATAATGTATCGTATTACTGCTATGAATAGACAATAGAAATGATATGTCCGTGTCATAAAGCTCTCCACTTTCATAACTGTCCTGTGATCACACTTTCCCTAACCATAAAAGACAGCTTTGTAACCTGCAGATGCTGCTGCTATGGTTTAACTGCTAGAGTTTGTCTCGGTGGTCCTCCCTAATTCTTCTGTGTAAAAACACACTGGCAATTTTTTGTACAAAGGGGCTCCAATTATTTGTGAATAAGTCGTTTGTTTTAAGAACTCCTGAAACGTACGTTAATCTCAGGTGTGTGTTACGCAGCGTCTTGCTGAACAACGAAAAGCAATTGATTATTCTTTACTAATTCTTGAACTGTGGGGAACAATGGATGAGGCTTTGCTAAGCATGGCGACTCACTCCACGGTATGTAAGTCTTGTAAACAGGCTTATCCTGTTTCTAAATCTTAGGTGTGATGCAGTGGAGGAGACTGGCAGATGCTTTTAGTTACAACTGTCAAGAGGCTGTCAACAGTTCCAAAGGGATTCTTGGAATGCCTGGGTGTTATTTACAGAATCATAAAATGTAAGAATGAGAGAGGGAGCCAAAGAGAGCGGGAGGGAGAGAGAGAACTTTCAACAACACGCACGGGTTTCTTAAACTAGAAGAGCCTTTGGTACTGCTTCATAAAAGTGAGATCAGTTAAGGGGATGGATGGAAGCACTTTACCTAGCAGATGGAAGCAACCTTTACCATCAGACGTGTTCCTAGAAATTAAATGCTTACAGGGAAATGGCTTTATTTGATTCTATGAAAAACTGTTGTGTTTCTCTCCAGACAATTCATGAACTGTGAGCTGGGCAATAAAGGTCTATTTAATATCTAGGAGAGATTTGCATGTTAAAACCGCAGGTGTGTGGCAGACTATGGTACGAAGCTCATCTGTCAGATAAGATCAAAACAGCCAACAGTCACCATATGTATGGAAATCCCTTGACCACAGATTAGATTACACATCCCACTGATCTCTTGTGTTCCAGCAGACAGTATGGCAGATATGGACTCCGAAATAAAGTCATGGCTATTGATTCAGAAAAGATAGGATTATAGAGGAGGGGTATTTTTCTGGTGCTGTAAAATGGTGTTTATTGGTTCTTTAATGTGATCTTGTGTGTTTGTGTAAGGTGTGTGCGAACGTGCACCCTCGTGCGTGCGTTACTTATTGTTTACTATCTCCATGGATCCACTTACAGGGGCGTGCTCTGGCTGAAGGAGACCTAAAGCAAACATCTACTCCTATAGTCCTGTCGAGCCCTCCAGGTGCGCTTAAGAGGAAGAAACAAGCGGCCGATGTTTCTACATGTAAAAGGTAGGCTAAGTTCAGTATGTTGTTTCACTAGTCATCTATGCTTTACTACCTTCTCTGTTTGCACTTGTATCTGGCACGTGTAAGTTTTGGAGTGGGTGCAGTATAACCTTATGAATTATTCATCGCGTCACAGCTTTTACGGCACGTACAGTCTCCTTTGGCACTAGTCAATCTGGGCCAGACTGCTGAGTGACTGGCTTCATGCACTCCTGGAACTTGTTAAGGAACCCTTCCAGGTAAAGTGATTAGCCTTAAGTTGGTGAAGTTGAGAGGGTCCTTGACTCCACCACGAACTCCAGCCCTCTGATCGCCCTCTGCACTCACTGTCCACACAGTTTATAACCCACCAGAGGCTAATACCAAGCATGTAAACGGTACCAGTTACAGCCTGAGAGAAATCCCCTTCTCCGGTTGGCACTTAAAGCACCTTAGTATGCAGTGTACAAGCCACACCACTTTGACGTTGCCCCCCGCCCCTCCTTAGCAGGGCTAGGAGAGAAACCGCTGAATAATACATGACAGAAATGTGCGTTTCCTTCAGTTAACTTAGCAAGCTGTGGAGACTGCCTCTTCACAGTAATCAGGGCATGGTGAATGCCAGGAGTGGTTGGTGTTTTGTCACAGAGTGTGAGGTGGACACACTAGTGTGACATGTTTAGTGTTGAGTAATGTGCACTAAACACTGTAGGAGGTTCTGCATGAGATGTGTGACTGTACAAAACACAAAAAGTGTAGTTATGTTTTGCCTTGCATTTGTCACAGTTGTAGTTCTGACTCTTTAAACTAATCTTCCAGTCTCTCTGTTTCACAAGCGTTATCCCAGCATGCACGAAAATGGCAGGGCATCAAGGTGACCATAGCAGTTGGTTCTCACACACAGTTCCAGACCTTCCCACACAGATTAGAGCAGTGACCTCAGTCCTTCAAGCACCTGAGGCTGGACCATGTTGTACATTCCCATCACCTCCCACCTTCAATGTGAGCACAATGTATCTGTATGGACTCAAGTAAAGCCAGATCCTGTTCTATTAAATGAGCACATGTCCAATATAAAGATGATTTCCTTGTGATGCAACTTCTACCCATGTGGATGTCCCCTCGTCAATATAACACATTATAAGTTTTAGATCTGACTTCTGATCAGATCCAGGGGCCAGTTAGATCCCAGAGCCTATGATATTCCCTGGGGTCTTTCATGATTGAACCTAGATTGAACCTATCGTGCGCCGAACCTGGAGTTGATGATTAGGCTTGAGCTGTCTGTAGCATACCTACACAAACAATATACACTTTTAGATGTTTGTGTGTGTGTGCAAGCTTCAGTGTGTATGTGTGTGTGTATGTGTGTGTGTGTGTGCGCGCGCGCGCAAGCTTCAGTGTATATCTGTGTGTGTGTGTGCGTGTGTGCGTGTGTCTGAAAGGGAGAAAAAAATTGGATCAAATGTCACGTTTTTATGTGAAGGCACTGTAATTTCAGTCTTTTTCGTTATTCATCTTTGTTTGTCTTTCTTCTTAATCTTTTATTGTTTCTCTTCCTCACTTCCCACCATTTCTACCTCCAGCTGTCTATCCAGTCTGTCTTCGTCTGTCTGTGACAGGATCACACCATCCCTGGGATGTTTTGAACTCTTATTAGGAAGTGTCTGAAGGTCACAGTTTAACCCAAGTCAAAACAAAGATAACCAGACAATTAGTCAGTTCCTGCTGTTCTTGTTCTCCTGCTCGTAAAGCAACAATTCGCTCTGTGACCGAAACAGTGACACATTTTCAAAGGTGAGATTCTGTAAACAGATTACAAAAATGACATTTTGTGTAGACTCAGTAAAGTGACTGAATTTATCCAAGACTGAAGAAAAACAAAAAGTGAGTTCAGTGAATAGCCTTTGAAAAAAGGGTAGCCAAGATTACACAATACCATGTAGAGTGAAAAGAAGTCATTCTTAACATGGCTCAGTGAAGAGTAGTTCTCCTTAGAGAGGAAAGGCTGCAGGACTCAAAGCACTCTTCAGAGCATTGAGTCTGGCCTGGCATCAGCGCAAAGCCTTTTCTCTGATGATAAATGGTGGGCACTTGTAGAGAGCCAACTGTGCATTAGCTCGCAGGATATTGAAATCCCTCAGCAGGAGACAGGAATCAGGCTCTTTAATGTGTAAAGGGGGGTAGAATTCATCATCTGTCTCCAAATCTGATTTAACATTTAGAGCTTCCTGCATGAGAGGACCAATAAAGAGAAGGCAGTGTACACAGTTTGTGTTTGAGAATGAGGGTGATAGGATCAGGTAAACCAATAGGTTACTATAGTTACTGCCTGGCGTTCTACGCTAAATTGGTGTGTGAACATGTCCACAACAGGGAAGTATGCCTGTCAGGAAATGTACTTCTTCCTTATTTAAGGAATTTAATGTAAAGAGTTCAATTGAATCACATATTACAAACAACGCCCCCAATTCTTAGCTTAACTTCCACTTTCCCCTCTCGAATTTGATTGGCAGTGGTTTCAGGAAAATAAAATCGAAGTTCCCCCTGCCAAAAGCTGGAACAGCATTACTGGAACATAAGTGAATGGGAAGTAGCGGGTGCTTCAACACGGGAAATTTCATTAGCACTGAGCCGTCTGTGTTGATAAATAACTTTTAGAGGGCCTACACATGTTTAAAGAGGACAAAACGAGATTTTTTAACTGAAAATATCTTACCCCTTGTACCTGTAAGTGCTATGGCTTTTTGTTTCATACTTAAATAGACCTATGAATATATTGGGTAATATCATACTATAGGTATCGATCGATAAGATCAACGTGAAAAGTGTGATACGGCCAATATTATGTGTAGCTGTAATACCGTCTGAATAGCGATAGGGTGCAGCTGGCTTGTGAAGTACGTTCCTTCATTCATTAGTGAGACGCTGTAATGGGATAGGACCACGAGCGCTTTCGTTGCTTGATGAAAGTCGAGCGCTACTGTTAGGATCTCTTTACCAATGTACGCGGACAGATCCCTCTCCAAGTCACCTTTTTGCGTTAATTCTGTGTTGTTGCATTGCTGTAGTGGAACTCGTCTGACATGTTCACTCGTAGCACTAAGAGAAGAGAATCCAGCAGATCGGTGAGTGGTGCAAGTTTGGGGGTTTTATACTTTGTCTTTAACAATTGCACGAGTTTTTTTTCCTCTTGAATTAATTTGCAGTATGGGTTTCTATTAGACCTCGTTTTTAGTCGGTGTCTGCATTGCACCGCTGCTTCGGGCACTTGGCTGCAGTCTGTTTCATCTTCTCGGTTATTTCAAGGCATGTACCGTTATCATTAAAAGCTCGTTGAACAACATAGTGTGGCAGTGTGATGTAGAGAGTACTTTCATTTGCCCCTCAAGTTTTATGTCCAATGTTTTGTTAAAGCAACGCTTATGCTTAATTTAATATTTCACAACTCATTGAAATAACTACTGCCACATGTTGACCGTTGCAAGAGAGCCTATCTTTATATGATGCCTATAATCATGCTTAATCCATTACTAATCTACTATGCTTTTTATTTCAAAAACCAGACTACCTTTGATGGATTTACAGTATGTGTTAGTAGTGAAGTGGGATGACAATTTGCGACCATCTCTTGTCAAACGGTGTGCAAAACTATCATGCCATGTTTCCTTGACCAGCTGAATCACCTGGATGAGCCAGAGAGAGGCCAGGCCTGCAACACCTGTGGAGACCAGTGTCCCGGCTTCACGCTGCACAAATGGAGGTATCCCATCGTCTTCCTCACTTTCTGTCCCTATCACATCGCACATCACACCTTGGGCCGTTAAGACTTCCCCGTTTCGCTGGTCCAAAATGTTTGATGCCAACTTCAAGGTTTAGATGTTGGCTCAATGGCATAGCTCAGGCCCACCGGTGTGTGAGGTACCTAAACTCTCAAACGGTAGGGAGGAGTGCACCTGTGTGCCTGTCCGAAGCCATCACATGGCTCTGTCAGAAAGCAGTTGAATAGACTCAGCCATGCGGCCTGAAGTTTAGGAAAGCCTTGTCCAGGTTCTGCCTGTCCTAAGATAACAGTTTACATTGCGAGAGCCATTTATGCGTCAGGAAAGATTTAAGTAGTCGCTCCACGCTCTCTCACTTTCAGTTTGTCTTGAATAAATAGACAAATTATAGAGTCGTCTGTAGTGTGATATATGGTGCACAGGAGTGCTGTTGTACTGCTCTATGCTTGTCTTTCTCTCAGGTTATATATTAAATTGGCCATATGGTTTCTGTTTATGTTAGAAAAGGTTAGGCTTTAGTGTGTGCGAACACGCGCCCTGCAAGATGTACAGTACTTCATCCTCCGTAACTTCTCAGAAATCTACCCCTGCTTATGAGTCTGGATGCTCAGCATATTATCTTCTCTGATTCTGGTCCGTTTCAAGAACAAAAAAACTCTCAAATCTTTGTTTTTTGAACGTTCTTTTCATCGAACACAATAACTTTGGCGATGAAAAAAACGTTTTGTTTTCTGAATCCTGGTCACTTTTGTGAGGAAAACACTGTTAAGCTCTCCTCTGTTGGTCAAACAATTTGAGCTGACACAATAAAAGCCAAGAGAGTTTGTCTGTAGAGACATCTACAATGAAAGGGGGCAGGGCATGAAAACCAAGGATCTCTAGTCTTCTACCACTGTTAACCATTACGGGGCAACAGCCAACTTAGGAATGTGCCTTTAATTGCTCGTCTTTGCAGTGCAACAATAAAAAGTCAACCTTTTGCCGACCAACTCACCGAAGGGCTTTTTTTTTAAAGACTTGGATACCACTGCTCTCTGTGGAAAGCCAGAGGCACTTTATGGCTGCAAATATCACTAAACGTCATTGTTCATGGAGAGAGCACTTTTAAACTCCCCAAACGCCTTCCTTTTCCTGATGTCTCTCAGCCAGAAAAGCATGTTTTCATGCCGATTGATGCAGATAGGGTTGTTAGGTTGTTTTATTTGGAATGTAAACTTTAGCTGACCCTCCTGTTGGAGATTAGAGAGATATGGAGAGCATTATTGGATATCAACTGCACCATTTACTGTTGGAAAATGGCAGTTACTTAAAGTCAACACACCGTGTTGGTCTGTGTGTGTGGGCCCGTTGTTTTACATATCTATGTCCGTGTTTAGCTTGTTTGTTGCCACGAGGAAACCAATTCTGCTCTAAATTATTTTCTCTGTATCAGGTGAAAATCTATTCAATCAGTTCTAGTTTCAAGCTGAAGTCAGCTAAAGTCAGACATGTAGTTCATTCGAGCTGCACAGCCCTTTGCCGACATGCACTGTTTCAGCCTGGAATGACGCCAACGGGAGCTGGCCAGGCCTTTAAAGTACTGGGGTGAACTCTCACAAAATAAATAAATGAAAGCCGAAGGCACTGGGCTAAGCACAGAGACCCAGATCCCCCACCATTCCCTACACTTTTAACATCTGTATATCTTGGAATTCACTGAAATATTCATGTTTGTTTCTAAATATTCCTGATGTAGGAGATACAGTACGAGGGGGTGCAGCTTTTTCCTCTCGTCCTCTTCTGCCACGCTTCTGTAGGCAGAGACTTCCGCCACGCCGCTGTCCTGGGGCTGCGCTGTGCTGTTGTTACACAGGGGCTGCGCTGTGCTGTTGTTACACAGGGGCTTCACTGTGTGTGCTGTTGTTACACAGGGGCTTCACTGTGTGTGCTGGCTGCTCTCCTCCAGATCCAACAGAGGCCTCAGTCAAGCACCACTCAGCTGTATCCATTAGGCCATAAGCGTAGATTCCACATACTGTACAGCACTGTGGCAGAGTGTGCTCCTTACATCAAATTAGAATGAAATATATATATATATATACTTTCTGCATGTATATTTGGATGGAGTTATGCTCTTCTGCAAAGCGGATATTAAAGTAGTCAGACAATTTTGGTTTATGATCAACTGACTGAGGAAAGACCTAAAGCGTCCAATCCTTGGAAGGTAGGAGTAATGTATGTCTCCAGACAGCTGTATGTGTCAGAGAGTCTGTGTAACTCTGTAAGCTGTGTTGGCTGCTTCTGGGCAGGTTAGGGATAGAAGGAGACAACAGGAGTGGGTTTAGCTTTCACAACGCACTCGCTTGAATTATTAATGCTTGCCGTGGGCTTGATTGATTTTCTTTGTGCTAATGAGACTCATTACCAAGCTTATTAACATGAGCTGTGTGTAAGACCGCGATATCTGATCAGCCCGGTCGTGTGACCCACTTACTGTATCACACCTTTACCAACTCACCTTCCAAAAACATGCTGCCAAGAAATGGTTAGCACGCCACTGTCAATGCTAACGATGGCTTAATGGTCCTACTTTTTAATGTAGAGAGGGGAAGTTGCAGATGAATTTGATGGCGTTGACGTTTTATTCTTGGAGGTATTCTAATTTGCACTTGCTTCATTTCTTCCTGGGTGAGGAAGGTTATTCAGGCTATTTGTGGTGCAGCCTGGGTCTGTACAAAGCCTGCTGTTGTATTCACCGGGACCTGAGTTGAAACTCAAGTTGGGTAAAAGCCGTAGAGAGAGGGAAGAGGATAGGAGGGGAACAGGGCAGAAGAGGAGGAGAGAGGGGTGGGTTGCAGAGGGAGGGGTGTGTTGCTTCCAAGTTGAGTTTTAACCTGCTCTTATGAAGCAACCCTGTGACGTCTGTCCTCACAGTAACCTGATCTGATCTGCATAACACAGCAAGGCCCTGCTATTCAGCATGTTAACAAGCCGCCCAGTCAAATAAAACTGTCAGGGTGGCTAGGCATATGAATGGCCCTCCAGAAAGCCTCCTTCTGAGCTGAGCTCTGAAGAGGCCTCTGCACTCTGTGATTGAGGGGCTAGGGAGGGGTGGGGGGGAGAGACACAGTGCCTGGTAGCCATGACACACAATAGGCCCTGTAGAAGGCCCATCTGTTAGGATACTTACCGAGCCCGAAACTTAGCTAAGTCTTCTTGTCGATGATGGGTTGCTGTATGTGCGAAATCTGTCTTGTTGCTTAAATGAGATATGTCCAGAACCTGAGCGGCAAAGTCTGTTGTGCGATGAGGAGGGCACCTCATTTTTCAGATTTGAAAATAATTTAAAAGAAAAGCAGAATTTTCCATTCTGATAATGTTTGGGCAAAAACAACGGGACAAACAACCAGGTTCAACTCAATAGACTCACCCTCCTGCACTCTCCTTCCCTAAAACCACAACGGCCCGCGTGCCCCCCACCCATCAATCTCACATAGAAGTGAAAACCCACAGCAGCAACAATCCATCTGCCCACCATGGGCCAGAGCATCTATATTGCGTCAGGACGGCAACAATGTGTTGATTACATACTGTTTGTTAAAGATTACGGCGCGAGGTTTCTTTTTATCCGAATACAATGGAATGTTCCAGAGTCTCAGTAACTTGGTTGCCAGTTAATCCGTCAAAATGGACTGCTCGTTACCGATAATCTCTCTATAATCCTCTCCAACAGGAGGTAACTCTTTAAGACGAGTGCGTCAGCCGTTAAGTATTACTATTCCAAATTTAAATGTTTGAGCACAAAGGGCTAGCGAAGGTTTTGATAAATGCCCGGATGAGGCCACTCTAACAACCCTATGCGCTCCCCTACATAAACACAAATCCCACGTCATAATTGAAATCTCTGGTGCGCCTAGTAGCTTCTGTGATATGATATACATAATCTATCTTTTTGACCTGGCCTTTCTGGATCCATTTGACATTTATTGGGCGATAAGCCATAGTGTTAGAGGAAGTCCGCCTCTTTGCTCATTTCAATCATTTCTGTGCCGTCCACCTCCCTCTTAAACCTCACTGTCTTCCTCTCTCTCTCTCTTCGCTCTCTCTCTCTGCTCTCTCTCTCTCTCTCTTCTCTCTCATCTGTTTCTACTCCTCTCTCCCTACACCAATGACCCCATTGCTCTCTCTCTTCTTCGTTTTTCTAGTGACTACTCCCTCTGCCTTACGCTCCCTCTCATAATTACTGCCTCCCCTCTCTGCCTCCCTTTCCTACAGCTCGAGACCGTCGTGTCTTGATCACCCTCCCCCATGTCCTCCTCCTCTTATAACAGCATACTAACATCTCTCTCTGCTAGCAACTCGCTGTCTCCACCCTCCTCGGCGTGCCCGCCAATTTTGTAACGTCTGCATGTTTCTCGCTACCTTCTTCTTCCTCTTGTTTGTTCCCACCCCCCATCATCCCAGCACATCTACTATACATGGTTTCATCCCAGGATTAGGTGCTTGCTTTGTTGACACGCCAAGCGGTCATGATGTGTTTTCCCATTGGCATGTTTGAACATATATAAATTTTTAATCATAGGTAAATTAGGACTAGACATGCTCGCGTTGTTGTTTCAGTTGCGCCTGCATCCATGCTGATTCAAGCATGTTACGAATGGGTCTGACACGTGCTACGATAGTATCGTGCAGCGCGCTGCAGGACCCCGCCTTTATTTTGTGTTCAGCTCAAGGATTGTTGCTGGGGGACTCCTGGTGAATTCCAATGTGGTGAAACATTGAAAGTCACTATGAGCCCATGTTAGCAGACTCTCCCTGACCTCCATGATGCACACAGAGGTCATAATGGAATGACAATGGTTGAATGGAAACGGCCCCTTTGCTCGCTCCTTTGTTGTTCAGCTGCTTGCAAGTCATACAGCATTGTGGTAAGTAGACACCCACTCTGTCTTGATTCATATGGTGTCCCTTAAAATATGTTGACTTTACTTTTCACACAAGAATAACCATGTAAACAGCCGATACGGCAGCCTTTCTTACATTACACTGAGTTAGTTATTTATCTTACAACGCTGCTGAGATGCCCTGCTCCAGTCTGATCCTGATAACAGTGTATCATGCTGAGTTGTTTTATGAGCTGTGTGTGTTTGCACACTGTATCAGGAGAGAGGAAATGAGCTGAAACACCTGGATCCCACCCAGCTTGTCATTACCCTGGTATGAAACCTCTCTAGCAGATGCTTAACAGCGCTCGAGGAGATGAAATATCTAAGTGTGTGTGTGTGTAGGGTTGTGTGTGTGTGTGTGTGCGTGCGCGTGTGTGTGGGATTGTATGTGCATGCGTGCATGTACACCTGCTCGTGTGTGGTCTTTCAAGCTAATGATGAAATGAGTAGCGGATGTGAGAAAGGAAGATGTCTACAAGGTGCTAACGGCTTATCGCCAAGTTACACAAAGGTGGTCTAGTTCCGCATTCAAGTTAAAAGGAGTGAAAGCGTTAAGGCCACTCTATGATGGTCCTGACACAGTGTAACTGTAGAGGTCTTCACTCTTCTCGTGAGGGTAAGACGGTATATCCGACTGTCCGCTTCACTCAGTGGGTGTTCTGTGTATAAGGTGTTGGCTGTCATAAAACCACATGATAAGGAAGCAAGAAAGGGAATTACAGAAGATGCAGAGAGACTCCCCAGTGACTCCAAGCCAGGTCTCATGTTCTCTTCACAGTCCAGATGGCAATGATGTTGACTGCGCCCTCAGCATCACCGTGACTCGAGATGTGAGAAAAGGGTGTGTATGCTGGTGTCTGATGGTGCTCTGCAGGTGGAAAATGTTCTCTCTTTGCCTGTTTTTTTCTCAGATTCTTGTAGGAATGGTGAAGCACACCAGATTGACCACAAGGAGGCAAACACACCTCACACAGAGAACACATACACAAACACCTCAGTTAGAATAGGATCTTAGGACTTATAGTGCTGGCTTTTATGAAGCTCCAAATGAAAACATATAATTAAAGAGAGAGGGTGCTATTTTAGGGATATTGGGAGATGTGCTTGTGTTCTTTGCAGCTGGGGCATTTGTATTTTGTACTGTATCATCTCCATACCTATTGTTTAATTATTAAACATCCACACATTTGAAGAAAGACAGGGCGGGTGCATGTAAAGGAACAGTTGAGACCAAATCCATTGATTCACAACGCAAAAGATTATTAGAAAAGGTGTGGGATGGAATATATCACCTTTCAAACAGCTTGAAAGATGCTTTCATGGTTTACCTATTCCCAGAGATTGGATCATTTATTACTTTCAGTCCATAGATGTACAGGGAACAAAGCATTTTAAATGAGCTGTCAGGCTTGTAGTAGATAGTCCACCTACTTGATTCAAAAAGCACAACTTTCATTTTACTAGCATTTGTGCTACTGCTCCTCTGTAACCTGATCGTCCACACATAGAACTGTAGTCCCAATGTTACAGTAACGGCCTACATAAAACCACATCCTCAGACCTGTATAAAACATTCAATGCCTTTTGGGTCTTCAAACTGCAAGGCCATTTCATTTTCCAACCTAGAGCTAGAGCTATCCAATACGAAGAAAAGGGCAAAAAATGTTATGTCATCACCCTGGCCTATGCCTGTTCCGTGTCTGCTGTTGTCTTTTTCCATCTCCCAAAAGTTAATAAGAAGCTTCTGATCTGAAGCTGTATTGTGGATCATCGTATGCAGGCTTGTGGCGTCTGAGGTTAGTGCCATATGTAACTGTTGGCTACAGTTATCTCCACTATTTGTAAGACCTAAGCACAAAAATAAGCATAAACTGGTGCAACCGTCCAGCCTATACAAGCAACGCAATCGTTACCAAGACGATAAATGTTGACACCAAGAATGACGATGTAGTGCAAAAAATTGAAAGACTGGTGGGAAGATAAATAATGGAGAAATAAATGTATTCGAAAGGATATAGATTTCTCCTTGCCGAAATCAAACAATTAAAAAGCATCTCTGATGTGAAGCCTCCATGATGGACAGCTGATTCTGGATCATGCATGGTCATCCTGAGCCCAGTCAGACTGCTGTTATCTGGCTCCAATGTTTGAGCCAGCCTTGAAACGGGCTTTACTCTGATCCACATCTATACTCCTCGACTGGTATCAAGGTCATCACGAACAGGTGCATGAGCAGGGCAGCCGTCGGACAGGAGCAGATAGGCATCAGAAAAGCCCCCTGTGTGTCCGAGACTGACTGAGAGGCAGACTGGGTCTGAGCATGCTACTGGACCATCAGAGGCACTGTCTCTTGAATGACCCGCATGGCCAACCGCTACATTGTTTCACGATGGTAAAACATATCCTGTCATATCTCCACATAATTCGAGACACCATTCAAGTTGGGGGAGGTTTAAACGGCAGGGAATTAATTCATGATTAAATGTCTGTTTCCCTGTGTGCCACTTTTCACGGTTGGGTGCTGGCATGGTCTAGCTGGTCAGACTGTGGCTTCTGGGGGGGGGGTGTGAGAGGAGATTTTACCATAGTAATAAAGTTCAACCAGAGGTGACGGAGAGCAGGGAGAGGAAGGTGGAGAGACAGGGATGGATGTAGGGCAAGGGATTCCCAAGGCCAAACAGGTACATGTTCATGCCTTTTCCCTTCAAATGAGAGGAGACAAAACTCCCTTGTGTAAGGATATGTTATGGGTTTTGACGGTTTCATTGCAAAGCACATTATTGATTCGAAAATACTCTCGCCTCCTTGGTACCACATCTAAACGGTGATCCGAAAAAAATTCTATCCCGCTGGTAAATGAACTATACAACTGGCCAACATTTTCTGGTTCGATAAACTGCCCCTCCAAAAAAAAATGCAAAGTGCCTCCATTGATGTCAGTGGAGTTCTGGGCTCTTAGCTTCCTCTAGGTTCGTTGTAGCAGGGCTAATTCATCCTGAGCCTCCCCCCAGTGCTGACTCCTGGCTTAATGGCGGCTCAGCAGCAGCGTCTGCCTTTGAACTGTCAACAGGAACAAAGGGGGGAGTCTCGTTGCCCAGAGCTTCACAGTGACTTAACATTCACCGCCTCCCACCATTTCCACCCACCCACACACGTTCATTCGGCACGCACATTTAATTCACGTCACTTTGCATGTTCCCTCCTTTTATCCTCCTAACATGCAGGTTGACACTTGGAATGTGGAGTTAGAACGGTAGCTAGACTGATATTAAAGCTGAGGTTTTATTCAACACTGTCCCACACTTTATTTCCGCCCTTCCTTTCCCTAAACACAAAAGGCACACAAGATTCAAACATCTAAACGCCCCCTTCATCCATCCTCTCCTCCCTCCTCCTCTCTCTACTCTCCTCCTCTCTCCCTCATCCACAGCTACTCTTTTTCTTAATTAATCAATCCACTCCACCTTTCCCCACCCAATCTCTTACCTCCTCTCTCATTAATCCAACTCATCCTCCCCTCAACTCATCCTCCCCTCAACTCATCCTCCCCTCAAGTCGTCCTCCTTTCATCCCCTCACCAATCCCTCCATCTCTATATCCAACCTTCCTGCCCTCCCCCTTTGGTTCAGGCTGCTCCGACAGGCAGGGTATTGCAGTGGGACCTGAGCTGGAGCTGTGCAGTGTTTCAAAGACCCCTTTGATACAGCCCTCCGCCTCCTCCCTCTGTCTTTGCCCTCCCTGGCCACCTGTTCCAATCTGCGAAAGGTAACAAGCCATGTTTAAAGCAAACGCATCGAAGCACTGAATACATGCAGCGGGGTGGATTGAAGATGCTTAGAGTAGAGTGTTTTGGAATGTGTTGAAGGTTTCTCTATTGGTAGAGAGGAAGGATTCCATTTTTTATGTCTATGTGCTCCATACTGACCAGCAGAGGTCAGTATTATGACAGACTGGTTGTTGGAACCTACGACTATATTCACTGTCACTCTTACAGTCAACGAAATATTATTTTCCTTGGTAGTATACATATTCATTTCCATTTTCACTCTGTAGTTTCTTGATGCATTTATAAAACCGATATTACAGCACAGCCTTTATGTTGGCTGTGAAAAGAGAGAGATGAGAGAGAGAGAGAGAGAGAGAGAGAGAGAGAGAGAGAGAGAAGCCTTGTTAAGAATGTTTTTCCTTTTAAACTGAGATATCACCAAGACAGTTACATTTATGTCTGTTTTCGTCAAAATACTTTTACAAACTCCCTCTGGAACCAGGGGCCATTACTTAAACCACTAAAGACGATCTTGATGACACTGCAGTGTTAATGTACCTGATTAGTTATTGATCTCACTTTCTGATGACTGGTTTCCCCTAAGTAGTTAAGCTGAGAGAATTGACTGGCCTCTCAAAAGATGACTTGAACGGACACAACCGTTATGGAATCAAGCCTCTACTTCAGCGAGACCCCTTGAACTGGAATCTGTATTTTGAAAGTTGCCATTGATGAAACGGTAACTAAAGCCATTGGGTTAGTAAGCCTCATCCATTGTGGTGTGATTGCGAATGACCAGGTGGTCAAGCACTGATGTAGCAGGGTTGAGGTTTCTCGTCTCTGCAGTCTCTGCGCTTAGCCGTCATCTGAAGAGTGGGCGACGTGTTATTTTGGTCGCGCCTACGTCCACTCCTTAGATGAGTCAAAGCACGCGGCCGAATCTATCAAGCTGCGTTATCTGTGATGCAGTTACCACGTCTGCGCTCTCAGCTGCGCCGAGACTATTTTTGCTTTGTCATCCGTTGACTTTTCAAGTTCGTCTTGCTTTTGCGCTCTAAAGCTGTTGTCTCTCGATGACCTAGTTGTGTGGGAGTGTGAGCGTGCACTCGGAAGCTGCTTAAGAGTTCTGTACTGTATTTCATGGATGAAAGAATGTGCTGGCTGCCCTTTAGGGCTCAGCGGCCTATCAATCCATCTGAATGCAGAGGGCAGGAAGTGAGCTCTAATAGGAGCACGGAGGCACTGCCCACTTCCTGTCATCAAAGACGCAGCCCAGCATGGCACCTAGAACCCATAATATCTCCACCGTCAGGCCAGCACACAATGTTATTTTACAGTACCTGCAATGTGTAGTGCAATTATTTGGCTTTTATGTGATGTGTGGACTGTTTGTGTTCACAGTCATAAAAGGGAAGAGAAAAAGGAAGATGGTTAGTCAGGTTTCAGGAGTCTTTCCAGCGTAGACCCCAGCTGTGGTTATGGTTGAAGGCTCCCCAACATCATGCTTAGCCCATCATTAATCTTATTACAGATTACAATCTTTAGGGAAACTTGTTGCACAAGATAACTGCTGCTGCAAGTTCCACATCTTATTTGAATGCTAAACAATGTGCTCAGCATGCCCCATCTCTCTCTCTCTCTCTCTCTCTCTCTCTCTCTCTCTCTCTCTCTCTTTCTTTCTTTCTTTCTCTATCCTCTCCTGCAAGTTCTCTGTTCTGTGTCCATACTACGTTTTCTGCGTCTCTCTCTCACACACATACACATACACACACACGCTCTTGTCTTTGCAAGTCTATGTGTGTAATTTGACTGGTTGCCAAGGCGATGGCTCGGCCCAGTCTGCTGGTGCCTTGACAACAGGCCACGCTAACAGAACTATGATCGGGGTGACAATGGTCAGAGAGCAAACAGGAAGGATGAATTCAACTCTGCCAGAGTGAGGCGAGCTAAGGCACACAGGCTGAGATGGAGAGAGAGAATAGCAACCATGTCGTTCATTGACTTGGCCCCAGGTTCCATAGGCTTGTTTTGTCCCCGACATTTGTAAGAAAATGCTCAACGATGTTTATGCACTAATTCTTGCACAACAAGTTGTGAGTAGTGCATGCTGGCTACTAGGTCCTAGATTTTCAGGTTCCTTCAGCATAAGCATCAATTCATGCTTCACACGGTTACCTGGACGGTGATCTGTACACAGTAGTTGGTAGGTGGATATTCTCATCTTGGCCTTTTTTTTTGCTTTGTTTTAGAAGACATGGATGTGTGTTTGAGGTCATAAGCCCGTTGCAATTTACAAAGATGTTTTCCTTTCAATCGGTTGACGTCAGTGGCCCCGTTGTAAACATGAAAGATATGTTGTGCTGTTAGAATCAAAACCAGACCCTGTGTTATCAGTGAATGATACCCTGGTATTTATGTAAATGCACATCCTGCATTTGGGTCTGTGGTTTCCATTTCCCCAGACTGCATGAACGTCCATTTTCAAAAGGTTTGGGAACTTGTGTCTCGTGAAATAAGAGAACTTTGTAACTCACAAGTAGGCCTGCTTTCATTTTAAGGCCATCAAAATATTTATTTTTCAACCTGATACCCTTGTAATTTAAGTATCGAAAGTTCTGATATCACCGATTTTGTAAGATGAAAGTATTTAAATTAGTGTTGAGTCTTTTAGACAACCAACTCTGAGTTTCCATCTATTTATTGCGTCATAGGTTAGCACTGTTAGGTTAGGAGTGACCAAGGAGAAATGTGGTCAGTGGGTATGTTGTCAACAACACAACTGGTGACTGGGATCCCGCTGTGGAATCACACAAAAAGACATTTGGAAGAAGGAGACTGTTAGAGCAGCGTCATCCCTCTCAAATTTGCACCTTTTATTGATGCCGTGTCTTCAACGCGATGGAACACTTTCCACGCATTTGGCAGACCAACAATCTGACAACTGTCAGTTTTGCTCTGCGTCTGTAACATCTCTGTAGAGACTTGCACTAGAAAGGGATTTTGCTGCCTTGGCCATGTTGATGTACAGACATAATGAGGGGGATAACATTATTTAAGTGACAGCTTGCGTATAAACCTATACTAGGAAAGAGCGCAGCACTGATCCATGGAATCAGAAGGGTGTTGTCTTTGTGACAGAGGTCAGCTTTTAACTGACAAATCCCCTCCTTTTCTTCTCCATGTAATCCTCTGTTCTGGGGTTTCCCCACGTCGGTTTCCACAAAAGCCATGTTAGACCAAGCTGAACCCTGATCTCTTTCTTAGGCCATGTTCACTTTATGATCCAAATCATTGCTGCCTGTTGGAACCAGCCCATCTTGCTTATGCTGCAGGTCATCAGTCAGTGGTACAGTTTCCTGGACGTTGCATCCTAGTGAGGCCAGCCTGGCCTTAGTTAAACCCCTCTGTTAAAATAAGACAGACTACCATAACATAGCAAACTCAGCACACACACACCCACACACATAGGAGCACACATCTCCGAAGGCTGAAGTGCTCACTCAACGCCAAGATCAAAGTCTCAAATATTTATCAGTCGAGTTTGGGGTCTAATTTGTTTCTCGTTTGATTTTAATGAGAGCCGGCCTGATCTGGGCGTGCGTGTTTATTTATTTGGAGGCTCTTCCTTGTCATCAAGCTTCTTCAACGTCTTTGACGCCTAAATCAAATGGAAATATAATGAATTCTGTATTTAAGTTTGGGTGGGGGAATGTAAACTAGGTTGATAAAGAAAGTGATGGGTACTGTGTTGGACAGTTGGATGATCTCCAATATGGATAATCCTGCATCATGTCCTGTTGGTGAACACCGCTCATTACCACTGCCTCAGCCTTGGCAGGCCATTGGCAGGCCCTTGGCAGGCCCCGGCATGGAGGTTATGGAGCGTTTCACTGCACAGCTGCTTTTGATCTGCTGCCATGTTTGTTTGCTCGTCCTCTAATGTGTTTTCCTAGCAAGGGAGTTTTCATCTTCTCCCACAGTCAGCCGAGGAGGGCCCAGATGCTGGCCCCTGGTAAGGACCGGTAAGCTATTCTCCACCACCTCATCAAACTCCACCTCCTCATCAAACCCCATCTCCTCCACCTCCTCATCAAATGCCACCACCTCATCAAACTACACCTTCTCATCAAACCCCATCTCCTCCACCTCCTCATCAAACCCCACCTGCTCATCAAACTCCACCTCCTCATTAAACCTCCCCTCCTCATCAAACTCCATCTCCTCCACCTCCTCATCAAACTCCACCTCCTCATTAAGCTCCACCTCCTCATCAAACTCCATCTCCTCCACCTTCTCATCAAACTCCACCACCACCACCAGTATGCTCTACCTCAGGTTTTGTCTGTTGACTGAGGGGACGTTATGGACAGCTAATATCAGTACTATCATATACTATTTGTATTGTTGTTTAAATTGTCCTTAGGAGATTTTGGCGGAGTTTACATTGAAGTTTTGACGTCTAAGTCAAAGAAAGGGTTATGTCATTGACCTGATCAGATGAAAGTGACAGTATGGTGTGATGTGAATGTAAGGGTCATTTCTGGTTTGTTGGAAAGGCAGTGAATGTGTTTTACATGATCACGTCTTCAGTTTATTTCATGTTCTATGCTAGGCACAAAGTGAGATCAAATATCATGCCTTTGTCCCCTTCACAGGTGTGGTTCAGCGATGCGTGAGTGTGTGTTGTGTGTGTCTGCGAGGGAGCAGGTGCGAGGTGCTTAATCCCACTCATACCGCAAAAGAGGAAACGCGCGTGTGTTTATAAAAAGCATAAAGGCATAGCATGCACACGTGCAGACTCGTGCCATCCAACGTATGTGTCAACTTAGATAGCTTGACACTCGATCCAAAGTGACTCCATCAGGTGGCGTATGGTGATCTTCTCTCTGAATGCTCCAGCCCATTGTAGTATGATAGATAGCTGAGGGAGGACCAGACTGCAGAGCAGGGGCAGTACGGGACTCTGTTGTTCTTAAGCTGCTGTGTCTTGTCAAGCACAGCGACCTTCCCAGTCTCTTCATCCTGACCCCACATTATCAAATCGGACAGAAATCCATCTCAATCAGCTGATGGTTGAGACTGGGCCATGTGCAAACACATGCACACTCAGTCAACGTCCTTCACCTTGTGCCCCCTTTCTCACTGTCTGTCTGTCTGTCTGTCTGTCTGTCTGTCTGTCTGTCTGTCTGTCTGTCTGTCTGTCTGTCTGTCTGTCTGTCTGTCTCTGTCTCTCTCTCTCTCTCTCTCTCTCTCTCTCATACTCTCTCACACTCCCTCTCTCTCTATTATACTCTCTCTCATTCTCTCATACTCTCTCTTCCTCTCTCTCTTGTGCTCTTACTCTCTCCCTCCTTCTCTTGCTCTCTCCCTCTCATGCTGTCTCTCGCATGCGCTCTGTCTCTGGGTACTAGTCTAGCTTGCTCTGAATAGAGCAGCAGCAGCAGACTGGAGGAAGCTTCTTGCTGAGTACAACCTCTTGCTCTGCCCTGTTTGAATTTGTAAATACTCAAACTCAGGCAAGCTGCTCACCCTTACAATGAATTATGAATTCTTATTGAGTACAAGGGGAATGTTTGATGTGAGGAAAGGCAAACAGGTGGCAGTGATAAACGCGTGTTATTGTCATTGCATCCAATGAGACAATATCCTAAGGATCCATTTGAGTCAATCAAAGTGGATTTGAATGTGCGCGTGTCCCTGTGTCAAACTCGCTGGATTAGCTGCAGGGGAAAGCCGTGCATATATTAGGCCAGAGGCGATGGCCTGTGTCGGGTGATTAATGATGTGAGACAATTGAGTGGAGAGAGATCAGGCCTCGTGGCCAAGCACAATAAAGAGCTCCTCCGTTGCCAAACTGACCACAGCAGACCACGGGACAGGCAAGCTCTTCATGCACACACACACACACACACACACACACACACACACATACACACACACTGTCATCGGATCTGCTCCTGTTTAGCCACAAGGCTACCTGGGAGGAAATGGGAGGTTCCAACCAGAAATTGCAGACATGCATCCACATTCAAAAATACTCATTCAGATTCTCATACTCATCAGTAATGCATCATGATAGTAATATGCATGAGTTTCTCAGGGGTTCCAATTGGCAGGAAAGTCAGTATAAATGGCTTAAAGCTGTTACTGATTAACAGCAGGGTCGTGTGAGTGTGTGCTTGGCTAAGACCTTATGGGACTTAAGAGCTTCGTCTGTCTGAGAAAGTATAATGAGCTCAAACCACCAAGTGTAATTTTATTCCATTCTACTTATTTAAAAGAAATCTGGTTGTTCTTTTATACGACAAACTCTTATAAGGGTTCACACACAGTCATACTGCATTTTATAGATTTATCCCAACTGCATTCATCTCCTGATATCAAATATCTCATTTTGTAATGCCTTGGTGGTATCAATATTCCATCGACTGATGGTTCATCTGTCTCTGCCTGTTTGCCAGTATATTGATTGAGCAGGTTTCCTCTGATAAAGGTCACCTGGTCAACTGTGAGTGTTGAATCTGGTGCTGGACCAGACATCTCCTGGATCAAGTGTTTGCTAGCTGTGTGCTCAGCTTCCTGGCAGAGCTGGCTCTCTGGAGGTCCTGCTCTGGCCAGCACCGGATCCACTGGATCAGACATGATCTGCGTCAGGGTGAAATTAGCCGTCTATTTTCAGACACCCCTGCGTTTGCACACTTCTCATGGGGTTTTCTTCTCTTGTTTTCCCCTCCACCCTCCCAGAAGTGGTCTTACTCTCCAGTTGAGCGAGGGCCAAATACTGTGTTTGTAATCTCCAGCAAAAGCTACAAATAGAATTATTTTCTGAAATCACTGTGTGTGATGAACAAGGATTTGGTTTCAAAATGAGAGGTTTTACAGTTGTTGAGATCAGGGTTGGCAGGCAGCAGCGGTTTCATATTAGACGTAGGCCTAACAGAATTATTTGTAAGCCTTTGCTGGTTGTTTGTTAGCAAACCATGTTGTGGGCATTGGAGAAAAATAATAATAATAATTAGGGATCTTATGACTCAAGAATCCATGATGAGGGTGTTGAATAAAGGAGTGTTCAGACAGCAGGTCTCTGGGTGTCTGTCGCTCTTCAGATGGTGCCATGTTCAGAAGCACACACACACACCCAACACACACACCCAACACACACACACCCAACACACATGTACTTTCTTACAGTTCAATAATGCATGAGTGATTTTCTGATTGTGTGGCAGAGTGGGGTTTTGTTAACTAAAACTGGATTGTGACAGAGTTTTCTCTAATCCTTTGTCTGCCATCTGTTGTTTGACCTACTCCTGATCAACAGAGAGGAGACGAACCAGCTCCGATTGTGTGTGTACGCGCGCACGTGTGTGTGTGTGTGTTTGACTGTCAGTCAGATGGACTTAGACTGGGGGTGAGGTGTCATTAGTAAGCCCCTGTGCAGGTCTTGTTTTGGGTTAATAGGGTCAAGCACTAGTCAAAGGTCCACATGTGGAAGCTATTTTGGGGGAAAGGTTGTGGTGGCATGGGGGGCTGGGGGGGTGGCTGTCCACTCCGCAGATTGGGCATCCGTCATGATCAGGTTTCACTCACATACAGGGCCAGGGCTTGGGCTGGGCCAGGGCTGGGTCAATTCCATTTCAATTCAGGAAGTTAATTGAAATTCAATTCATGCATTGAAATTCCATGTTAACAAATTTTGGACAATGATCATTCAAGTCGTTCTTTGTATTGCGTTTGGGGCACTGAATTATATTATAGTTAACTTAAATCCAGTACTGGGTATATTGAGCATTAGATCTCCATAGTTTAAATTCCCAGTTCTCTCAACATTCATCGATTTGGCCCAGTTATAAAACTTTCAGTTTCAACCACATCTTCTGTACAAACAGATATCCTATATACTTTTCTCTCCCTGACAAGTCTAGACAGCCACTAATCAATCAAAGAAGCTTGCCATTAGGCTACTAGAAGATTCCACCCCTGCAATTACAGTCTGGGCTATGGGAAGAAAATTCATTTGGCCAAAAGGGATCAGTCTGTTAAGTCACAGTAATCACACCCTTCAGTTTGATCTGTGCATAATATGTCCTATCCTACTCTTCTCCATCTGCAGAGGATGTCTGACTGGAAAACATGAAGCAAATGACCTGAAATAGGTGCCTTGAAGTTTTCAAAAGGGGAATCGCTTTACTCTTTTGGCCTTTGCTGTGCGGATGACAGATCAGTTTTTCAAAGATCCAGCGCAGCATTTTAAGGAGCAGTTTGTTGGTGTCTCAGTGGGGTTGCGGGGGTGTTATGTCCTCAGTTTTTCAGGGAGGTTTTGCCAGGTTGAAAGAGCTGTATGCGGTAAATAACGACACAGTAAAAAGTAAATAAAACGGTAAGTAATACAAAGCTGTGCCTGTGCCTTGTCAGCACATTTCACAGTAAGAGTTAGCAGTGGCAAACGACTACAAGTAAATGATGAGAAATGCTGACGAATAAGCACCAACAGAAAGCTTCACAGACCCAGGTTTCAAGCGTGATGATAGCAGTGCTGACGGTCCCTAACAGAGATGGTTCTGATGCTTGAGGCCCAGCTCCTGCCTCCCAAGTGTCCGTTGAGGACAGTAGAGTTGGATCCAACCCAGGTACCTACGCAGCAGTCCTGCTAGCTAGCTTTGGAGCTTCTCCCACCCTGTCCTACCTTCAGCACTGATCCAATCCCAGTGTCTGTGAAGCATTGCAACCCTGCTCTGCTCAACAGACCGGACTACTTTGTGATTTGTGTTGCATCTAATGCATTCCCCATATGGTGTACACACAGGCTGCCAGAGAAGTAGCATATGCCAACAGGGCTGCAAGCTAGCTAGTTAAACCCCCTCACATTCATACACATTCACCTTCCAAGAGCCTAATATGAAATGATCTCCACCACATGGGCCCTGTATTTGCCCCTAATGCTGTTGATCTCAGTGTTCCAGACTGGCTGTTCTTCTTCTCTAGTCTTAATCTGCTCTATTTGATTTAATGACCCGCATGGGATTCATCTGCTTCTTCCCCTCTCTGAGTGGAATAGTCTGCAAGGGTTCCCCTCATGTTGGAACCCAAAGGCTGCCTGCCTGCTCTGCGGTGTTCTGGTGAGTAGAGTGAAGATGGTTGGGTCCAAGGCAGACAGAGGCTTGATGGTCTGTCTGCACACTTTATGCCAAGCTGAGCGCGTTGCTGTTACGAAACGTCATCTTGGATTAAACCACCTCAGAGGAGCCCTAGTGTGTATGTCTACAAGTCGTCCGCATGGGTGGCCTTTTAAAGTGAGACAAATGGACCCTGACTGAAAGCACAAGGGAGGAGAATGTAAATCATTGTTGAGTGACTGAACCGTTCCAGTTTGGGAAATTTCGCCACCCTTCACGGGAGCACTTTCCACCGGAGAAAGAAAGGCAGTAGAGAATTGAAGGTACAATTGTCTGACCTGGTTTCTCAGTCGTTTAAATAGGCTGTTCACAATCTGGGCTTGTCTCTACAGGGGGCAGCTGAAGAGATGTGACCTGTTGCACCAACACCCAAAGCAGATCTCTGTAGAGTAATGCTTTGAAGTTAGACCCTACAGTACTTCTGTTTATTTCTCCCACAGTCTCTCTTTTCCAACTCTGTTTCTCCCTTTTTCTCTCGCTAATTTGCATCGTCATGTTCTTAACCTTTGTAGTGCAAAAAAAAAACCTTAGCTTTCCCTTTTTTCATTTAATGAGGTGGAGATGTAAGATTTCATGCATTTTATGGACTAATTTGGGCCATCTGTGAATTTTAATTATTTACACTTTTTGTTCAATCCCCCCAAAAAGAACACTTTATACACAATATACATTGACCTTATTACTGGGAAACCCCTCGCTGCCCAGTGCTTGGGCCTGCCGGTCACAGTGATAGTGGCTGGCTGAGAGGTCCAGCCCAGACTAACGCTGACAACATGTTACAAAGAGCACGCTTGTGTTAGCTATCACTAGTCAGCTAACTAGCCATAGCTAGTAGCAAGAAAGCTAACTAGCCGTAGCTAGTAGCAAACATCGGCGCAATATTGTGGACACACTATCGAGAATGTTATCGAAAACATTATTTCGCGGAAGTTCACGTATCACCAGTGTGGAACGAGCTAGAAATAACAGAGCGAATTCTCTGTTTATGGCAGACTTTAGCTGTAAGGGACCCTGATTGGCCAGTGGTCGACCACAAATGGAATGTTTGGTCAAGGATCTTGATGCAGCCATCTCAGTTTGTAGAATGTACTGATCAAACCATCACCGTACCTTGAAAGCATTCATTGCTGTTGATTTTGCTCCCAAGTCTGGCAGACCCAGGATGGAACAGCTGCCATCTCCCCATTCTAAAATATATATGTTTACATTATAGTCAGTTTCAGTCAATGATATTACCGCTGTTATGATTACCAATATTTAAACTACAGTGTTATATTAATTAATGGTGACTTTGGGTCGTAACACCCTTCTACACTTTGCCACCTACAACTACCTCCTGCCCCCCCCCCTCCCCTTGCCACAGTGAACAGGTCCAGATCCGCCCCTGAGCTAAAGACATTCATTATCCATTGTCAAACCACACAAAAATGTAAAGTTAATTATTCCTATTAAATTGCCTTTTAAATAGCGGGGCAGGTTATTCATTTGTTTAGTCAATCGTGTTTGTTTACGCTGAATTCTGGTTCATTCTTCTTCATATGAAAGCGTTTCAGTACAGTCAGCACCACGCTACAGTAAACCGACCTTTTCCAAAGTATCGCTCAGAGAATGTTCTATTTTCCACATATCCAACTCTCATCAGGATCAGGTCAGTAGAATGAGCACTTTTTTCTGTTTCTGGCACCATAGGAGCTATCAGGGAATGAGATTTTTATGTCTGAAAGCATGTCTGTTGGGGGTTGAACACTGTTGGACTGCAACATTAGTGAAATTATATCCTTGAAATATACGGTACGGCGGTAAATACTGTATGGCATTTTGGCTTGATGAGAGAATTAATTATCACACATTGGCTTGTCGATTGAAGCTGTTTACAATTACATCCCATGTCAACTACAGGCAGTTCCCCTCCCTCAGCCTGTCAAATCAGACTTGTACATGCATTCACTTCCTTCAGGCTAAACTCTTAGATTTATGACATTCTGCCATTTCAGTCAGCTCTTTCTTCTGTGACTGACATGTAGAGGTCGACGCCAGCAGCTTCTAATGCGCTCACCTGACAACCGCTTATTATGCCACCTTCTATTTATGCTCTGGAAATGCCCGACTGAAAGGGATTTCAGTGGCTAAGTGATTCAGTTCACTGCAAATTGATTGAATTCACTGCAAATGTGTCTTATTTTCATGGGAGGTCTAATGAGGGGTTGAGTTGGGCGTGTGGGACGAGGCGTGGAGGGCGGGAAAGGGAGGATGGAGGACTGTTGGCTTGTGAACAGAGAAGCGGGGGGTGTACAGTAGCTTTGTCATATTAGTGACCTCACTCATATTGGTTTTATTTGTATTTTTATCAAATAAATCCTGGAGTTTGGTGTTGGTGTAGGAGAGCGAGAGTGTTTTGTGAGAGAGTTTTAGTGTGTGTGTATGAGTGAGGGTACTGGTGTGAGGGAAAGTGTTAGTGCGTGTGTGTTAACAAGTGTTTGAGGTCGTGTGACCTTCTCTTCACAGACAAAGGCTGTCTTTGAACTGTCCTTTTCCCTCTCCTTCTCCTGCCCCAAAGAATAGAGAGAAGACTGTCTCACCTCTCTCTCTCTATCGCTCGCTCGCTCACCCGCTCGCCCGCTCGCTCGCCCTGCTGTTCGGCCTTCCTTCCTCCTCTCTCCTCCTTCTGCAGGCTTTTTGGCTCTCTCGTACGGCAGTTGATATATGGCATCTGTTTGCGTGGAATTGGATTTGCAATGTCCCAAGTGGCACATGGAAATGCATCTCGGGTATATTCTGTACGTTGTGCATCTGGATGGGAGGACTGGGGGCTGAAGGGGCGGGGGAGAGGCAGCAAGATTGGAGGAAGGAGTTGAGCCTTTCAGGGGGATAAAAATCACTCACGTGGAACTGGGAGACGAGCCGACACTGACTACATGAAGTTTACACGTGGCTGTCAGGTAGCTCATTGTCCTGTCTCCTTCCTTGTGATCGTGTCCAGGTCTATTCCATCTTCATTTGTAGGACACTTTAGAACCCTTGCTTCCTGTCCAGTTAATGCTCACCAATTGACCCACGGGTTTATGACATCTTAGCAGCTTTCTGTTGTGGCTCAAGCAGCGTCTCTGGTCAACTGTTCTACACTGGTGGAACCGACTCGACCCGCTTCATTCATTCATTTTTAAGCCTTAAATACTTTTCATCCATCTTCCGACCCGCTCCTTTACAAGCCTGCATTATTCATAGAGAAGAAGACTATCATCATAAATGAAATATTCATGAGCCCATGCACAGCCTCCCCCTAAGGAAAGAACCATTTTGCATTGTCTGATTAGGTTAGTGGCAAGGATCAATGATGTGTGTGTATTAAACTGATGACCCAAAAATTGAAAAAAAGGGGATAGAGATGCGAGGTGAAGAATCCAGACTGAGGATGAAAGGGGGAAGATGAAGGGGAGACGCGGTCGAAGGACTAGAAAGGGAGAGGAGGACAGAAGGAGCGAACACAGCAGCCGTCAAGAGGGGTCTTCTGGAGGCTGTCAATAGATGCAATATCCACTGATTGATTGTGTCACTATCACGCTGAGAAAAGGTCCCTGGTGACTGAGGGGGGAGGGGGGTGGGGTGGCGGTGGGCTCAGCTGTCGTTGGGCTGGGGCCACGCGTCAGTTTGGATACACTCCAGTGAGCCTGAATGGGAGGCCACGGGCTCGACATCAGACATCCGGTGAGCAAATCTGTAATAAAAAAATGTGGAATTTGTCATTGGATGTTCCCCGACCGTCTCGCCTCGTCTTTGTCTGGGCTCGCCCCTGGTGAAGGGCACAGGGGACAACTGCTTTGTTATGAGAGGGGGAGTGCATGTGTTGTCCATCATGTGGGATGAGGTCTGGACTGTTTTGTTTGGCTGAACTCAGATGTGCTTGCTGATGAGCAGGAAAAGTATTCAGCTTGTTTACAGCTCCAGCATCTCCTAGGACAACAAGACACATTGTTAGGCTCTTCACGGCTTGGAGTGCAACCACAGTTCATAACAAACCACACACACACTCACACACACACGCCTACACACACATCAACATACACAACCGAAAACCAAGCAAATGAGTCTTGGGCAATCACTTTTTAAAATGTCCCATTCTCGATTCCATCATGGAAGTTCTTACGTTCCTTTTCCCACTGCATGCTGATGTGGCAGTTCTCAGATGTTCTGAGGCTTTTATCATGGTTCCCTCTGGGAAAGTTCTGAAGGTGTCGCTCAGGCCTACCCCACGGTGATGAGACACAGCCCAATCCTGCCACCCCTCAACATACACATCAACCCCAGTGCACCAAACAGACTAAACAGAGTTCAGCCAGGTCGCAGCCCAATCTATGTTCCTGGTTTGGGAGGGGCCGATGACTGTGTGAATCATTTCACCTCAGTGTGGTGGGAGTGTGTGTTAGGAGCTGTGTGTGAACCTTTTCAGGGAGTTGGTCTCTCTCTCAGCTCTCTCTCAGCCCCATAAGAAAGGATGTAGCAATGATGAAGCACAGCATGGACATCGAGTAAATCTACTGCAGATGGACTGTCTGTAATCACACACTGTGTGTGTGTGTGTGTGTGTGTGTGTGTGTGTGTGTGTGTGTGTGTGTGTGTGTGTGTGTGTGTGTGTGTGTGTGCGTGGATGTGCACTTCTGCATGTGTGATTCAGCTGTGATGGGGTACATTCTGTGGTCTACTTTCTGGTGTAGGCAGTGACTCCCGCTGAGGGAGCCTTCCAGATGGGCTCTGATGCAATGGTCTGCCGGGAACCTGACTCACTGACAGTCTCACCCTCTCCCCATCCCATCCTATAATCCTCCTACCCTGTCACCCTCCCATCCTCTCACTCTCTTATCCTCTCGTCTTCTAATTGTCTTGCTTTCTTTGCTCTGCTATTCCGTTCCAATTACTTTACCTCAGTCAGTCTTATTGTCTGACCTTGTGACCTTTTCATTGTCAGACAGGTTCACCCTCTTGAGTCTCCACGTCTCCCTCCTCACCTCTCCCTCGCCTCTCTCCGGGGTGATCTCCCTGCTCTTGCCAAGGCTTTGATGGATACTGCAATGCCAAAAGCTGGATTGAATGTGTAACCATTCCTGTGAGAGAGAAAGTATCCAGGGGTTGGACGGAGTGCAGGGAGGGGCCACAGGAGGGGACTGACATCTGTACCAGAGACACGATGCCCTGCTCTCGTCGGAAATCCCCTGTTCAATCGTGGGCATTTTCAGTCTAACGGCTGAAATGTCAGAGCCTGCTAATAAAACATGTGGGTCTCACGAAGCTGAGGACTCTGGAAGAGGCGTGCCATGACGCAGGCAACTCACTAAGGATCTTAATCCCTCGAGTGCTCTCATAAACGCAACCAACAGTGGAAACTGTCTCGTTCAGTCTCTGAGTTCAAACAATACTGATTTGTGCATGGTCTTACCCCTGCATGATCTGTCTGTCTTACCCCTGCCTGACCTGTCTGTCTTACTCCTGCATGATCTGTCTGTCTTACCCCTGTATGATCTGTCTGTCTTACCTCTGTATGATCTGTCTGTCTTACCCCTGCATGATCTGTCTGTCTTACCCCTGCCTGACCTGTCTGTCTTCCCTCTGCATGATCTGTCTGTCTTACCCCTCCATGACCTGTCTGTCTTACCTCTGCATGACCTGTCTGTCTTGTGTCTTGTAGCCTTTCACTCGTGCTACAAACCAAATCTGTTGGACTGAAACTCAAGTTTGAGTGCAGCTTTAACCTTGCAGTCTCCTCAACTAACTTGTGTGGACCCTCTATACTGCTTCCAGCACCATGGAAACCATATGCCCTGCCAAAGGGCCCTGGGCCAGTGAAGTAGAGGAGGGGAGCACTGTCTTGCCTCTCTCTTTCTTGGCTGAAGGTCAGGTTGTGGTCCAGGGCACGCCTCTCCTCTTCAGGAGGATAGAGGAGACATGGTAATAAGATAGTCCGCAGACTTCACCAGCCTGTAATGGTCCCAGGATTAGACTGTATGTGTGGGCGCCCCCCAACCTGTCCCCCCCTCTTGGCTTTGTAGGAGTTCCACAATGAAGTTTGAGGGTTCTTGTCATGTTATATTGTCAAGTAAAATGTCACCTCACAAAAAAAACTATCTTTCTTATTCTTGTCTCTCGACCTTTTCTTCTCTCGCTCTGCGGCATATCTGCCAACCACCCATTTTGGTAAAAGCTTTAGATTGCGAGTTTAAATAGCATTGCCAACTCCACAGAAGCACCTATCTTGATCATGATGGCTCTATTATGTGTGTAAGATGTCAGAGCCCATTTCAGCATGACACAATGCACCTCAGATGGATGAAATGACCATAATAGCAGCAGTCCTCCTTCCACGCCTGGCTTTCTGTCTTGCTTGCGTGCTCGTTCCTCAGCATGACTACCAAGTGGAAATTGACTCAGATAGGTAGGCATGGCAACTAAGCTGTTCTGTACCCATTTCTTCATCACCCTCAATTACCATAGCCAGCCCTCTTTACTTTGGAACACAAAGACCAGATCAGAGACAGGAGGAGAGACAGGATTGTACGTCCATGACAGGCAGTATGGAGAGCTAGCAGGTGTACCGAGAAGCTAACCTGCTGGGTTTCTGTCTGCGGGTCTTTTCACCCTTCTCTCTTTTCCCCTCATGTGTCTGTTCTTTCTCTCCTCCTTGTCTGTTCTTCCTCTCCTCCTTGGGTCTGTTCTTCCTGTCCTCCATCTCTGTTCTACCTCTCCTCCTTGTCTGTTCTTCCTCTCCTCCCTGTCTGTTCTTCCTCTCCTCCCTGTCTGTTCTTCCTCTCCTCCTTGTCTGTTCTTCCTCTCCTCCCTGTCTGTTCTACCTCTCCTCCTTGTGTCTGTTCTTCCTGTCCTCCATCTCTGTTCTACTTCTCCTCCTTGTCAGTTGTTCCTCTCCTCCCTGTCTGTTCTTCCTCTCCTCCCTGTCTGTTCTTCCTCTCCTCCTTGTCTGTTCTTCCTCTCCTCCTTGTCTGTTCTTCCTCTCCTCCCTGTCTGTTCTTCCTCTCCTCCATCTCTGTTCTACCTCTCCTCCTTGTCTGTTCTTCCTCCCCTCCTTTTGTCTGTTCTACCTCTCCTCTTTGTCTGTTCTTCCTCTCCTCCTTGTTAGTTCTTCCTCTTCCTGTCTCTCTTTCTTCTCTGTTCTCTCAGGATTCCCTCTCTCAGTGGGACTTTGGGAATGATGGATCACACATTGTAGTCCTGAAGGAAGAGGGGGTGGAGATGCTCTTGTTGAACTACCTCTGTGGACAGGGGTGGGTTGGGGGGGTGGAGGTGGAGGAAGGAGCTGGCCCTCAATCACAGCTCTTATGAATTCATATTTCTAAAGAGCGCAGCTCTTAACCGAACAATAAGATTAGTAATTCTAGTACATGGAATTTTTGAACAACACACCTTAGGAATTGACTCAGGCAATGCAGCTTGAGTCTAGACATACTTCTGGCATTAGATAACCCATACTGTCCCATGTATTAATAATGATTTTGCCATGTGGTCTCCATAGTAACAGAAATAGACTCCTGAGACATTCTTGAGGGTGAGTGTGGCTCCATGCCTGGTCCTGCTCTCATGTGTTCATGTTAAAAGGCATGCAGACAGCTTGGACAGGATTTCAGATGCCAAAGCTGCCATTGTTTACCATGTGTTGTGCACAGTATGCATACAGCATGGGCACTTTCTCTGTCCGTGTGTGTGTGTGTGTGTTTGTGTGTGTGTGTGTGTGTGTGTGTGTGTGTGTGTGTGTGTGTGTGTGTGTGTGTGTGTGTGTGGGTGTGTCTGTGTGTGGGTGTATTGTTGTGGACATGTTCCTAGACTTAATGACTTAATGTTTACGAATAGCACAGGCTCACCTTTGTCAGGGTGACAAAGAGCTCCCCTGATCTCCAAACAGATTGATGGGAGAGAGTCTAGCCTGCTACCATCTCTGGAACAGTAGGTGTACAGTGCCAGTGCTGCTGTGGAGAGGATCAGGTTTTTACCCATAACACCACAATGGCCCAGATCCCAAAAACCTCACTCTGACTGCTCAGTGATAGATTACTCCTGCCTGTTCTCACACGCTCTCCTTGATCTTCTGTTACTGTATTTATGCGACAACTTGATTGACAGGGTGGGAGGAGGCTTGATGAGAATTGGGGCCGTTTCTGGAGTAGGATGGTGTAGGTTCTGCAGCGAGAGGCCCGTCGCGAGGTCACCCCCGATCGACAGTGATTTAAGATGTCCCCCTCTCTCTGCAGGTAAATCAGTTACTAACAGAGTTGCTTCTGAAGGAAGTGTTCTTCCAGATGTGTTCATACAGTACAGTACTGTGGGGAGATGGACTGAAGTTCAAGGAGTAGAAGATTCCTTGACGGTCCTTGAAGTTTTTGCCTCTGCAGTCATGCTCTACATTAAACTTCCCCTTGCCTCGTAGATTGAACTTGGCTGTGGCTAGGAGGAAACCGGACCATTACAAATCTAGTATAAATGCATTCCCAAAGCATAACATTTTGGCAAAAGCTGTAAAAGCCAAGTTGAACTTCTGAACACTCTTGAAAAATGTGTTATCAAGTTTGGTTATAGCCATCGTGTCTAGACCTCTAATAGTTCTAATCAGGGTTTTCTTGCTAAACTTTGATTGGCTACAGCTCAGGACTCGCTACCGTTCATGGGGGTGATAGGCAGATTTGGGTTTAGGAGACTGCTCACTCAGCTCCCAGCTTGGAGATCACCCCTGATAGCTTTGCTCTGCTTAGATACCAGCCCTCTCTCTCTCCCTTTCCCCTTCCCTCTCTCTCTCTCTCTCTCTCTCTCTCTCTCTCTCTCTCTCTCTCCCTCTCTCTCTTTCTCTCTCTGCCTCTCTCCCTCTCTCCCTCTCTCTCTCTCTCTACCTCTCTCTCTCTCCCTCTCTCTCCCTTTCCCTCTTTCTCTCCCTCTCTCCCTTTACCTCTCTCCCTCCCTCCCTCTCTCTCCCTCTCTCCCTCTCTCTCTCTCTCCCTCTCTCTCTCCCACTCTCTCTCTCTCCCTCTCACTCCACAAAATCCCTTCAGTTGACCAAGCAGTTGCAGAGTAGAGAGACGTCAGGCTCTGTCTCAGCAACACTATCATCTACACGTCACTCTCTCTCCCTCCACTCCAGCTTTTCAGAGAGAAGGAAGCAGACCTTTTCAATTAGGGAGAGACTGTGTTTGCCTTGGGCTGCTGTTTACAGCCTGTTCCTCTATCCCAGATCAGTGGTGAGTAACTTTTACATACTCATTCAGCAGTGGATCCGATTTTTTTTGTCCTTTTCCAAGCACTTACAGACAGACAGACCACTGTGGTTGGCCTAAAGCGTGTTGTTGGCGCATGTTCCTGAATTTGGTTTTAAACACTTACACAGATCTGTCTGGTTTTGACTTTTCAGGAGATTTTTCAGTGCATGGTTTTCGGCGTGTGTCTGAGTTTGAAAGAAACCAACGTGACATTTGAGATTGCGCCTCGATCCGAATAGTGCCTCTTCTTTTGGTTAGTGCTCCTTTGTAGGTCAACCAAGTGGAGTGTCGAAGTGATTAGTTTCATCTTGGAGACGGAGAGAAAGATAGACAGACAAAGTGGACAGACCGAAGAGAGCCAGGGAGAAAGGAGGGTGAATGAAACGCGCTGGAACAAAACAAAAAACCCAGGGACACATCGAAGAGGGGGAGATGAAGAGAAATAACGAGAGAGAGATATGGAGGAGGGGGGATGGCGGGGTAGGATCCTGTCATCTCAGCTGTTGTGATTTAAGTAGCCTGACAGCACACAAATCTCCGTCTGCATCTCACAGCTGTGTGACATGCCTGCCTCTTTATTTTTAACTCAACCACTTATATTGGGCTCCGGCAAGAGACTGGAGGGGCAGGTCTTCTATTGTCTCCCGGCTATGTAAAGAGCTGTGTATGTTAGGGGCTTCTTACACCATCTTGTACAGTAAATATCTTCCACGGAAAATATCAAGGGACTCCAGTCATTTTTCCTTACAGCCGGTGGTGTGTGCTACGCCTCAAATCATGTCAGATATGACAAGCGAAAGTACAGTTTATATCTCGGAGATACAGAGCTGGCTCTGCGGCCCTTTATCGTCCGCCTGAGTGTGGTCATAAATCGTGAAGAGCATTCCACACAGACGTGGCCGCTGGCTGTGTTTATGGCACCCTTGTGCTAGAGGGTGGCACTGACCCAGTAGGGGAAAGAATACAGTGAGACACGCAACAGGCCTTCCCAGCCCGACACACCCAGCTCTTCCTGTTCCCACCCACCCAACCCACCCACCACCCTCCCGGGCAGCATTGTGCACACCTGGGTCAGCACTCTGTCCACCCACAGCCCAACTCTTTCCTCAAAATAACCACGGTGCTGACAGATTTCAGAGGGAGTTGTTTTGGAACAATGGAACAGGATTCTCGGCTTAGGAAAGTCGCCCCAACAGTCGAACTGTTTTGGACATAGAGAGAGCAGTGAGATGAGGAATGTGGATAGGTGTGGCTGTAGTCTAGTTTGTTTTCCAGGTTCCACTGAGCTGTTGATTAAACAGAGCCAAGCAGAGGGCCTCGTTCCCAAACCCACAGAGGGGGAAGGGTGGCAAGTAAATGAGTGATTTGTTAAAGTCAGAGATGAGGTGATGGAGGAGAGAGGAAGGAGGAACAGGAAAGTGAAGGATGGATGAGGCGTATTGAGTCGATCTACAACCCCCCTCCTCCCCGGCTGGGTGACCATTGATCCGAGGCGAGGGGGGTACAGGGGCCAAGTGTGTCTTGTGCGTCCCTCCTCCTCCTCATCACTGACTCTGTCAAGACTGTTTCCTGCTTTTATGTTGCAAACCAATCAATGCCCAGGAACCGGCTAGCAGCAAGCATGTGCCAAGGGTTCTGATGAGTCGGATCGATTTTCATCTCTAATTGGGTTTCATCTCAGAGCTTCCTAAAGTGTTTTTTTATTGTGCCACTTATTCCTACATGCATCTTGTCGGACTGCCATTATTGTGTCTACGAAATGTATGTGGCTGTCCCTTCCTAAATGCTTGTGTGTCACTTTGTGATGACAGGAATCACTACGTAGAGTCGACGCTCTCTAGTGAGCCCATGTCAAACTCATGTCTCCCCCATGATGTCATACCAAGTAGTCGTCGCTTGGTGAAAATATTGGAGCTTGAAGCGTCATCCAGCCTGCTAGCTCACGTCAAACATCGTGTGGCAAGGAGTTGGTGTCTGTGAAGGGCACCGAAGAGATGAAGAATAACCTTGTTGAACGACTGCAATGAAAAAATACTCAACACATTTTAATTAGTGTCTGTTGTGTACTCACGGCAATCATTATAAGATAGCTTAACTATTAGCAGAACACACACACGCATTGCCCCCCTTGGGATTACTAGAGAGGTAAAAACAAACCAGCCTGTCACTCAGCAGCTCCCTCGCCTGCTGCCTGATAATACAGTCCTGAGGTCTGACTGCACTCAGGCCCTGTCCGTCAAACACGAGAGCCTGCTTCCTGTGGTCTAGGGGGAGACGGAAAGGAGGTGGAGGAGGAAGGGAAAGAGAAAGAGACAGCAGGGCAAAGGGGAGCGAACGAGCCGGAGCTGACGGTGAAAGGGGAAAAAAAGGGGAAAAGAAATGAGAACGTGTTAAAGGGAGAGAGTGAGGGGGGGAGGGGAGGTAAGGGGTGGGAGGGGAGGGGAGGGGAGAGCACGGGTACGCCAGCCGAAGCAGCCACCAGTGTCCCTCTCCGCTCAGAGCCGCGGAATCTCGCTGTCAGTCAGGGAGCAGAGCCACATTCCTCCCAGCCCTCGTCTCTCCCCAGCCGCAGATCCCCGTACCCTCTCATTTACACGCTGTTTACCCCACTACCACAGACTTAGGTTTCATGCGATTCGACACATTATCATAAAAGCGTATGGAAATCATGTCAAACCGAGGCAGGACAATAGCTTTCTCTGTGACCAGCGACTTGGTGTTATGTAGTGGATGGCGGTTACGTAAACATGTTGTTTTTCAAGATCTCGCAATGGCACCAAGCAAATCTTTTGGAGGGCGGCTCAGTGAATCGGTTGTTGTTGGCGAAGGTTTTGGGCTCCGAACTGAAATGAAACAAATGTGCTCGCCCTCGTGCACTTCTACCTTGTTGTCGGAACTTTTATGCTGACTAAAGAGGAACGAGGAATGTGCCCGTGCTGTCTTTTTTCCGCAGTGGCGATCACGTCACTTCGCCTGACTCATTGGCCTCGTTTACAGCCGACTGTAGAGCATAAACTCTCGCTCAGTCACACGTCGAGGGCTGATAAGTCGTCGGATAAGAGTCATAGCTGCAAAAGGTTAGCCAAGTGTCCCAGCCTTGTTTGGCTGAGAAAGGTTTCTTCTGGCATACCTTCATTAGACATGAAAAGATGTATTTTAGTTTCACTGGTTAGAGAGCAGCCTTAGATCTCCCTGGCTGGGCTAATTAGAGCATGAGCTGTAGAACTGAGCCATCCTATCAGCATTAGCGCTGGGCTAATTGGGTTTTATTAGCCACCAGGATTTTCCGTCATGTTTACTCAGGGAGAGTGTGCCGCCCTGCAGCTAGACACGCCACTTCTCCCTCTCGATTCACTCATCAGTTTACTCTGGAAAGTTTCACTATGGAAAATTGGGTTTCATGGATTCTATGATCTTGCTTAAAAGACCAGGCCCGAACCCTTCAAGGATTGTATTTTTAGCTCCGTAACAGGGAAAGGAAGTGATGCTCTGACCCTCTTCGTAAAACACTGGAGAAGGCAGATTTATTAAAGGAACGGCGGTTCGCTTCAGTGTCAGGATATCCAGTCTAACCAACCATCAGTGCTCTGGTAAAGGCTTCTAAGTGGCAGCAGTCTCTTTCCAGGTTTGTCCCAGACGCGTCCGTCTGGCAGGGCCGTCCTTGCGGCCCTCCATCATTCAGATGGAGTCAGACTGCGTCGGCATAGCGCCCCCAGCGCAGGAGCCCAGGGTCACGTGTTAATGCTGCTGTGTCAAATGTCATGTGGTCAGGTCACAGTGTTGTCCCTAGAGGCATGCCTTCTCTCTGGTGTAGACTGGCTGTTCTAAGGGAGGGCTGGGCAGGGGCGGGGGGTTGCCACTAGGACTATATAACTGTCAGTTTGATCTGTGTCACGGATAGGTAGTCATTCCTACCATGTTACACACCTGACGGGGTTCTTTCACAGAACATAAACGGGCTCTTTTCAGCCCTTTAGAACATCAGGACCTCCATTGTGTGTATGTGGTGAGTTATGGCTTCATTTAGTCATGTATGCTGAGGAACGGGCGTAACTGGGTGTAGCGAACACCAACCCAGCTGGGGCCTGGCTGGAGGCCATGCTGGAGGCCGTGTTGGAGGCCGTGTTGGAGGCCATGTTGGAGGCCGTGCTGGAGGCCGTACTGGAGGCCGTGGTTTGGTCTGGTGCCAGGAAGCCCAGAGTGGTAGTCCTGGTTAAAGGTCAGGATAGGAGAGGACCGTATGAACTGCATCTCTGCTCGCCATCTAATCCATCTATATAAAACAATGCAAATTCACATTTTCCCACTGAGGATCAACAACTGGTTGGAAGCAGCAGACTGTCATTATATGTAAGATGCTCTGTGGCTCCATGGGGAGATGGAGATGGGAGGTGTGTGTGTGTGTGTGTTTGTGTGTGTGTTTGTGTGTGTGTGGCCTTCTGCTCTGGTGCTGGGGAACATGGGAGTTTTCCTTTAGGAGCGCCCCAGACTGGTTAGGACCCATTCTTTTATCTCCTGTTTATAATGTCAAGCCATCTTTAATGCATGGGAAGGGGAAGGAGGAGTGCAGTAAACACTAACAGCCCTGCTGCCATCCATATGTGCCAGCAGGTAGAGGCCTCGCCCTGCTACTGGGGCCCCCTGATGCAGCCATACGTCAGAGGGAGGCCAGCTTCCAGACGGGCGCCCGCACGGAGCCCTTCGTGCAGGCCGTAGATGGCTTCTGTGTGGCACGTAACATAACATGGGGTGCAGTGACGGGAGACTCAAGGTCCCCCCCCCCATGTTTCCATGACAGCACCCCCACCCCCCCACGCCCCACCCCCCCCTCCGGCAGGCCACTTTTCAAGTGGAAAACTTAGGACGTCCATGAAAATCACCAGGTGTCCACCATGACACCCCTAAGGCAAGCGAGCAAGCCTTGCCTGCTTAATGCTCTCTCTGCTGGACTCCGGCACACACAGTATCACACACACACACACAGAGACGTATATCCACGCACATACACACCTCCATGCACCAGTGACTCCCCAGATTTTTCATTTGGCACGCAATCTCAGAGAGCGGGCAAAGTGCATGAAGAGCAGCAGGCACGCACTGGCAAGGAGGGCAGGGGGAACAGTGGGGGGACTAATCTGGGGGGGAAGTGTTGGGGGGGAGCTGACCTGGGGGTACCAAGTCTCCCACGCCGGTGATCAATAGATTAAACACGCAACTGAGAGAGAGTCAGCCTGAGCCGACAGGAAAAACTCGATCTGGGAGCCCATGAATGAGTGATGAGGAGTCGCAGCCTAGAGGGGCAGAGCTCTGAGATGAACAGATGCACAGTTTAGGGAGAAAGTATTAGTATGAGGACAGACAGCAAGAGACAAGGTTATGAGAGAGAGTTGGAGAGCACTGCCAAGTAGTCTCCAGGGTGATGAACGAGGCCATAATGAATCTGTGCTCGTCTGCCTCTGCTTGGAGAAAACCGCAGCCTTGGCAGAGAGCAGGACTCGCTCCATCACGGCATGAAGCTGAACACACACACACGCACACACGCACACGCATGCACACACACACGCACACACACACACACGCAACACTCATCTGCATGATGCGGGTCCAAGAGTCTCCTCCGATGGGTGGATGTGTATCAGTAAGGCTATTGTTCACCCTGACAGTTACGTGGCAGGTCCTCCTGTTCAGTTGTCAAAGCATACTATCAGCGTATCTGCTGCGTGTGTGAGACATGCTGAAAAGTCCCTTTCCTCTGTCTTAGACGCCACAAAAACCAGTTCAAACAGGCTGCTGCTCCGCGTCAAAGACGGGAAGAGAGGAGGGCGAGAAGGTGCGTCACTTTCGCTGGAGGAAGTTGCATGAGAGGACGGTCTTGTTAGGACCGTGGAAGTCAAGTCAAGCGGTTGGCTCTGTATTAGAAAGGCACATCAGAGCTTCACACTGAGAAGCCAAAGCAAACCTCTGCTCGCCGCCTGAGTTGTGGCCGCCTGACCAGGGAACGTGTGACCGCTAGCAGCCAGCCCCAGAAATAGACCTCTCCTGTGAATTCCATACTACTGTGTCAATCAGCATGTTCTTGCCTGGCACCAGCAAGGAGGTGGTTGTAGGGAGGTGTGTGTGTGTTGGGATGACAGGAGGGCTAGTATGCGAGGATAAAGAGGTGTTGTCCTGACCCATGTCAAGGAGCAAACCTGGAACGGATGTGTTACGATGAACAGCTACTGTGTGTGTGTATGTGTGTGTGTATGTGTGTGTGTGTGTGTGTGTGTGTTTGTATGACTCAGTGACCGTGTACATGTCCGTCTGCGTGAGTTTGTGTGCACTGCACATGTCCCAGCTTGTGATGTGTCATTCAGCCTGTGTGTGCGACGTGATTGACATAAAGCCTCTCTGTGGAGAGGCATGATCATTGACCGGGTCCTTACCCTTCGTTCCTGTATCCTGGCCTCTGACAGGCTGATGAACTGCATTCTTATTGCACAGAGAGCCAGGGATACCTGGTTGTCAGAGAGGCTATTAGTATTGTAAGACGGGAGCAGCATGGCTGAGAGTGTGGAGAGAGAAGATCTACACTTTGTTCTTTAAACTGTGTCAGTGTGTGGGCTGAGCATAGCTAAACTACAGCTTCCTCATCCGTCCCAGCGGACGAAGGGAAACTTCACGAGAAAGTAGGACAGGGTGATTGTGTCCCTGCTTGTGCAACATGTGTGTAGGTAAAGTGATATCTTTTTGTGTGATAATATACAAGTGGGTTTCGTACAAGGGCACCTTACTCTGTCTGTGTGTGTGTGTGTGTGTGTGTGTGTGTGCGCGCACTGTGCAAGTGTCCTACATACAGCAGTAAGTAGTGTTGAGTGCTGGCAAAGGCAGTGCAGCCTTCCCACAGTGTGATACTGATGTGAAGACCATATGGAACAGCATGCAGCCCCATACCCACTCATGGATGTCCAGCTGGCCGCAAGTCAGGCCTTTCCTCAGCCTGGCACTTCATCAAATCCCCTGCCACCCCCCAACCATGCCACCCCCCTCCGTGCCACCCGCACCCCCCTCTCAGGCATGTGTGCAGGGCAGAGGAAACAGCGACCCGTTACTAATCGTAACCTACCTTGATGCAAGCACGACGCTCTCCCAGACCCCCGCGTTCTTTCACATGCAGGAGGTGTTAGAATACTGGTTATTTACCCAGTACTATCTGCTGTGTGTGTGGCATTACATGCATAATGAATGTACTGGTCCTCTGTCCATGGAGTGGAGATGACAGAGTTACTGATATAACCTTGGCTGCTCAGTCCAGTTGGGTTTGAGGGATGTTCTGTTGGGACACGTTTATTTGACTTGAGTGATCCTGATCCTTGACTGGCCCCTATCCCCTCCCTCCATAGCAGAGCCCAGCCCAGGATCAGGCCACAGACAGCCTTATCAGCATAGGGGTGATGAGGGTTTGCGGTTGTAGTGATGATGGGAGTTTGTGTACTTTGGCTCAGAGCACAGCTCAGCAACATGCAGACAAGCTGCAGCTTAAGTCTCCCACCAACATCGCCCATCTCTGCAAGAAATCAGCCCTGCATACTTCTCCCTCCCAACCTCCTCTTTCTCTCTCCTATCTTTCTCTTTCTCCCTCCTATCTTTCTCTTTCCCCCTTCCAACTTTCTCTTTCTTCCTCCCAACTTTCTCTTTCTCCCTCCCGTATCGTTTTTGCTCTCAATCTCTTCGCTCGTTCTTCAGCGCTCTGGCGTTTCTGGACAGCGGATCTGCATTCTCGCTCACTCGTTGGCAGTGTTCTCCCCTGTTGTTCTCTCTCTCTCTCTCCCTTTTCTTCCTGCTCCTTCTCTCTCGCTCTCCCTTTTCTTTCTGGTCCTTCTCTCTCCAGCTCTCTCTGGAGGGAATGTAGCAGGACTGGGTGGGATTTCCAGCAAGCTGTGATCCATGTCTCCTCCTAATTGGTTTCCCAAACTACACTGGGTTGGTTTAGGACTGTGTGTTGGAATGCAGCACTTTGTTTCCAATCACATATAGTAGACACACACACACTACTCACACACACCTCTGTGTCCTATGCACTGCACATAACACCATATACCTTGTGCAGGTTTATTTGGCTACAGCATGATTGTTATTGGATGGAGTTAGAGGAAGGCAGACAAAGGGACGATGAGCAGCTGAGAGAAGAGGAGCTGGAGTTGCGATGTGAACTGATATAAGATCGACAGGCTGGGTCTTGGCAGCTAGGGGAGAGTGAAACTGACGGGAGGAGAAATCTCTGTGGGTGCACTGCAAAGGTCAGTGTGTGTGTGTGTGTGTGTGTGTGTGTGTGTGTTCAGCTCTGGTGAGAGTCTAATTATACTCACCTCCCCACCTCTCCACAACTCGCCACACACTCACAACACACCCTGTACCCTGTCCGTATAGATCGTCTGACCTTGTTAACATACAGGTAGTATGCACAGACTGGACCTACACTGGACGCTGGATCCATCCATAGTCTAACTCAATAGAACGCTGGAAAAGATTTCTCTCACATTCATAACTGGCAGGATCTTTCACCAAAACCAGCCAGGGTATTAAAAGACTATTAACGATGTGAAAAGTGCTAGTGTGGTTGTTTCTTATGTATATGTATGTATGTGTGTGTATGTGTGTGTGTGTGTGTGTGTGTGTAGTCTTGAGCTTTGCCTGCCCCTGTGGTATTGTTTCGCAGGGCTTGCTAAGCATTTACGAGCTAATTAAGGTGGTCCGGGGTGGATGTGTGGACTGGTGATAAAGGGCAGTCTCATGGCCCATCTTCTGACGTTCCATGGCTCTGCAGGCTCAGGCCGACAAAGACCTGCACCCGTGCTTCTGCCTACTTGGAGCTCTGATCAGAGGGGGGAGAGGGGGGGGAGGGAGGAGACCCGGTGGCGAAAGATGTGAAGGAATTCTAGATGATTTTACGAATGGCGGCCGGTTGTAGTTTGTGTGTTCGTGGTTTATAGTTTGCCATATGTGGTGGACAGTCTGAGCTTATCTCTCGACCCCTGTCCTCCACACGCAGTCCGCAGCACCTTGTTGTTAAGCATCCTGCTGTTTTTGTTGGGGGGACTGGGAGAGGGAGGGGGGGTGTAGCACAAAGTGTCAGACCACCCCGTAACATTCCCACAGTGAGAGACGCTGTGGAACATCGACTAGTGCTCTCTGCACGTAGTGCTGTTGTACCATTCCTGCAGGGACTCGTGCCACAGTAGAAGGCCCCAGCAGTTTTCCTCGTGCCTCAGTTGCATTACGGAGGTCCATTGCATTACGGAGGTCAGTTGCATTACGGAGGTCCATTGCATTACGGAGGTCAGTTGCATTACGGAGGTCCGTCACATTACGGAGGTCCGTGGCCTCCCGCAGCTCCGTCACTGAGAAATGCGGCTGGTGACATAGACGTGTGAAAGCGGCCGCTGCCTTCATCCCCGGCCTCAGGAAAGCAGCCCAACTGTTTGCTCTGGGTCAATGTTAGTGTGAGTGGTGAAAGTTTGCTTTCCCTCTGTCTGCCTGCCCCCCCCCCCCATCCCCTCCCACCCCACCCCTCCCCACCCTGATCCTATGGAAACCATTGCCCACAACGAATTCCCCTCCTCCCCAAACCCTAAACCCTATGGTGTCTGTCTGTGTCTGCATCATAAAACAGCACATAAAGAGAGGCCCTGCTTTGATGCTGGACAATGACCTCCAACTTGTTGCTCTCTGAAAGAGCTGCTCCACCATTGTGACTCGCAAAAGACCCAGCAGGAGACGCTTCCTGGAGGCTTAGTGTGTGTGTGTGCGTGCGTGTGTGTGTGTGTGTGTGTGTATGTGTGTGTGTGTGTGTGTGCGTGTGTGTGTGTATGGGGGTTGCTTGAGGCTGGTGGTAGGGCTTGGTTTTTGGAGTTGGCTATTTAAAGTTCCTTCCTGCCTGAGCTGTGATGTCATCAGAGCAGACCTCACCCCCCACGCAGCGCTGCATGCGGCTGAGAAGGTCCCGCCCACAAACACGCAGAGAAAATGGGAAACAGATTTAGCCTATTAATTAATCGCCAGTTTAGATGCTCTGGTCTTGCCTTGACCGCATTACCACGCTCCCTCCTGCAGTTACAGATGCATACAGACACACAACTCTCTCCTTTCTGTTTCTCTCTCTCTGGCTCTCTTTCTCTGCCCGTCTCTCTGTCACTCTCTTACCTGGCTCTCTCTCTCTCTCTCTCTGTCTGTTTTGTGTGTGAACTCAGCAGGGAAATTGAACACATTTGGAACAAACAAGACACGTTGCTTGAACCTCCCCAGAGACTCTGAATGGAACACAGCTTTGCTTGTTTGGCGACACGTCAATATCCAGTCTACACTTTTCATTTGGCCTCTCAGACTTTTCTTCCCCAGGAATAAACAGCTTCCATTTGTATCCCATTAGCTGTCAGGGCTGTGTGCACTGCCTGCTGGTCTGAGGTAGATGGGGGGAGGGGGGGGGGGGGGGGGGGGTCGCTCTAATGAAACAAACTAAGATGAAAACACGTGAACCTGATGCCTCGGTGCTGCGATGTCCGAGCCTTTGTCAGGTCCTGTAATCATCCGCGCCGTTCACACTCTCATACCCGTTTGGGTGTGCAGACAAACACACACGCACGCACACACCTCCCCAGCAGGCATCCTGCCTAACCTAAATCTGTCACATTCTACATTGAACAAAGATGCAACAACACTGCTCTGTTCTGAGATGGTGTTAGACAGCCAGGTACAGCTTCCGTCTTTGGGGGGAAAACCAACAGGAAAGTCTTGTCATCCAAACCTCTCCGTTTTCTCTTGACGTAGACGTGATGCAACGTGAAACGGTTCAGACACGAGTCAAGATGGAACCCCCCTCCCCCCCCTCCCCCGCGCCTGTTCTTTCACACTCACACCGACGACTCGAGCCACTGCGGTCGTGAGCGTCTCCGTCCCTCTCGCCGTCACGCAGATGTCTGGGCGTGCGGTTGCTGATCGAAGGACAGGCAGGACGCTGCAATGAGTCACGTCCGCTCTGCGTTCATGTCATCGCCAGGCAATTAGCCGTCCCTGTCAGTGATCCACAGGCCAACAATGAAGGGATGGAAGGAGGGAGTCGTGCCTAATGACTCTCTCCCCACCATCCATCTAGCCAGCTCCACATCCTACCACCTTGTGTCATTGCAGACATCGTGGCCTCATTACCATAATCAGCCCATTTGATTCTTTCATTTTTTTCTCTCCCTGGCCTTTTTGCTTGGCTGTTAGCGTACATTTGGGGTGACGTACAGCCCAGGGTAGCCTGGCAGAGACAGTAGGCTGCCTTCTGTGCAGGTCGAGGGTGAGACAGGCAGCTCTCAAGGACACAGCAGAAATACCTCACCTTGATGTGCATCCCAGACGAGCTGGTCTGTGCTGGTCCGAGCTGGTCTGTGCTGGTCCCAGCTGGTCCCAGCTGGTCCGAGCCCTCAGACTCACTCCTCTCCCTCCTGTCTGCCTACATTAGAAGCCTACAGTCTTGTTCCTCTCGGGCCCACAACTAAGATCCTCTTAAGTACTTCCTTGGTCATAGAGGATGTCATTTACCAAAGAGTCTTCTATGCTGAGAGCGGCAATCTGCGCAAAAGCCAGCCTTTGTGTAAGAGCCTTTTTCTACCACCAACCCCCCC
>BROE01000020.1:15242700-15280489 GCA_036571765.1 Plecoglossus altivelis
CCCCCCCACCACCACCATCACCACCAGACACACACACACACCATAGCCTACTCTCCCTCCTTGTTCACACTCTGGGGTTAGTGTGTGTGACCAGCAGAGTTGAGGGTCTGGCTGCTCCTGGGGGCTGGTTGGGGCTGGCTGACCGCACCCTAACCCCAGATGTGGAGCGCTGGAACTCCGGGCCAGCGAGCGGCTGAGAGGGCCACACAAAGTGCTGCTCCAGCCTCCAGCAAGAGCACATGGGACACGGGTGTCTACGTCTGCCGCTCCCAGCCCTCCTTAGTCTGCCTTGCTTTTGTTTGTAAATCCCCAGCGCAAAACGGAGAGATGAGAATGTACAGGACTTGGCTGGGACCGGGATAGTTAAAGTACTGCGTGTTCAGTTCAGGACAGCGTGTGTCTGTTGCGCTGGTCCTTTACGTGGGTCTGGGCCACGCTCCGCCCAAGTTGAAGTGCTGTGTTTGTGGGCCCACACAGGATCTCTACAGTTTACCCAGCCCGCTGGCCAGGGGATGCTGAATTTCACCCCTGCACTCTAAAACAGTCATTTGCAGCTGTGAATGTTAGGAGTGTGAAGGAGCTTGTTGGAGGAATCCCTCTCGGTTGGTTTCAAGGCAGTCGTTTTTGTTCTCCATTTCTCTCTCGGTTTGTTATTCCCTTCTCTCGCTCTATTCATCTTTGTGACACTTTTTATAATCTTTCTCTCTCTCTTCCAATCTCTTTGTGTAGTGAGAACATCCAGTACTGTGCTTGCAGAAACCCAGCTAGAATAAAGTTGCATATGTATGCCAAACACATCCCAGATGCTGGAGTTCATTCGCTGTTCGAGCTTTTCTCTGCCCAGCCCTCAGTCAAGCTGTGTCTTCACAAACCTCAAACTCCATCTCCACTTCGATTAAAAAAAGAAAACGTTTTTTTTAGTCCATTGTGCGTGACTGACTGGGAAAGCTGGACTTGGTTGATTGTTCCGGAAAGCGAAAAAAAAACAGCTCACCAGACTTGAGAATCCCTCTGTCACACTGTTTTCTGGGTCATCCATACGACTTGATGAAACCGTGTTGATGGGTTAGGAAGGTCTGGCCTTCAGGAATCCCAGAGGGAAACGGGCATGGTCAGAGCCAGCGGCTGAACGCTGAAATGATTGTGATCAATAGCCACAACTATGGCAGGTAGACAACAGGGGAGGGGTGATCTGAGGCAACGCGGCCTCTGAAGAGGCAGGAGTGACCGAGGACAGCTGATGAGCCGATGGCCGCGGGCACCACCACCGCCCCCAGATGATAGGCAGCAAGCCCATCTGAGATGCTGGGGATTCTTGCATGAGAGGAATACGCTGTCTTTGATCAGCAGCCATCTCAAAGGTCTTTATATAAAACACTGATACGACGAGTATGTAGGACAGAAAAGCAGTGGGAGGGGAAAAAAGTGCTTAAATCCAAAGGGAGATATGTTTCACATGCTAGCGTTTTGTCTTTCTTTCCTCCCTCCCTGCCTTCTTTGTTAGATGCCCCCCCCCTACTCTCGGTCTCTCCACCACTGTCTTTCTCCCTCCCCCTCTGTCTTTCTCCCTCCCCCTCTGTCTTTCTCCCTCCCCCTCTATCTTTCTCCCTCCCCCTCTGTCTCTCTCCCTCCCCCTCTGTCTTTCTCCCTCTCCCTCTCCCTCTCTCCCTCCCTCTCTGTCTTTCTCCATCTCCCTCTGTCTCTCTCCCTCCTCTTCTGTCTCTCTCCCTCCCCCTCTGTCTCTCTCCCTCCCCCTCTGCATTCCTTCCTGTCCCTGCTGGTTGTGCCAGCTGCGGGCGTGTTGTCTCTGACCTCCATCTCCTCCTCCAGAGCGGCTAGGCAGGCTGAGGAGGATTCAAGAGGACGGCAGCGTCAGTCTTCTGGCAGCCAGCACCGCGGCACACACACTCTCTCTCTGCCCAGATCACAACAGCAGGCTGGGCTGTGCCCACTGGTACGCTGGCCTAGATACCACAGCAAGAGTGGGCAGGCGCCGATCACAAGTCCAATTTCTCTCAGGGAAATTGATACCATTTGACATGGGGGATATTCAAGCTGTAATAGATTGACAAGGGATTTTTCCTATTAGAATGCCGTGGCGAATTTCAACCCAAGAAGGGTTTGGATCGGTTTTGGGGAATGAATTAGACTTACACTGATACACTGGCTCACGCTGTTACACTGGGATCATCCCACTCTGACGATATGGGTGCTGCAAACCTGGCGCTGAAGGTTTTAGTCAGGGTGTTGGAGAAAGAAAGATTTGGCTCTCTGTTCCTTTTTGAGGGGTGTGGGTGTGTGGGGGGGAGTGTTTCACTCTAAGTTGGTGTGTGACTGACTGCTACAAGCAACTGATACACTGCATGGCAACAGAGGAGAGAGGGGATTGTGCTCTGTGATTACCCTTTCCACCCGCAACTGAGAGGGCACAACACTTTTTGCACGTATAAACAGCAAGTCTCTGAGTCAGCGCGCCTTCAGGGGAACTGAATCTTCTGAGGGAAAGTTGGGGCTCCGATTGTGTGTTTGACTCAACACTTAGCAGATCGCCAAAAGCTTTACTGTTGCCATGCACTTTCGCCAGGATGGATTAGCATACGAAATGTCCAATGCCTAGCAGATTAGACTCGTTGGCATAACTTTGTTCTACGTGACTGCTCATGCCAGAGTGAATTAGACGTCATCAGAATGAATGCTGTTTATAACTTGTGACGTGTGGTGCCACTTCCAAGCTAACCACTCGGAGATGGAGAGCTGTCGGAAATAGCAACTGTTTGCTGCTGAATTACAGCCCACTGCTCCTTCAGAAAATGTCAGTCGAGGTAAATTTGGGCTGTTTGTGTACGTTCACCCCGTCAAGTCCTGCATGTGGACAGATGTATTGTTGGTGTGTATGGATTTTTGAGCTCTTATGTGACTGTATCCCAGTCTGAGTCTAACCCTGGAGCGGTACTAAGCTCTTACTTGGTTGGTCTTCTACGTTTCAGTGACTGTTGGTTGAAAACAGTGGGTTCATTGATGATTTTATGCCTCCCCACCTACCCCCTTGACACTGTTACCAGTCTAGCCTCCGAATTCACCAATCCCCCCCCCCCTCTCTCTCTCTCTTTACAAGCAATGCTAAGAATAATCTCCATACATAATCAGTATCATTGTGTTTGTAGGCACTCGGGATCCAACCAATGGCCACTAATAGTGTCAGGATGAATAAGGGTCTTCCATATGTGGGTCAGAGAGCCAGCCTTGTCTTTGGATCTCCAGGAGGGCGAGAGGGTGTTTGTCCTGCTCATGCCTACTCAGGGCAGCCCGGGCTGGGCTACACAGAGGCTCGTCTGTGCCTGGAGAACCAAAGGAGCTCCGGGAGCCCGCGGGGCAGATAAACGTGCTGTGAAAAGCGTGCGAAGAGCGTGGAGGGCCGTGAAAGGAGGCAAGACACAGGATTTCTTCAGGGGCAAATGTTCTCCCCCTGGTCTCTCCCTCAGACATAGAAACACTAACAAACAGGCATAGACACATTCACATACACAGTGCGGTTCACAGTTCAAATAAACAGGGGCGAATGGCAGACTGGTCTAGTATAAACAGCCGTGTGCTTGGGTCGTTTAGTTCCTCTCATGGTGTTGCTCTCTCAGTGATTACTAATGGCCCTCAGTCTCTAAATAAGAAGAAGGAAGAGGAAGAATCGGCAGCAATACTGGGGAGTAAAACCCATTTCAATGCAGGAATAGTTAACATTTGTTCTCAGAGTTACTACCTGGTCGAATGCAAACCTGCTGAAATATCTGAGACTGGAATACATTTGTCTACGTGTGGGTTCCTCTATAAAGAAGGTAAAGGCTTGGCTCAGCAGGGAGTGTGTGTGTGTGTGCGCGCGCGCGTGTGTGTGAGCATGTCCGTGTGTGTGAGCACGTGCGTGTGTGCGTGTGTGTGTGTGTGTGTGTGTGTGTGTGTGTGTGTGTGTGTGTGTGTGTGTGTGTGTGTGAGGACGTGCGTGCCTGATTACACTTCGCAGGTCGGATGAGTCACTAGTCCTTCAGCCAGCGATCTGTCTTCTCTCAGGCTCTGTCTGTCCTCGTACCAATACTCTCAGTCCCTGCTCAGCTCCCAGTCAATGCACTGGTACTGAAACCCACAGCTCTCTCAAGCTTCAAGTACTGGCAATTTGTCAACCAATCCATAATAGCCCCTGACCCTGTTGAAGGAATTGCTGTGGCTATATCGACGGTGTCTGTTTGTGTGTGTCCGCGTGTGCCTTGTGTCCTCATAATTGATCCCTGTTTCCTGGAGGACATTAAGTAATAAGATGGAGTTTAGGAGCAATGTATTGGCTCAGGACGAGACAAAGTTGTTGAGGGTGAATGAATCCATGCTTGCATCATTTCAGGTTTGGTTGAGAGGAATTGCTGTTGTTTGGATGCCAGCCCCCCCCCCCCCCGCCCACCACACACACCCCCCATGTGAAAGGAGCTCAGCTTTGATAAGCCACCCTGTCTGGTGTTTCTCAACCACTCTTATCTTTCTGTGTCATCAGCTTGTCTTCTATTCAACAAACTCCTAAATCCCATATTTAATCCCTATTGTGTCTGTTTTCACTGTCATTGTTTGCATAATGGAAAATCGTTGCTCTGTGTGGTACAAAGCAAATGGAAGTGATTCTCCGTTTCTCCCAGAGTATTGTCAGATCCGTTTATTCCAGAGTACCCTGCAGCACTTTAACCTGCATCACACAGTGAGACGGACATCTTAATGAAACAATTTAGGCTGAATTATTGAGGTGAAAGGGGACAAATGGGCTGGTAACTAGTTCCTCCCCAGGATCGATCTGGTTGCTTTAGCATTAAATAGATAAGATAGACTTCATGCGATTGCTGAAATGCAATATGGTCTGCGATATGATTTAATATGCTGTGATAGCAGAATGGATCTTCTCCTGCAGTCAGGGGTTTTGTTGCTTGTATCAGACTGAAAAAATGATGATTGGATTTTGAGGTTGTGTTTGCTGTTGTAAATCTTAGAGGTATTTCGATATTCAGCCAAAAGTAATATTCCCCCGCAGATGAATGAAAGTGTGTCCTGGCCTTCTCTCCTCTTTCCTCTCTCTCTCTCTCTCTCGCTCTCTGTCTGTCTGTCTCTCTGTCTGTCTCTCTCCTCTCTCTCTCTTTGTCTCCACCCTCTCTCTCCCCCCTCTCTCTCTCCCTCCCCCCCTCTCTCTCCTGTAACAGGAAACTACAGCAGTTCATCCTGGGCTCAGATCCACACCCTGCCTGACTTTCCATGCTGATTCATTTGCCAGACGAGTGCGTGTGTGTGTGTGTGTCTATGGTATGAGTGCAAAAGGAAGTTGAAATGATGTGCCCTTCACCAGACCCACTTTACATTAGAGCTCCTAGGAAGGCTGATGCATGAATCACTGTTTGTTCACTCTGGAAGGAACGTTTAGGGGTAACATTTAGAGGTATCGCTTGAAGGTGGAAGTGGCACAAATGAGCTCAGATATATTTTAATTGCATTTTAACAATCATAATCAGCATGACTGGCAGGTGATGAAATGTTATCCCTCTTCAGTCATTCGCCCCCCCAAAACCCCCCGCTGCATGAGGTAGTTTGAGAAGGAGGGGAAGGCAAGGGAAATATGCTGCTGTAGGTTAGAATTGTGTTGATAACAAATTGCAGATCAAACTAAGCTCTTTGTGCACATAAGCATTGTGCTGTGAACTCTGGCTCTTCCTGAACTGAAATGGACAGAAGCCCTTAGGCCTGGCTGTCTTTGACAGATCCTTCTCTCTCCTTCCAGCAGTCTTCCCATCTCACCCAAACTAAATATTTAAGCATGGCATACTTGAGCGCTGGGTTTATTTAACTAAAAGTTTGGGCCTAAACCATTACAAGAGTGCTCTGGAGAAAGTCGAGCGCCACCCAGGTCATTGGCTCCAGCAGGAGGAGGGGGGTCGCAAGGGGAGGGGGGGGGATTGGGACATGGAAGTGTGTGGGCGCGCGTGAGAGCGATGGGTGAGGGTGAAGCGCAAGGTATTTTTTGTGGGTTATGGCCGGGCGTGATCTGCGAGGGCGGGGATCATGAGTTCAGGGGTTGGGGTTGTTGGTTTGGCTTGTATCGCAAGGGAGGGTATGGGATCGGTCAAAGGGAGGGTGAGATGCAAAGGGAGGGTTTTAGAAACATGAGGGCGGGGTGGGTGGGTGAGTCATGAGGGGGTATAGTGTGTGTGTGAGCAAAGGGGTGTGTGGGCTGGTCGTGGTGTCGAAGGGGTAGTGGTGGGAACGTGTATTGGGGTGTGATGTGGAGGGTTAGGGGGGAGAGCTTAGAGGGAGGGCGTGTGTCGTAAAGGGGGGCTGGATTCGTTTGATGGGGAGCGGACCTGGGGGTTGTGGGTGGAGGAGGGATGGGTGAGCATTTCAGGTGTGGGATCGTTGATAGAGGGCTGGCGTGTTGGGGAGGGCGAGGGTGAGGTAGGGGAGGGATGAGGAATTTCGTGAAGAGGAGGGTTTCTGGATCGTTGACGGGTTGAGGGGAGGGAGGGCGGGAGGGCAGGATGTTTAGTTCTCTATTGATTTTTGTGGTTTATGATCGCGAGGGGAGCGGATCCGTGACAAAGGATGGGCTGTCGTGAGGGAGCGGGGTGGTGGCCGTGGGATCGGCACTGCTCTCGACATGTTGACTGTGTGGGGAGGTGCCACACCCAGAGGAAGCAAGTATTCAAGTTTCTTGTTTTTTGGTCTTTTGCAACAAGCACAGGCACAGGTAGAATTATCTGGTGCTGCTCCTCTCAACAGTTTTCTAGCGGCCGGTCTAATCCTTTCTTAAAAAGTCTTAAGTCTGTGTATGTTTTTCTCTTGTGGAAGTTCAGAATTTTGAACAAATCTGGTTTGTCGTTTCCACTCTCGTTTTACATCCAGGGATTTTTTTCAGAGATGAATTTTCAATGTGTCTTTTTTCTTGTCTATGAATAAGTTCCTCACCCATACCCTAATGCTCATATTATTTTAATGCTAGTCTGAGCATTACCTACCACAATAGGTTATTGTGTTGTCCTACGTATTCAGGCAGAATGAGCTAATATCATGTATCAAGCTGCAGTGTGGTTTCCCTGCTGTGACCAGGCTAATGAGGATACTAATATCCATTATTAATGGAACATCTGGTCACTCCGGATGGCAGCCGTGGCGATTGCAGGTAGAGGGCTGCGGCATGCGTTCTCTGAGTGCCTGTGGAAAGTTCTGGAGTGAAGCACCCACTCACCACAGCTGCCTAATCATTCTCAGCAGGAGAGATCCGGCCCTGGGAGCTTCAGTGGGACTGACACACACACACACACACACGTTGGAGATCATGAGGACTCTGGATCGCTAGAATGTATAAATAGAAATAAATGTATCATGTTGTGTCAGTGGTATGCCAAACTGTTCACTGTGGTACGTAAGAACAGCTGGGTCATGAAAACCAGGATATACAACTGATGGGAAATAATAATGATAATACTATCACAACTACCATTTCGTATGTCACTGTCACGTGTTCGCCACTCCACAAGTCCCCATATCGTACATGTACTTCAGCGGAACCTCTTCACTTCCTTTCAAAGCTCCTCCTATCCGCTCCACAGGCCAATGTGAGCCAGTTATGTTTTCAAGCAGAATCCACATGTAGAGCTGGGAACCCTCCTGTAGAAACAGCCTGACCCAGCGCAGGTTCCCCTACATGCTCCGCAACCCCAGAGACCTGCTGTCCAGGGTGGAGAAGGATGGTTTGATTGATGGTTGAGGTAAAGGGAGGGAGGGATGGAGGGGGGGGGGGCCCCCCCCCCCCCCCCCCCTCCGAGTCATTTCACAAGGTCAGTCTCCGAGGCGAGGCCCCAGGCCCTCCCTGCAGGGAGAGCCCTCTCCATGGCCTAATGGCTTCCACAGCCTGCTGGACGCCCCTAAACCTCGCAGACAGACGAACCGAGAGAGGAGAGAGGTTGGGTTGGCAAATTCAAAGCCTTTTCGAAATGATGGCCAAAATGGCTTTTCAGTTCTTTCCTCCCCATTTCTCTCCTGATGAAAAAGACAATGTCGTCCCTCGGCCCGTGGAAAATTAATCCATTTAAGGTTCAACATGGAGTGTGTAATAGACACTTATCTGCTCTGGGAACACTGTTACAGAAGAGCTGTTGAGCTGAGTATCCTCTGCTCCAGTCTCGCCTCTCTCTAAATCCAGTTTATGGACAAAGCCTATGGGATTGGCTGATAGAAGAGAATGGTGGGGTGGTGTGGCAGAGATTTTTGGAATTACTCCAACCCCCACAATCTCCCCCCTCCCCCAACTCCCCCCACCCTAAGTTGGCAGAGAGGTTGCGAGAGGAAGTTAGTCGCAAATACTTTTTGGTGCAGAGCTTTGCCCTTCTTCCAAACTGGCAAAATGTGGTTGATTAATTCATCAAAGGGTCACATCAGCAAATTATCTTTCTCCTTTCTCTCTCTTTCTCCTCTCTTTCTATATTTCTGTTTTTTTGTCTCTCCTTCTCCGTCTGTTTCTCGATTTCTTCTTCTCTCCTTCTCTCTCTCTGTGTTGAATGTCAGCTGTTGGGGTGAGTCCCAGCTGCCTGGGTGTTGACTCAGAATGATAGCCATCAGCATTTGCCACATGAAAGGAGATGAGAGGGTGGTGTTCTCGTGACAAAAAAATGACATTGAAGATTATTTTGGATTGTTGGATCAACTCCATGTTTGAATAGTCAACCACAGTGACAACATTCAGCATTTTTACAGAAGTATGTTTCCCCTTTTATAAATTCCTTCCTTCCTCGGTAGGTCTCGCCAAATATTATTGTATGATAAGAACTATAACTTTCAAGAACTATAACTTTCTAGCTCTTTCCCTCAGGGCAACAAGTATACATTATCACTCATCCTGTGTTTTTATAGGTACAAAAGCCTTGCTATGCTCTAGCATGCTTTGAAACGAAGGGAACCTGTTTATCTCCCTGTCTAAAATTACCAAGAAGAAGCTCTCCATCCTTTCAGCCGAGTCAGTGCTATCTGTGGCATGTTCCCCGACCCTGCCAGGCTTTTATAGGGGGCTCAGGAAGGCATTTAAAGCAGCCTGCTGCAGGCTGGAGACCAGTTTATTGGGGAAAGGTCCTAACTTATCTGGGGCAGCCACAGACCCAGGACCAGTCCATCCTCTGTGGCTGGAGGGAGCTGAGACGCTGTCACTTATGGTTCCCTGTAAAAGCCTGGGGATAGGCCTTAAGTACAGGTTGAGAGGTAATTGATACTCTTGTGTTTGTAAAGGGGTAGGGATTATGTGTGCTGGTGTGTGAGTCTGGGCCATACCAAACTGACGAGAGGTGCTTCGCCACGTGTGAGAGGGAGATAGAGGCTAGAAACAAATAACAGAAGTCTGAAGCACCCGTGGGCCAACTCCATGACGTCTTAATCTCCCCCCGAAACGGAGAGAAGAGAGATCTTAGCTTTGACCTCAAACTAAGATGTTGTTCAGAGCCATGGGCTGTTTTCAATAGCTTCAAAGCTTACTATGTACTTTCCTGTTGTACTGTTTATCTGCATAGAAGGCTTTGAGGAAAAATAAACACAAACTTAGATTTTATTCCAAACTCGCTCCCTTTCATTCTCGTCTTCTATTTTACTCATCATCCATAGATGGTAAAGGAGCTGCCATGTTTGGCTATTGCTTTTCCTCTCTCAGTACTAGACAAACACAAATTAGCAGAGCAGCAACAGTCCAAGCAGACGGATTCCAGGACGTGATTGGTCAGTGTAACTGGCTTCTAGCCATGCAAGTGTTTGACAGATTAAGTGAAACTAAAATAGCCAAAATGGAGGTAATCTGTTAGTGAGCCCGTCAGGCTGTTTTTGCTCTGTCACTCGTGTAGGTAGCTTGATTCCATGACTCCGCTATTAAGACGTTAATATCAACAAACCAGATTCCATCCGCAGAGCACGTGTTTTGGTTCGTCTACCCAAGTGAAAATAAGGATGTGGTGGAGGTGAAAAGCCTCAAAAGAATAGCAGAACAAATGACCACGCCACAACCTTGCAAAATATCCCACCTGTCAGAGCACCGGAGTTATGTTGGTCTGCTGTGACGTTAGATGATCTGCCGTATTGAAAGTTATACCATTTTACGAGTGCATAAACGTGCACTTGTAGTGCATTAAGGATATGGTTTTATGACGTTTTCTATTCCATTCCACAATACTATTCTACAGGCCTACTGTGCCTTTTTCCTGGTCTGTAAGCCTGTTATCCATTATCTTGCTAATGCCAGTATGTTAAGCACCGCCGTTCTGTTGGCCGTGGCTGTCTCTTTCCCCAGGACAATATCCCGCAGCTCCTCTGTTCGGTCCTCCCTTCTCTCTGTCTCCCTTTCTCTCTGGCTTTCTGTTTCTGCTTAGCGAATTGCCCAGGGGCAGTTGATTCAGGAAAGTGTTTTAATTTGCATGCAAATGATTCCAAAACACAAGCCATTCACGCCGCTAATTATACAACTGTTAGGCCGGTGACTTGCTGACATCACGCGTGGTCATTAGTATTCGGGGTGGGGGGCGGTGCAAAGGGGGGGCAGTGTGAGGAGAAGAGAGGCACCTCCGCTATTCAGTCATTGGCGAGCGAGACTCTCTGCCTAGCGCTCCGTGCGGTTACGCACCGAAGGAGTCTCCATGGATCACCATTCTACTCACTAACTCGTGGACGCCAGCCTCTAAAGCGGATTCATTCGTTTGGATAGTACTGGTTGGAGCTTTCGTTTCGAAGTGTTGAAAAGGGAGAACTGTATGCTTGCGTCAAGAGTTGGATTTTTTTTTTCAATTGAAGGCTCCGGTCCTTTACAGCCGAGGAGTGTAGTTCAGGGTAGCGGAGGGGACATTATATAGGGAAACAGTTTGCGGCGTCGCCACCAGAGAGTGAGGTAGAGTGGGGTGTTTCGTGGCAAGACCGAGGTGAAGGAACTGTGTAAAGTGTGCAATGAGGAAAGACAGTTTTGAAACTATCAGTATCGAGAGCAAGGGTCTGGACTCCCTGCCTTCTACTTTTTAAGAAGGTAAGCATACATCGCACCTTTTTCTCACTAGCCAAACTGTGTTTGCACAGCTGATCAGGATAGCGTCTGCATGTCTGTCTATGTAGCCTTTTCAAAATTAGAAGTTAAATTCAGTTATTGATGTCTAAATCATTCTCAAACATTACCCATGTGACAACCCTAAAATATTTTCTGATCATGAATATACGGATTTAAACACGTTCTCATTGTCTACTCGCAAAGTTTGAGTTTACGTTTTATGACTGCTGCGTTTCAGCAAAGACCTATCTAGACTGCAACAATCTTAGGCTCTGTCTCAGTTCGTCATCGAAGCGAGGAAAAGCTACTGGACGCTCTTTGGATCCCCTTTCTCTCTCCGTGGCGCAGCGGTCAAACCGGCCTGCACTTTTCGGTTGGATTATAGTCTTTGTTGTGTTGCCTCTGTTCTGTCCGGCTACGGGATTGATTGAGTCAGTGCAGGTCACTTTGGATTAGCATATGAACGGACTGATTGAGGAATAATGAATAATGTGAGTTCAGCAGCTGGCCCCGAGGGTCGATTTCTGACGAAGAAGTCTGTCCGTCTCAAAAGTCATTTTACGTGTCTGACAGTAGGCTTACACATGAATTCGCAGATGATTATAAACCAAGGTCAAAAAGATTGCTATCTATTTTTTACAGTCATTTGTTGTGTTGACTAGGATTCATATTTTGTTCATCAAAGTCATTTCCTTTTAGAATGACGAATGTTGGAACGAATGCATTGCCCCAGTGTCATTATTTTAACAGTAGGCTACACGGGTGATTTGCTTCGTGGTTGCAGGTCAGTTTCCCACGATAACAGTCAAGTTTCCTTGGGCAAAACCGATGTATTGAAATGCAAAAAGAACCTGTCTCCTTTGTGACTTTTCTTACTACACAGCTGGTTCGTTGATAAAACAAGTCAACACTTCTACATAAGTAACATGATCTGCATGAAGCAGTCAGTGCAGTGTAGCATCTCCTGCAGTTAGAGGTCACAGAAATCTCATGTCCTCATTCCCCATACTTCACACTAGACTTTTTACACAAGAAAGTGGGATGATGTGTTTCTCAATCACAGAGGATTATGTATAATTGTCTCATCCACAGCGGGCATAGTGTATAGCTGTGTTGCATTTTAAGTTGGTGTGTGTGTGTATCTATAGGTGTGTGTGTGTGTTGGGTTATCTACAGGTGCCTGTGTGTCGCAGGAGAAAGGGGTAGGACAGTGATGTATTACAGCAGATGGTAACAAACCCAATCGGAATCAAGGGTAACGTGTTGGAACTAGTTGCTTGTGAGTGCAAGTAAATATACTGTTGAATTCAGTTGTCGCCAGAAAAACATCCAGTCCAATGCAACTTGGTTTAAACCATCAGACATGCCTGTCTCAAGTCAATGTACAGGGAAAAAAATTATATACAGTATGTATATATGTATATGTGTATATATATATATATACACACACACAAAACAGCTAAATTCAAAGAAAAGCATATATAAAACGTTCATCTATCTGAACAAAGGACAGTCCAAATATATATTTTTTCCAAGTCAGTCCTCCTTTTTCCCCTGTACTTCCAAAGAAAACAAGTAAGAAATGAGAGACTTGGCCAGTTCATGCACCCAGCTGTTGTCAGTCCTCTCCTGTCCTCTGCACAGCTACCATTTACAGATCGACCGGCTGACCAGGATGATGCCATGGAAAAGCTGCAGTGGTTCTGGGAGTGAATGGGGGTTGAGGTTTCTGATGAAGCCCACATCCAGCTCACCAAGGCCAGCCTTGTGTCATTGGGAGCAGATATTTCGAATAGCAGAGAATAGAAAAGGTTCTGTTGATGGTGTCCTAGAGCTGTGCTCGGAAAACTGCTTTTACTCTTTGATAGGGTGTGAAGTGAAGCCCAGCTTTGTGAACTCAACCCATTTAGACATTGTCTAGTATCCCTAGACTCTAAGGATACTCTAAGGATACTCTAAGGATACTCTAAGGATACTCTAAAGATCCTTAGACTCTAAAGATACTAGACAACGGTCCCAGTATTTGCATGTGGTAAACAATGGATGTCATGCACAACAGAGTCTGCAGAACCTGCCAGGATTCCAGTCTAACATCTGCGTTGTATCGCTGGAAATGTCCCTTTTTAACTGGGGCTGTATAGTTGATGGATGCCCTATCAGACTGTGGCTATCTAAACACCACCGTTGCCAAGGTAATTGGCAGGAGTGGCACAAGGATAATTAACCCGGTGTGGTAAATGATTGTCTGCTTGGAGCACAGTTACAGGGATTCCTGTCCAACCAACCCTCCCCACTCACCCTACCTCATCCTATGAGGCTTCCTCCTCGCATCGACCAATAAAAAGCCTGCTTTTATGGCCCCTAGGGGAGGGAAGACCAGTCCAGTTTTGGGAGGAAAACAGTTGACTTCATTCTCTTCTCCTTACCCCGGGGCTTCTTTATGAGGCGTTAGTGATGTACTTGACTTGTATTATCAGAGCCCTCAATCCCTCCTAATTGAAATCATGCAGATGCCATGGAGAACAGGGGCTAGGGTTACAGTGAAAGAGCCCAGTATTGCGCTGCATGCTGTAAATCAGATGTGGAGGGAAACGCAGGCGTATCTCTGCCAGTCCTGATGTAGTGAGGCAAGATGTTTCTGTGGTGAATCATTGGCAGAGACAGCCACACGTCCAGAACGAGAGAAAGTGGCGGAGAACAAACGAGAGGAGAGAGAGGGGGAGGCAGGATCAGGGGAGAGCTAGAGACGGAAGGGGGGGGGAGACGAACGCTCCCCGGACTTCAAGCTCATGCCCACAACCGAGGTAGGGAAAGAGGTGCCAAGTTGGGCTCCAAAGTTTTTCTGTCCTCTGCGCAGGAATGCAGTGTAAAATGCTGTCCAGTAGGGCTGATGTGCTTCAGGAAGCTATTTTTAAATCCCTATCACTAAGCCTGCTCCTTGTCAGGCAGAATCATCCAGTAACCTGAATGGAAAAAGAGTGGGAGATGTTTGTGTGCGTGCGTGTTCATTACTTGTTTATTAAGCATGTTAACCCCCCCCCCCCAAACAGCCAACTCTAACGCCGAATTTTGACTCTCCTACTCTAATGCCGAATGTTGACTTTCCATGAGAGAAAGAAACCAGAGAGAGAACGAGAGCAGGTGTCATCTGGTTAATCACACATACATTAGTAATGATGATGATGTGCAGTGTTGTTAATGAGGGGGCTGGTGGTACAGCCTGAGGCAGGAGACACCGAGCACTGGGAGGGGCTGTTGAGACCCCCCCCACCCCACATCCCTGCCAAGGGCTTGTCAGACGGTTGATGACTTAGTCTGCAGGAACTGGCTCTGTACACCCCTTAACACTCCATCCATATTCATCATGCAGTGTCTTGACGTTTCAGTATTCATGCCATCTTTTGGCAAGCACGTACCTTCCAGGAATGCGAAGTTGATTGTCCTTGCTCAAGGGTACTGGAGTTGCAGTTTGCCTAATGTTCGACCGAGTGACGGTGCAGCATTCTGGCAGCGTTGGTCGATCCGTCAATCACAGAGCACAAAGAGGGAAGTGAATGAAGAAAAACATGGGCATATCCCTGCATACGTGTTTTTGAAGGCTAAGCAGTAGGTGTTGCACCTACATAATTACACAGAGCTTTGTAAAAGGCTCCAAGCCAGCTGCATTGAAGAGGCCTAGTCAGTCAGACCATCAGCAGCCTGGCCTAAGCCTATTCACTCTGCTACCTGACAGGCATCTGTCTGTGGGGCTAATGGGATTGGTTCTTTGTTTGGGTTGCCTGTGGGCTAGGGTGTTTAGTTCAATGTGACCTACTGGCCACCCGATGTTTCCTATGGGTAATGGGCCGGCCGATTTGAAGGACGTCAAAGTTATATATACTAGTGGCTTTTGTTGTGCTTGTTTCATTCAAAGAATGAAGCCATAGTGCCATTTAGTATGTGTGTGTTCCTTTGCCGTCGTTTCCTTTCATGTGTCTCCATGTTGAGGAAGATGTGTTTTTATACATGTGCGCCACCAGAGAAGTAACTCAAACTCATAATCCCCCTGCTCCCTGAGTGGACACGGATACTGTCTTTTTATGACTGGGTGACTCGTCTTGATTGAAGAGTCGAGGGTTATCCTCTCTTAGCATCTGCAAGCGTTTGAAGCAAACCTCGCAAAGGCTGAGGGAGATGTGTGTATTTACTGTACTGCTTTCCATCACTGTCAGTAGCTTGGGGCGAATCATTTCCCTAACCTGTTTGTCATTATGGTCTCTCTCCAATTGCCAAGAGGACCGCGAGGGATAGAGTATCTCTGAGCCTTGACTCGCATAGTGAGAGCCACAGCAGGAAGCCTTGACATGTGAACTTCCACCTTTGAACCACGGTGGTAGTTTAAATGTCAAATCTTCCTCCTCCCACCTATAGAACGCCTCAGAACAAAGACAAGTAGAGATGAGGATGTGGCTCTGCTAATTCTACCGTGAGGAAAGTCTAGGATGCAGGTCCTGGTTTCATCTGTCATCCGTCTGGTCCTGACTGCACCTTCAGAGGCCCCCCCGTCTCCACACCTCCTTCACATCTGTCTCTCTCTCTCTCTCTCTCTCTGTGTCTGGCAGGAAGATCTGCGTCCATTGTAAGTGTCGCCGCGAGGAGCATGTTGTGACGACCATGCCTCTGGAGATGGAGAAGACGGTGACCAAGCTGATGTACGACTTCCAGAGGAACTCCACCTCCGATGACGACTCCGGCTGCGCCCTGGAGGAGTACGCCTGGGTGCCTCCCGGACTCAAACCTGAACAGGTACGGGCTCATCTCGCCCACACCACCACGCTTGCTCGGTACATGTGAGGTTGTGTGTGTGTGTTTGTGGTGGGGGGGTGGGGGAGAATAGTCCTAGTAGTTGAATTACTTTCTCATTCATTCTGCTTGCAAAGTATTTACTGAATCATTCATTCTTTTTACTAGCCCTAATAAGCTGAGCTTAACACAAACACACCAAATGATCCATGCTCTTTCATCAGAACCATTTATAAGACTCTGGCGGACCGTAGATGTGCATATGTGAGCCGGTTCTTTATTGGACTGTGAAGCCTTTTTTATAGATGGGTGTTTCATTTTCTTGATGAACTGACAGCAAGCCTTATTGCCTGGGCAATGAGGTGGTCAATACACCGTTAGCCAGGGCCGGTTTTTTGGTTGCCCCAAGCTGAGCACAGCCATTTGTCATTCCCCCAAGGGCCACATGTGACCTCCAGTCCATTACCATTACGTCTGCAAGGCAAAGCTCCACATGCCGGGCAGAAGTTGGGGCTGGCAAAGACATTGTGTATTGGATAGCAAAAGCTGAAACCTTTCACCTACATACATGTCCGCCAGTTTATATTTCAGCTCAGTTTCCTTAAATTACACGTCATTTGAGAATTTTATTTTTAGTGATCCCGGTTCTTAATTCAAATTTTCGCATTTCTGTTGACTTTGAATCTCCTCCCAACTGGAGCTTCTAGTTGGTAGAGCCGGAATGTTGTTTTACCTCTGAGAGGGGAGGAAGGCGTCCCAGCAAGGGGGTTTTCATCGCCCGGCCCTGTGCCGCCACAGAGAGAGAGAGGGCGAATACTAGATAATCTCCTGGATCTGAGCAGTGGGTTTAGATTTCTCCACAGGGACGGCGTCTCGCTGCTCTGCGCACACCGGCATGCTATTCACTCTCTGCTGGTGTCAAGTCACCATGTTGTAACTGTAGATGTTTTGCCTAAGCCTGTTGACGCTATTCAATCCGATATGGTTTCCAGATTTTCAGGGGGGGAAAGTCGCATCTAGGCGTATATGAGAGTTCTGGCTGTGTGTGAGGCTGTATGAACCGCGCCAAACTCGGCAAAGCGTTTGAATTATAGGCTTTGCGTTCAAAAGTGTTTTGTTCCGTTCGTCGTTGCTTGTTCCTGAAACCCAGATGTTTATCAAAGGAGGATCTGAGGTTGTCTGACTCTCTTTTCCGGCCGTTTCTGACTGGGCTGGAGACGTTTTTGGGCTCAGGCTCAGGATGCTCCAGCCAATCCGCACTCTCTCTCTGGATGCAAGACCTCATAAAATGTCAGGAAGTTGCCAGGAAACCGAGCGGAGAAGCCAAATATGTTCCTGAGCAGCCGTTTGCTGAAGCCTCTCTGTTCCACCTACTGCCACAGGAGATGGCTCTTCTACACGGCAGGAACCTCATTAAGCTCAGAGATTCCTCAGCCAAGAGCTCGTAGACCTAATACACCCTGACTTCAAGTTGCATTTTCACCTAGTGTGCACTGTGACTGTATGGGGATCACTTCTCCCTGTCTTATTCTGACCTCGTTCCAATGTTGATTTCTCTTTTTTTTTTCTTTTAAGCGGGCATGTCGTTACTCTCCCATGTTGATAATAGTGTGTTTCTACAGTGTGGCATGTCCAATAAACACTGCAGCTTGTTGGTACAGTTTGTCAGGACCGGTTACTGGGAAAGTCTTGCGTCTGTCAGGCCTGCCAGTGAGCAGAGATGCAAACCAGCTGTGGAGGGGTTCCTACCCCTGTCACTGTCCCACTCAAACACCAAGCCTTACAATTTCCAGAGCCAGTAAAACACGCCTCTCTGCAGATCTGTCTGTTTGGTGTGCTTTTTGATTACAGTTATTATCATACCTGTTCATCCTGATGGGGGTTGGTGTGTGTGTGTCTATGTGTGCGTGTCTGTGTGTATGTGTGTATCTGTCTGTGTGTACGTGTCTCCGGATGTATCGGCTCTTGACCATAGTTGACTTGCGCTGAAATATGCAGGGCTCCCAAAGCGACAGTTTCCCTCCTCATCTCAGGCCAACACCATTAAAGCCAACAGTAACACAGTCATGGAGCCGTCAGACACAGAGGAAGAACATCCCGCCAGAAACAAGCTAATCATTTGAATAAAAGAAAAGAAAATCAGAGACAATAACCAGATGTCTCTGAAAGGAAATGCACTGCAAACGTTACTTTACCTCAGACTTAACAGAACCCATCAACCTGGCAATGGCGACGTAGCCAGAGTTCTGACTATCTAGCTGTCTTCCAGTCAGCGCATGCTGAGGCGTTTCTTTATTACTTAAGTGTGTCTGTGTGCCACATAATGTGCACCGCACCCTAAGACGAGATCCGTTGATTTGATAGGCCATCGAAATAGGCTCGTCTGTGGCCTCTTGGTCAGCAGATATTGATTGTCTCTCTTTCTCATTTAGCTCTACTCTGTTATTGTCTCCCTCCCTCCCAAGCCCCCCCCCCCACCTCCCACTGCTCTGTTGCAGTCTATTGTCATCACAGTCTCTCCTAAATCAAGCCTTCGTAGCTCTGGCCTCCCCAGGCCCCTGTGAGCTCTGGTCCTCTTCACGATGGGCTCCCTTTTTCAGACCCCACCAGATCCATAACCCCAATGACACTCATTTTTGGCTCCCGTTGCGTTGCCTCAGGACTATAGAATGTCATTTTAAGTAGAGACGGTGACATGAATCCTCTGGCTGACACACTTGCTTAATTACTGTATGTATCTATGTGTATGTGTGTATGTGAAAGAGAGAGAGAGAGAGATGGGAAGGAGTTAATGCATACATGTCAACATGCTGGGAGGGAAAGAGAGAGGGAGTGTGAGAGAGGCCAGACTCCATTAAGTCTAAATCCGACGGGTCATAAATCAAAGTAATTGTAAATGTGTGTGTGTGTGTTTGTGTTGTTGCAGTGTGTCCTGTGTGTGTGTGTGGTAAGAGAGTTGCAGACATACATTGTCATGCTCTACATCTATGTTATGTGTGTGAGTGTGTTTGGATGAGTTGGTTCTATGCCTGTCCTCTACACTCTTGTACTAACCTCCCTCCCTGCCCTCTATACTCTTGTACTAACATCCCTCCACGTCCTCTATACTCTTCTACTAACCTCTCTCCATGTCCTCTTTACTCTTGTACTAACCTTCGTGTCCATGTCCTCTTCAGGTGCATCAGTATTACAGCTCCCTGCCTGAGGACAAGGTGCCCTATGTGAACAGTCCAGGAGAGAAGCACCGCATCAAGCAGCTGCTCCATCAGCTGCCCCCCCACGACAATGAGGTGAGCCCGCCCCCTCACCTTCCCAGGGACCTTGGGCCCCTCACAGATAAGGGGCCACAGATAGGGGAGGTGGAGGTTACAGAAAGGACATTAGTCTCTCCATCAACTGTGTGTGTTGTCAGGCTGGTCTGTAGGAACGCGAAAACTGTGGAATGACTGATGGTCATCTGTTGTAATGTGTGTGTGTGTGTTCAGGTGCGTTACTGTAACACTCTGGATGATGAGGAGAAGAGAGAGCTCAAGCTCTTCAGTAACCAGCGCAAGCGGGAGAACCTGGGCCGAGGCAACGTGAGACCCTTCCCCGTGACCATGACCGGAGCCATCTGTGAACAGGTACAGACACACTCGAGCTTTCTCAGCACCGCAGGGTGAGAGGGGAACACACACACTCACACACACTCATACACCAAGCAGACTGCTATTGTCATGCTGCTCTGGCAAGCCGTACAACACGCTGACATCCACGTCAGTGCTTGTCTTCATTCGTGGATCTAACTTTTATCCTAAATGATTAATACCCCAGACTCAGGTCCCTGCACCATGTCCCAAAGTACAAGACAATCCTTTCTTATTGCTACGTTTTGAGACATTAACATTGAAGCAGACCTTTTTTTCAGTAATAATTTAGTACTAGATGTGACCAATTAGTCTAGCCTTCAGAAGAAAAAATGTCTGCAAAAGTGTAAGTGTACCCCAAGACCAAGTGTTCTATCAAAGATTCATCACCTTGCAGGTGTTCTCCTGGACTGGTATGATTGTATTATCCAGTGTGGTGGTGTTCACACAGTTCCACACTCCTCAACCCCCCATATACTGATTTACAGTAGCCCCCAGAGGCCCAGACCACCAGCACAACGGCTGCGCTGCTTGCATGTCTACCTGCTTTATGTCCTATGTTTCTCATTCGCTCAGCACGCGGCTCATCAAATACACATGCACACAGATGCACACAGACACACGCTGCAGTGTGTGAAGGAGCAGATTGTTCTGAGAGTGTGTATTGATTTAATCCCTTCCCCCCACTGACCTCCATGAATCCATGAGGCAGTTAGATAACCTGATTGTAACTCTCTCGCCCCCTCTCCCTTTCGCTCCCCTCCCTCCCCTTTCAATCTCTCCCTTCATTTCTTGACCTCTTCCTCTCTGTCATTCTCTCCCTCATCCCACCCACCTCTCCCCATCTTCCCCTTCCTCCCTGCCGGTCTGTCTACTGTCTGTTCTCCCCCTCCCTTGTCTCATCCACCTCTCTCTCCTTCTCCCTCTCCTTAACCCCTCCCTACCTCCTCTCCAACTTCTCCTTACCTCCTCTCTCTCCCCCTCCCTCTCTTAACCCCCCCTACCTACTCTCTCCCCCTCCCCCTCTTAACTCCTCCCTACCTCGTCTCTCTCCCCCTCCCTCTCTTAACCCCTCCCTACCTCCTCTGCCCCCCTCTCATCTTTCTCCTGTCAGTGTGGAGGACAAATCAACGGAGGGGACATAGCGGTGTTTGCATCCCGGGCAGGTCACGGTGTGTGTTGGCACCCTGGCTGCTTCGTGTGCAGTATGTGTGACGAGCTCCTGGTGGACCTCATCTACTTCTACCAGGAGGGCAAGATCTACTGCGGCAGACACCATGCAGAGCGGCTCAAGCCCCGCTGCACGGCCTGCGATGAGGTATGGCTGCCTCTCTCACACACACACACACTCACAGAACCAGCTAAAGTCACCTATGGTAAACTCCCAGCTCAGCTAAATACACTGACTCAAACATGGGAATAATTAAGAGGAAGCCACCCCATCAGCGCATGAACATTGATGACAGGCAGGATGAGGTAATATAGTATTATAGTAGTGTTATGGGAGCGTGGGGGAGGTGGAGCAGGGAATACCAGTTACCTGGCCTTGAAGCCTTTGTCCTGTCAGTTCCAGTAATTGGCTTGGAGCAAAAAGAAGGTGGTGGGAGGGGAGGAGAGGGGGGGGGTGGTGTTGCTGTAGTAGGGGGGTGCGTGAGGAACTTTCCAAGAATATTCCCCTTGATAAATGATCCCCCCCTCACCCCTACCTCCTGTCCCCCCTTCCTCCTCTCCTCTTTTCCAGATCATCTTTGCAGATGAGTGCACCGAGGCGGAAGGCCGCCACTGGCACATGAAGCACTTCTGCTGCTTCGAGTGTGAGACGGTGCTGGGAGGCCAGCGGTACATCATGAAGGAAGGCCGACCCTACTGCTGTTCCTGCTTCGAGTCCCTCTATGCCGAGTACTGCGACTCGTGCGGCGAGCACATCGGTAGGCCCCCCTCTCCCCCCCCCCCCCCCCCGCCGCTAGCACGCCATCCATCACCGCCACGGCAGACGGCGGAGGAACGTCAGCGCCGCTCGCTGGTGTCGACACGTATGCATGCGAGATGAATGAGGGCCAGGTTTCAGCTGCAATTACCCCAGTAGCAGTGAGAGGAGAGTCTGCAGGTGACCTGGTTTTTGCTGGAGCGTTTCAGCAAGATGTGATGTCATCAGAGGTAGCCTAGCGTAAAGACACCCGTGGGCAAGGACAGGCTGAGACATGGGCTTCGTTGGATATGGTTACTACACTGTTACTACACGGTGGCTACATGTTACTACAAGTTTACTACAAGATTACTTCATGGCCCAGCCAACCCAACGCACAACTCAAACCAACTCTTACTCTTAACATGCAAAAATACATACATTTGAACTGTATTTGTTCAAAATAAACTTCTGATGTATTGTAGCTTGTCCAATATGGATGGAAACGATGGAAAGTGAGCACACGGTCCCATTGACAGACACAGGGTCTATGTGAGAGGCAGAGCTGTATGTGGGTCCTGGGTGAAGCCCGCAGCATATTCTCTCCTGGCACCATGCCACCCTGAAGCCATTCTGTCAGGCCCATGCTGGGCTCTCTCTGTGAGGACCCCCAGCTGCAATCTGGCGCGGCCCTCGCTACAAATTTGCTCTGTAATTATTTCTCAGACAGGATACAGAAAGTATTTGGGTGAAACTGATTATAATTTGAAACCATCAGAAAACATGTTGAAACCAGATGGCAACCATTAGCGACAGGCTCTTTTTCTCCCAGCAACTCTAAACATACTTAGAATGCAATGTGTTTATATAACACAAGGCATTCCAGTTAATGAGTTTGCCTCTAAACTCAAGATTTAAGTGGCGTAGCCTACGGGTTTGTTCACCTCTGTCTCGTCAAGGAAAGGCTATTAACTGGAAACGGCTATTAATGAAGAAAATCCTCTTTCTAATTATTGCATGCTGCCAGACAAGCAACACTACAAACAGGAAGTGAATGGACTTCTCATTTTGACCGGTTTCGGTAGCTACTGTTGTACTAACCCTCATGTCCGCCCTCCGACAGGCATCGACCAGGGTCAGATGACGTATGACGGCCAGCATTGGCACGCCACGGAGGGCTGCTTCTGCTGCGCCCGCTGTAAGCGCTCTCTACTGGGCCGGCCCTTCCTGCCCAAGCAGGGGCAGATCTTCTGCTCGCGCTCCTGCAGCCTGGGGGAGGAGCCTAACGGGTCGGACTCCTCCGACTCCGCCTTCCAGAGCGCCCGCTCCACCAGGGAGTCCCGTCGGAGTTCGAAGGCTGGGAAGGCAGGAGGAGGACATGGTAGGTTCTCTGGAGAGGTGGACCCTCTCTCCTTGCAGATGGATCTGCTCAGTCTGTCCAGCCAGACGCCCAGCCTGACCCGCGAGCCTCCCTCCTGGAAGAACCAGATCCAGGCGGGTGAGGGCTACCCTTACGAGGGGCGACAGGACACCACCGCCAACCCCAGCCCGCTCCAGCTGCTCAGCCAATGTAACATCAGGACTGCGTATAACTCCGCCTCCTCCGGCCAGGGCAGCCAGCAAGAGCACAGGGCCAAGGAGAGAGGTGTCACCAAGAGACCGCCCATTTCCGCTCTGAAGGGCCAGTCTCTGAACGAGAACTGGTTTCACCAAGGTCCAGAGGACTACTACCAGGCCAAGCTGAAGCCCCAGCAGAGCTTCAGTGAGGCTCCCCGCAGCGTGCAGCAGCAGAACGGCTTCTCCGACAAGCGCTCCATCAGTCTGCACGGCTTCCAGAGGGAGAGGGAGGCGGTGCCTGCCCAGGTGGGGCGGAGCAGGAACCCGATCAACGCACTTAGCTTCACGGAGCAGCTCACCCCTCTGGAGCAGACCCCCCGGGGATCCATGGAGTCTCTGGCCCTGTCCAACGCCACAGGTACTAGCACTGGTCCTCACACAGCCATCACAGGGCAGAGCAGATCAGGAGAGGGCAAAGATGCCCTCTGGTCAGGAGGTCCTCTTTAGCTCAGTGTATTCATGCACAAGCAAAAATTGCATGTAGGCATTTCACGTTGCTGTGGTACATGCAAGGCCTTCCATGATTGTTTCAGGCTAATCAACCTTTTCTTTCTTGCTCCATCTTTCTCTCTCTTTGTCTTTCTATCTCTCTCTCTCTCTTTGTCTCTCTCTCTTTCTCTCTCTGTCTCTCTGTCTCTCTATCTCTCTCTCCAGGAAACTCTGCAGATGGAGGTGGTCGACGCCAGGAGCATCTCTCTCGTTTCTCCATGCCCGACCTGAGCAAAGACTCGGGCATGAACGTGTCGGAGAAGAGCAACATGGGCACGCTCAACTCCTCCGTCCATTTCCGCAGCACCGAGTCACTGCGTAGTCTGACCTCGGGCCAGCCCTATCTGGAGATGGAGCCCCCTATGCCCCCCCAGTACCCCCTGCAGTACTGTGAGTCTCCAGGCAGGGGCCTGGGCCGGCTGCCCCCAGGGTTCACCTACCAGGAGGAGGACCGGGTCAGCCTGGTGAGCAGCGCCAACGCCGCCCGCCTCCCGCCCATCAGCGAGCGGACACGCAGACGAGGAGGGGGGGGCGGTGGGGCCACGGACATGGACGCCCCCGAGGACACACCCCAGCGCCGCCGACATCACCACCACCACCGCTCCCGGAGGTCCAGACGCTCCCGCTCGGAGAACGCCCTCCATCTGGCGGCGGACCGCAGGGAGCGGCCCCAGGAGAGGCCCCAGCTGCGCGTCCGTGAGGACTACGACCAGTTCCCCCCTCCTAGGGGCTCCAGGGAGCCATTCGGTGGCGGAGGGAGGCGGTACCCGCCCCAGCAGTTCCGGCCGTGCCCTCGCACGACCTCCGACCTCACCCTTCAGAACCCGGTGGCCAACCGGCGCCTGGGGCCCTACTCCTGGGATGACTATGACGACGAGGACGAGTGGTGCTCCACCTGCTCGTCCTCCTCAGAGTCGGAGGATGAGGGCTACTTCCTGGGGGAGCCCATCCCCAGGCCAGTGCAGCTGCGCTACCTCAGCAGCCAGGAGCTCATCCACAAGTACGCCTCCGGCGGAGTGGGGGGGCCTCACCAGCTTAGTGGCCGAGGGGGGCAGCTCCACACTCGCAAACGCAGGAAAAGCAAAAACTGCATTATTTCTTAACGCTGGCTCCTTCGGCCTGAACGCGGACCAGTCAGCACTAGAGGCGTGGGAGTTTTATCAGAAGCGAACACAAGCCACCCCTTCAAAGTTGTTGAGTGTTTAGTGTTGTGTGGTCAACCGTGTGTGATGATGCAGTGGGGTAAACAGTGGATGGCGCAAATGTTTCGCATGTTTATCCTCTTCATATTTCTGACGTGTGTTCATGCTATTTCTCGGACTCTCACACATGCGCTTTTTAATCAACCATCATGTTATTGCCAGCAGTTACGATAATGCCATTTCCATGCAGCTACAGTGAGTAAGGTACAGACAGTCTAGTTATGGGCCAGCTTTTTTCATGCAATGTGATCTGAAGAGGCAGTAAATCGGTTTATGATGTGTACATAGGTAAGTGAATAGATACATTCTCTTAAGTTAAGTCATGTAAATAGTATTGTAAATGAGGTCCCACATATTTTTATATTTTGTATGGATAGAATCATTTATGTATTAAATATCTATAATGTAGACATAGACAAATGCATGCTTGCTTATTTGATGATCTGCGTTGGAATAAAGGAGTATATGTGAGTGGCAAGTGCTGTTTCTTTCAGGAGGGCCTGGTGTTCGGTAAAGCTTCTTCTTCCTGAACAGTAACCTCTACATTCTGCTCTGGATGAGTGAAACAGGTGATAAGTCACACCTCATTATCTCCCGTATCCCAATACTAATGGGAGCATTGATAGCCACTATGCGATGATAATGTGCACGCACTTAGTAATGTGTTGGCAGTGATTATTGCTCTAAGCCCCAGTAAAATATGCCTATGCTGATGAAGGCCTTGGGATTAACAATTGAATCAAATGAGTAAATATGCCAATTAATATTCATTCAGAAGAAACTACTGTTTCCTCCGTGGTTATTCTATTCTCAGGAAGGAAGACTTCCTCATATTGGGGATTTTGCACATCGTTTCATACCCAAAGTGTTTGGATTTACACTTATTCTCCTTGTTCCTTAGCCCTTTAGCTCTGGGCAAAATACACAGGTTGAGCCACCCTCTAATTTGGATTCCCTCTTTGGTCCATGTGGTCAACGGATTACTGTCGGACCACATCCCTTAATCTGTGAATATACACGCACGCACACACCTCTGCTCCACTTCTGAAACCTGGGCACTTAGCCTCCGTCTCTTGATTAAAGGCAGTGGGGCACTAACGCTATTGACATGATGGCCACATTAGCGGCTTTAAAGGAGCCTTCGTTGGAAGACATTACGCTCCTGCCTGTCTATATACTTTGCGGTGGACAAATAACTCGGGAGGGGAGGGAGGGATTTGTCATTTTGTCTGCTGTGTTACGACGAAAACCAGCTGCACCAACACGTGAGACCCGGGTGTCCTCTGACGACATGGCCTGGATTGAGCCGTAATGTCATGTTCTCCAACCCTGCAGATCTCTGTGATGTCCCCTCAGCTGATGTGTACACTATCACTGCATCCATCTCCAAAGTTCTAAACCGAACAGAAGAATCATAAAAAGGTCACTATCGTCAGTTATGAAGAGGTTATTGATCTAAACACATGGTTTCCTCTCTTACGGGCAGCTGAAAGTCATTTGAATCTCATCAGAGCGGAATCTTACCTAATCAACCGGGCCTGTGTGTACTTCTTCATGGCCCCGTTTCTGTCAGGGCCCCAGCATGGGGACAGCGAGGGAGATACACAGAGCTGTCGGAGGCTTGGCTGGCGGGTTCTGTGGCTTCTCCATGTGTTTTAATTAAAGCAGAGCTGAAGATAGAGACACAGCAAGAGCTGTTACAGATTGTGGCCATATGCTTTCTGGGTAGTGCCATAGACAGGCATGGTAAGGGATAATCCCCGAGTCGTGTTGATTCGGGATAGTGACAGTGGTCAAGTCTGTGGTCAGACTCACATTGATAAGACACATGTGTCCTGTTCCCCCCAGGGAAGGCAGCCCACCCAGAGGGGAAGCTGGGTGCACTTGTGGTCTGCACCAGAGTAGGAAGAGACAGACGTTTCCAGACAACTCAATATACACTAGTCTGGAACAACGCTCATCATGGGGCGGCTGTGAGAACAGGAAATCCAACATTTGTATGAAGCTTGTTTGAAAACAAAAGAAGGTGAACCGTTCCAGTTGACAGGAACCGGAAAAGTGAAATGTGGGTAGGCTCTGTAGTTAGCGAATTGCCCGATTGAAGGTTTATCTTAGTTTCTTGTCATGAAAACCTCAAAAGGAGGTATGCCTGTGAAGTCTTGTGACTGTCAGCCTTTCATGGCTCATTGAGGACCTGAGCAGGACTCGGATGATTCCAAATGAGTTGCTTTTTAAAGAACGTCTTCAGAATGTGGCAGCCAATTAACCAATGTTCCTTGCATTCCATTGGCCCAGGCATGCAAAGACCTCCAGGGTCATGTGACTGTTCTATACTTGGCAGCCTCAGACAGAACCCTGAAAGAGTTGAAGGTTTGCGTCTGGTAAGAGTGGCTGTGTCTCAGGAGTAGGAACTCTCTGTCAGTGGAACCGTGTCTGCTGTTAGCTGAAGGAGACAGTCATGTGTTTCTTGAGAACAGGAATCCACATGAATTTCAGTTGTCTGTTTCTTAGGGATTTGAATGTCCAAAATTGTCAGCCACTATAACTGTCACATTGAAGGATACATGTTTGTAGCAAAGGTTTTATCTAGACACAATGTTGGCATGATGGACACTTTAATTCCAGGCTGTTCTTGCCAATGGCCGCAAGATGACAAAAAAATGTTTGTATATTCTCTCATCTCGCTGCTGGACAAATCTTTTAGCGCACATGTCAGTTGTTGTCTATTCAAAGAAAAATGAAGCTGGAACAGTTGTTTTGGAAGTCTCTGACAGATGTAATTACTGGTCCTTAAGAGAAAAAGGGCTCCAAATTACAGCTCAGCTCAGAGCAAACTAAAATAGCCCGATTCAATTATTTACAACTGAAGAATGCTGCTGTTATCTCCCCCCCACACACACGGTGCTCACAGACACACACACACACACACACAATCCAGTTCCAGTGAATGGAAGATGCATGACAGGAATGGCCAAGGCTTCACTGGTGCCTCTCCTACTATCTTATCACATGTTCCCACTTACCATGGTAAGAATGCATACACTCTCACACAACAATTAAAGCAGCATTTGACGTTCACCACAGTCTCTACATTGTGGACATGGATGGAAATGGAACTTTTATCTATTGAATAGTAAACCACTCCATTTGTCAACCAGATCATTGTTCAACTATTGATTTGGGTATTGTAAAAGAGATGGTGTACTATCTCACTCTTGAGTGTTTCCTCATATTTTGATCTGGTCATGAGGAGATAATTGGTGTCCATGACCTATGAACCTCTTTATGAACACATAAGAACAAGAGGGCAGAGGGGGGGATGTCTCGACCAACGACCTCCTCCTTGGTAAATATTGCGTTGGCTCATCCAGTCTTGCCTGAGTGCCTCTGGCTGTTCTGGAGCCTAGTCCTCTCCTGAGGGTACGTTGTTAATACTGTGTGACAGTAACCCCTCTGTTTGGTATTAACTCCATCTGCTAGCCCCTCTCCTGCACTCACACTGGGACTCCTGCACCCTCTGAAAGAACCACTCACTGCTGGAACAGTCTGGAAGCACAAGAAGCGAAACCGAAGATGTATGTGGCATCGGTCAAAATTGTTCGTCAACATGAGTGTAAGTCGATGGTTTCACTCTTAACGCGACTTCGTCTGCATGGCTGATGTGCCTCCGAACAAGTCGTTACTCTGATTAGCTTGAGGCTGCTTTTTGATGGTTCAGGTTCATGATGTACTCGCTGATCTGACACATTCACCATTCTGCCACGAGGCAGTGCCAGTTTTTGGCTGGTTAATCCGCAGATCAAACGACTTGGGGGCAACTCATCATAATGGGGAGTGGCATGCTGGGTACCTTTATTTCTTGGTGCCAGAGGGGTCCGTCTGGTTCATGATGTCACGTCCCCAGCCCCCCTGGCAGTGACTCATTAACGAGCTTAGGTCCCAGGAGGGGTCCCATCTGTGTGCCACCTGCACTAAATCACCACACAACTACATAGCTTCTCTCTCTCTCTTTCTCGCTTTCTCTCTCCTTCTCTATCTTTCTAACCCTCTCTTTCCCTCTCTCTGTCTTTCGCTCTCCATCTCTCTCTCCCTCCATGTCTCAACCCTATCATAATGAATGGGCCTCTTTAGCCCTCAGCTGTAAATGAGCCAGAGATAGTCTATGATCTTCTTGTTTTAGGGTGTATTTTCCTCGGAGCTCCCGCAGACTGGTGCTCACTCTAATCAGCGGTTCATGGCAGATGCTGTGGTTGAAACCATGACCAACCTAGAGCCCGTGACCATGACCAGCCAAGCAAACGGAAAACACACGGCACAGGACACTGTAAACACAAGCCCCATACATGCATTACGTCGGCATTACAACATTTGTGAACAGCTACTCTTGGTTTGAGTTGGTATTTTCCTCATTTCTTCACAGAATGACCTTCTGCTTCAAGTATGCCTTTCTGGAGTGATCTACAGTGACCCTCTAAATCCTCCACATCCAGTAGATTATCCCCCACTTAGCAAAAGCACCTTTTCAACAAAAGAAAATCTCAACTAAGTGGCCTTGGGTTTTGAATCCTATGGACGCATCGACCCCACTGTCCTTCACAATGCATTAACCCAGAGTGACTTGGCGACCTTTTAGTAATTACATTACAATCAGCACATGTCCACTGAGTCTGATTTCATTGATGCTTGCCTTAACCTTCTTCTGTTGTTTTCAACCGGTTGTGTTTGTGCGTCCAGTGTTTCCAGGCAGGAAGTGAAACCGGTCAAAACAGGAACCTGTTCCTCTTCTCACCTGAGAGTCCTAGAAGAGGTGCCACTGCAGCAGGCTTCACCACTCTGCAGAAGATCTGGTTTTAGCTGAGGCAGTAAGAGAACTGCAAACAGCAGCAGGTGTTATAAAACTGCTTTCTAGGTATGCCCCTGATTAGGCTGTCAGACTAATGGTGTCCGTTTCACGACTTAAATAAACTAGAACAGGAAGGGCAATAGGAAAGTATGGACAGAAGCTACAAAATGTGGATTCTTGGTGGGATTCTTTTGTTTTATTCTGATAAAATATTACTGACAAAATTGTATTCCACTATCATATGACAAAGGAAGGACATGGACTACATAAGAATAGGCCAGTGCTTTTGAGTGTCACATTAACAGATTCTCATCCCTTGTCACCCTGTGTCAAGGGCTCGCTGTGCTGGCTTGTAGTCTTGACGATGCAGATGGACTGCGCCATCTGTTGATGTATTTGTGTCATTACAAGCCTGTTGGGGCACAGAAAAGGGTGCCACACTCAAATGCAAAAATACACAATTTTTGTTGTTATTTTTGCACAGAATTAATTCCTGTCAAAAATGACAAACAACTGTCAATGACAAACAACATAAGTCTCATGTTTTCTTGCAATTATGAAGCTATATTCTATTGACCAGCAACAATCTGGCTCCAACGTTGTCCAGATTACTTCCTTATCTAACCAACTGTCCATCCCGTTAAAGAGTACCACGAGAAGAAGCGCGAAAACCTCAGTGGCTCAAATCACAGCGACTGACCAGCCAAGTCTTTGAGGCGGAGCCGTTATCCGTTGCTATGGTTTCTCTAATTAATCCTCTGGTTAATCCCCACCAGAGATAACGAGGTACAGCGGGACGCCAACACAGCATCTCTCCCCGGCCAAGATAACGTCAATCAGCGGGTATCCTGGAGTGGGAACAGCACAACTCCCGTGTTTAAGGGCTAATGAAGAGCTTGTGCCCTGGGCCAGCTGGTGGCCAGTGATAAGGGGGGTGAGAGCCCTCAAAGAGCCACATGATTATGGAAGTCTGGGGAGATGGTGAAGGCTTCATGCTAGTGGGACTGTTGGAGGACTTTCTCGGGGAGAAGCAACCGGAGATTCATGAAGCGTTGGTGGGAAAGTGATGAGTTTTTCAATTGATGTGATCTTTGAAGTGGGAAACATACACACCAGGCAAATCAGTCTCTAAAATTGCAACGCCCTGACGTGTTATGCAAAAATGATCCATGCGGAAGAAAGGAGATGCAGTACGTCACAGAAGTATATTCTTTAATTCATAGCATGGCAGTGGATGCATGTGCCATCTATGACGTACTTCTTAAAAGCTCAACATTAGTTAATTGTTAAAAAACACCATATTTTTAGGGAAACATCACACTAACTCCATGTGTTAGAACATTGCAGTTTTGTGGTCACACTAGACCTACCATAAAAGATTCATGTAGCAAAACATTGATCCCCTCCATCAGTTCTTTATCTGTGACACGTCATAATCTGGTCTCTATGCTTTTATCATCACTGGGAGGTTTCCTGCACAAGTGAATGTTCTGGAAGTCCTCGGTGATCTCCAGGAGGGTTCTGCCTTTGGTCTCCGGGACGACGAGAAGGACGTAGAGGGCGGCCAGCAGAGACATGCAGGAGAAGAGCAGGAAGCAGAAGGACTGGAGCTCCACCTGCACACACAGCAGACAGGTGAGGAAACCAGGGGGTCTCACTGCACCACAGGCAGGAAGAACATCTCCCATCCTCCGATTAAGCTCCTCCTGCATTTCGTCATTCGGAGCCGAGACACGTCTTATCAGTTTAACCTTGGTTCCTGCGACGTCTAAATTAGAGTTCAAACAACCACTAGTTTATTCAGATGAGACCAAAGCTCTAGGTTGACGACTTACAAGGAGGAAAGGGAAGGCCAGGCCCAGGATAGAGAAGCCTAACCAACGCTGGATACCCACGAAGACAAACGCTGCTGGCCGGCAGGACTGGATGAAAAGCTCATGGGTGAGAGAGGGCAACACTCCAGCTGTAGGACAGTCAAGGAGGAACCAGATCAACAACCACAGCCCTGGATGTGTACAACTGGGACTATGACACCATGGAGGGTAGCATAGTGACCCAATCCAATCCATCGCCATACTGCATGCACTGTTTGGTAGACATACCTGGTCCTCCACTATAGAAGATTATGAAGAGGAATATCAAGCCGACAGTGCTGTATGGAATCCAGTAGCTGTGGTCCTGGAAGCAGATACAAGACTCATGTACATAAGATCCTGCAAGCAGACACATATCAAGATAACTGCACATAAAGAGCTACACTTTAGCGGTGACATTTGTGATTGTGGTTCCTGCTGCTCACGTACATAAACTGTCCCATTCTTTTAGTATCAAAGTGAGGTCAGGTCCCTCCATACATATTGAAACACCCCCTAACCACGCGCGCACACACACACACACACACACACACACACACACACACTAGCCTCTTTCCATCACAGAGCTCAGAGGTCACCTTGAGGTTGAGCGTGGCGGTGATTAATACCATGATGGCCGACATGGCTCCAAAGCCGCCCCAGAGCAGCGGCCTCCTCCCCACACTCTCGATCAGCAGGCCCTGGGGAGCAGGGAGACACGCAGAGAGCTGAGGCAGCCCTCTCACAGGGGAGGGAAACAGAACCCTGCCATAACTTTCCCCATCCATCTAACTCCGTGGTGCGAGGACAGCGGAGACAGCAGAGTTAAGAGGTCTTCGTGGTGATTTATCGCCGGGAAGCCCAAGAGAGGCAGTGGCCTCTTAGTGACACAGTCCACCTGTAGGGGAGCCATTGCTGCTGTATTTAGGAGACGATCACAGCCGTTACTGTCCTGTTAGCAACACAAGCTCTTTCTGTTGCTAGGGAAGGATGAAATAGCTCCTCTGTAGGTCTGACTGTCGAGTTCATGTGTAAGCGGTGCATGTCTCCAGGACTTACACATGTGATGGAGGTGAGTACCTCGGACGCTCCCACACCCAGCGTCACATAACGGACCTTATCCTGGGGGATACCAGCGTCCAGGAAGATGTCATAGGAGAACACACTGATCTGAGTGGGGAGAGAGAGAGCGACAGAGGACAAGATCCAACTTAGTCCATTAGAGTCCATTAAGTTCCTCAGATTGTGAGATAAAGCAGCGTAGCTAATGCCAGCGTGGTCCTGAGGGGTAGCGTGAGGGCAGAGTTGGGCTTTTCTCACAGCCGAGATGCCAGAGAACTGGATGCAGCCGTAGATCACCATCATGGTGAGCAGCTGCCAGCGTACGGTCCTGTCTCTCAGCAGCTCCCACAGGCTCTTAGACTGAACTCCCCTGATGGCAGTCTGCTCCATCACCATCTCTTGAATCTCCAGTTTATAATCCCCACCGCCCCACAGACTCTGAAGCGCTGGGACACACGCAAGCATTTCAGACATGCAAGATCACCCAGCTTCATTCTTAATGACTGTATTTATTTAGGGGATACTTTAGGGGGAAATAAAAATGTAAATGTGAACTCAGACATGATCTTACATTCTATAAAATTATGTTTTTTATACATTTGCATAGCACTTAGTGTTCCATTGTTTCAGTTATTGAAGTTGTTGCACTATCCAAAGGCCCTTTGGACAGTGGATTTCATCATGAATGACTGTGCAGAAATACTCCTACCTTTTCTGCATGCCTCAGTGTCTCCCTTCTCTATTAATGAGTATCTGGGGGCCTCAGGAAAGAAGGGCAGGGTGACGAGCTGAACAACAGAGAAACATGTGGGGACACACAGGAGGATGTTCCACAAATCCTCACGGCCGAGAAGCTCCCTGAGAAAACATCACTTCCACCGTCAAGTTAAAGCACCATCTCTTCAACAAATCAATACATATCTGTTAACACACGTACATTGATTGGTTAACCACAACAGAAAGTAACAGTGTGGTGAAACTAGGGAAGTTCAAATGATCCGTGTACTGTACCTTAGACCAACAACTTGTCCTGCAAGTTTACCCATAGAGACAAAGGTAGCTGAGGTCAAAGTGACTAAACCTCTGATCCTTTTGGGAGAGCTCTCTCCCAAGTAAATCACATGGAGGTTTCCTCCTAAACCTGAGTTGGAAACACACACAAGTAACACTGACAGCCTGATATCGATGTGATTCTGTTGCAATAACACATGATGATACAACTTTCCACCCAGGCTATATTAACTCATCTGCTGTGCACCTACCTGCTGTGAAGCCATACAGGAATCGGGCCACTAGGACCATCTCAAAGGAATTCGCTTCCTTGCTTGTAAACATGATCACTGAAGCAACAATGCTTATTACGTTGTTGTAAATCATTGCTCTCTTTCTGTAGATAAAACCAAGTTGTACAAGGGCAACATTATATTTTTCTCAAAGTACACAGTCAGCCAGATTGTCAATTCATTCATCACATATTCGCAGTCCCAGAGGGTGATCTCTGTGTTGAATAATGTACCAATTACCTCCCGAATGCCTCAGCTACTCTTCGAACACACACAGAGCCAAACAGCCCTCCCACAGCATACATGGCCACCACAGCTGACCAGATGAGGGTGACCGTCTGTGAAGGTGCAGGCTCCATGTGTCTCCCAGACCAGCTGCTGTTGATGAAGCGCTGGATATACTGTACACACATACCAGGTCAAAAGCAATGGGTTGTTTCTCACAAGCAGAGATGGGAAATAACACAGTACTTATGGACTTACGTTGATTTTTACTCTGTAGTTCTTACATTTTCAAACCAGGCGTGTTACTTTAGTTTAAATCTGTATTTAGTGGCATGTTTAATACAATTTCTTGAACACTTTTGTCATACGATTATTACACTGTAATTGTCCTGTTATAACACTTATATTACTGTTGTTACACTGTAATTTTATTTTTGTTACAATGTGATTACACTGCTCTTGCAATGCTGCAGAGATGAGATGTAACTCCAGAATACTTTTGTCAGCGTTTTACTTTCACACCTTAAATCCTTTACATGAATATGCATTGAATGTACTTGATACTTCTTACCATTTTAATACAGGCTACATTAGTTTTAATCTGTATTTGGTGGCATGATCAATATTATTTTTTCTCTAATTGCCTGCCAGATATTGGTAATGATTTCCTTTTACTTAAGTATATGTCATATGTCACATGACATATGTCAGAACGCACATTTTACTTTGACTTCAATTAATAAGCATAGTACAACTTTTACCAGTATTTTTAAACTTGAGAATCTGTACTACATCTTTAGAGAAGGATGTTCATCTCTGCACTGTTGTTACACTGTCATTGCACATTTGTTACACTGTTATTACACAATTATGCTGTTATTACACTTATTATAGTTAAGATTGAAAAAACAGATAAGAACAAGGTAAGGGAACATCAATACAAAAAAAAGAATAAATAATGAGGTTAATTAAATCTCATAAACGAGTGTAAAGGTGCAGTCACCGCTTTTACCAGTTTATTTTAAAATAGGACTATTTGTACTTCTACTTGAGTAAAGGATGTGTGCACTTTTACCATCTCTGCCTACAGGTTTGTGCTCAAAACTGTCAATGTAGACATGTACCACAGCAGATGTTCATTTTGAATATTCAGCGTTGTATGAAGTGTAACAAGATGAGGATAGTCATGAACCTTGAACAAATGGTGCATTCACCATCTGTGCTCTGCCACGTAATCTCACAGCAGGTTAACTTCTCACTCATCCTACTATTTTTCCAAAGTACTTACACAATCATTGAAATTCATGAGTGCACCGACCAAGACTACATCCCTCCTCTATTTATTCTCAAAGAGCAGTCGATTGTTCCCGAATGAAGAAATGTTCGTCTTACTGGTGAGGGTGAACTGATGACGGTGACATGAAATCCGTTTTGAAAGGATCCTCCAATCCCCAGAACTATGATGAATAACAAAGCGTTCCCCTGGGTCTGGAAGGTAAGACAAGAGAGCTGGGTGCTTCTCTCTGTCAAAAGGTACTCACACCATCATCACACTTTACCATTTAAGTGTCACACCACTATACATGACTCTATTCTATAGGATATAATGCGTTTGGATATAATACTTTTTCACATCATAACAAATTAAAATGCTGCTGAGTCATGGGCCTTCCATTAGAAAGGTTTTACTGGCCAACAGTGTGCAACTATTGCAGATCATCTTTTACATTTAAATCAGTCAATACAACAAAGTATTAGCTAAATGTCGATTTATTAATACTTGTTTGATGAATTCCTTGATCTTTCTGTCTACGATTAAAACTCATTATTCTTGGGTTGCCTAGTTTATTATTATGTATTATTTTATCCAGTCATCACTTTACAGAATAAATAGTTTTGTAATGAAATACAATTAAAGTTTTGATTACCAGTTGATTCAGAAAACCCTCCATTATGTCTCACTTGTGAAGTCCATTCAACACTCAAATGTTCTCATGTACATCCGTTGAGCCCTGTTAGGTATTTTAAGTATATGATTAATCTTTTACTTCTTCAAGGGAATGAAGAGGAACTCTAACATCAAGCTGTCAAAGAAACAGTCTCATCGGTCGGATGTTTATTATTGTTATTCAATCCAATTTGTAACATTTATTCTATTAAAACAACAACGACACAAAAACAACAAAAATCCTTGTTTTATTTTGCATATTTAAAAAAGTTGCATTTATAGTTGTTTTACTGAGGATGCAGTCACATTTTCATCCAGCAAAGGGCAGTAAATGCATAACTGGATCCGCGGGTGTAGATTTGACTCTCTTTCTTCCTCTCCGGCTGTCGCTCTGGCGGAAGTAGCAACTTCAGTGTTTTCTGTAGTCATCGTCGGCTGGCTAGTAGACGATAGCTTTTTGACTTATTTCTCAACAAAACGTTTTTGTTTGTTTTGATTCTCTTTTATACCTTCCAAAATGCCGTTAGAGAATCTGGAAGAAGAAGGGTTGCCTAAGAACCCTGATCTTAGGATAGCACAGATGAAATTTCTGCTCACGATGGATGGTCACCGACAAGATGCTAAAGTGAAGACGGAGCTCATGGACTCTATAAAAGAGAACAGTAAGTGGTGAATCACAAAATATCTCTTAGATGTTGTTCACGATTAAATGTTTTACAAACCACTGGACAGCCCGTAATTTGCCTGTCTTGACTAAAAACGTAAGCTTGAACCCTGCTTGTTTACAGTTGCCAGTTAACAGTAGAGCTTGCCTAAGCTAGCCCGACTAGCAAGCAGCTAGCATGCTAGGTAGCCAGCTAAAATGTTTAGCATGGGAAACAGCGCTTCTCGGCTACGTAGCTAGCAATATTCATAGCAAAATGACTTGGCATGTTGTGATGATGGTGTTCTCTTGTTTTAGACATGGCACCCTACTACGAGGGTCTGTGCAAGGAGCTGAAGTGGCAGCTGGACACAGACTTGCAGAGCAAGATGAAGAAGGCCAACGAGGAAGAGCTTAAACGCCTGGATGATGTTCTTGAAGATGCGGAGAAAAACCTGGGCGAGAGTGAAATCCGAGATGCCATGATGGCCAAAGCAGAATACCTCATTAGAATCGGGGATAAGGTGCAATTCTTTTTTTAATGCCATCAAATGTAACCATGTAAGCAACCTGAACCTTTGTCACCAGGTGTTTTGTCATTAACTACAATGTGTGTTATTTCTTGGGTGTTTGGTTAGGAGGGTGCACTGACTGCCTTCAGGAAGACCTATGAAAAGACTGTTGCCCTGGGCCATCGGCTCGACATCGTGTTCTACCTTCTGAGGATTGGGCTCTTCTACATGGACAGTGACCTCATCACACGCAATACTGAGAAAGCCAAAAGGTAGTGTTTAAAGAGAAATTGTACCAAACACTCATTCCCTCATAACAAGTAACCAGTCCACAGCCACACCACTGTGTTGAATGCTCACAGTTCCCCCTGTGTTTCTGTCTCTGCAGCCTTATCGAAGAAGGGGGCGACTGGGACAGGAGGAACCGTCTGAAGGTCTACCAGGGCCTGTACTGCGTAGCCATCAGGGACTTCAAACAGGCAGCTGAGCTCTTCCTGGACACGGTGTCCACCTTCACCTCCTATGAGCTCATGGACTACAAGACCTTCGTCACATACACAGTCTACGTCTGTATGATCGCCCTCAAGAGGCCTGACCTTCGTGAGAAGGTGGGTGATGACTGCTACTCAGGGTGATGTTGAGACAACCTGAACGTGTTATCATTCAACCACTCTGCAGTATGGAGACTGACGATGTGCCCCCCTCCCTCCCCCCTCCCTCCCTC
>BROE01000020.1:15281081-15408692 GCA_036571765.1 Plecoglossus altivelis
ACCAGGTGTTTTGTCATTAACTACAATGTGTGTTATTTCTTGGGTGTTTGGTTAGGAGGGTGCACTGACTGCCTTCAGGAAGACCTATGAAAAGACTGTTGCCCTGGGCCATCGGCTCGACATCGTGTTCTACCTTCTGAGGATTGGGCTCTTCTACATGGACAGTGACCTCATCACACGCAATACTGAGAAAGCCAAAAGGTAGTGTTTAAAGAGAAATTGTACCAAACACTCATTCCCTCATAACAAGTAACCAGTCCACAGCCACACCACTGTGTTGAATGCTCACAGTTCCCCCTGTGTTTCTGTCTCTGCAGCCTTATCGAAGAAGGGGGCGACTGGGACAGGAGGAACCGTCTGAAGGTCTACCAGGGCCTGTACTGCGTAGCCATCAGGGACTTCAAACAGGCAGCTGAGCTCTTCCTGGACACGGTGTCCACCTTCACCTCCTATGAGCTCATGGACTACAAGACCTTCGTCACATACACAGTCTACGTCTGTATGATCGCCCTCAAGAGGCCTGACCTTCGTGAGAAGGTGGGTGATGACTGCTACTCAGGGTGATGTTGAGACAACCTGAACGTGTTATCATTCAACCACTCTGCAGTATGGAGACTGACGATGTTGCATCCCTCCCTCCCTCCCTCCCTCCCCTCCCTCCTCCCCCACCCGCCCTCTCCTCCCACCCTCCCCCTCCCTCCCCCCACCCAGGTGATTAAGGGGGCTGAGATCCTGGAGGTGCTTCACAGTCTACCTGCAGTGCGTCAGTACCTCTTCTCTCTGTACGAGTGTCGTTACTCTGTCTTCTTCCAGTCACTGGGTAATTGACACTCTCAGATCAACATTCCACACCGGCGCCGCTTCTGCGAATCCCGTCTTAAAAGTTGTCGTATCCCTCTGGAGTCAAGTTAAAATGGGGGATGTTTCCTTTTGGTCCTTGTGCAGCAACGGTGGAGCAGGAGATGAAGAAGGACTGGCTGTTCGCCCCTCACTACCGTTACTACGTGAGGGAGATGCGGATCCACGCCTACAGCCAGCTGCTGGAGTCCTACCGCTCTCTCACTCTGGGCTACATGGCCGAGGCTTTCGGAGTCAGCACCGAGTTCATCGACCAGTGAGTCAAAGCTGGACCATCTCTGGCACAATGTCTAAGGCTTACTGTAAGGACTACAGGTTAAAGTCAAATATTGCAGTTGACTCATTTTACAATTGTTCGGGGGGGGTTTTGTTTCTCAGGGAACTCTCTCGGTTCATAGCTGCCGGACGCCTCCATTGCAAAATTGACAAAGTGAACGAGATTGTGGAAACCAACAGGTGAGTGTTGTCTCGCACAACTGTCAAGATTATGAAGCTGCAGTGCAGCTTTCTAAATGGTGGATCCACAAGAATCAGAGCTCACGTGTGTGGATATATTCCTGTGTTTTCCAGACCTGATAGTAAGAACTGGCAGTATCAGGAGACCATCAAGAAAGGGGACCTGCTGCTGAACAGAGTGCAGAAGCTGTCCCGAGTCATCAACATGTAGCATGGTCCATGTAGGAGTCAGCTGACGTCAAGCAGGAAGGACACCTGGGGTTTTCTGTTGTACCGGTATCCACACCAATAGTTTGTCTGATAAAGTGACGCTTATATTGTGTATATAATAAAAAAAAATCTTTTCGGTGACCCAGTTTTATTTCTATGAAGACTGAGCACAGTACTAGAAGTGATATCAAAATCTAGTTCGATCATCTGTAGGGTCGTTGTTTGGTCCGTTTTCACAATGACCAGTGTCTGATTGTAATAATTGTAGCTGAAGTATAATGCAATCCAACGGGAGGTCAATTAACAAATGGCTGAATAATAAATCCTGTTATTGGTTTGAAAATAGTACCATAGAAAAGATGCCAAGACAGTTTACTTTTCATATAAATAGCAGTATAAATTATTTTTATTTACAGAAACCTGTTACAAAACAAATAGACTATACAATCTTTTTAAATATTAAGTAAATCTAACCTAACATGTTTTGTTCATGAATTACGTAGCAGCCAATACACAGAAGTCCAGCTGATCAAATTATTTTGATAATGTTTACAAAAAAGGAAAATCATCTATACACGCTTTTACATAGGAGTATATACTTGGGAATTTCCTCCCACAAGCAAGTTGTGTTCTCTCACTTTCACATTCCAAGTATACGGTGCTTGATGGATAATATATCAAAAAATCTTTGCAACGTTTCCATCACATGAAAACAAGGTCAAGAGTTGTCAGTGGAGTTCAAGGGTAAACAAAATGAAACCTGTGACCAACAAACGATAATAGACCCTAGGAAAGTCAGCAAGCTCAGGTCTGCCTAGAAATCTAGACTTCTCTCATCATGGAAAACTTTGATAAAAGAGACATAATAACACTGTTGCTTACCAGCTAGCTGACAGGTTTGACCACGTTTCGAGTTCATAGGCAGATTTTAAAAGCAAGCTCCTAAAACACTTTGAACATTCAAGTAAGGTAAAACTTAAAACGACAAAGCTGTCCTTAAACAGTCTGTGAGAAACAAATTCAGGCACTTATTTTATTATTTTCTAAAAGCGGCAAACTAAAACTGTCTTTAAAAAGCTGTGATTCAAATTACAATGTTTGGCAACAATGAGGCAAGCAGTCACACTGTTTGAAGTGTTCCATCTTCCTTGTGTTAGTGATTGCTTTAGTCCCTTCAGCCTTCAAGGAAAATAAGTGTTTCAATTGTGAAATGTTTTCAAACGTCTTCAACAAAGTGAATGATCGACTCCATGGAAATTGGTTAGAGAACAACTACGTTTTAGCCACTGGGGCATAACGGGCTATGTGGGTCACATATAAAAATCATGTTTTTGATACAGAGGCAACTTAATAGTAAAAGCACAGGTGAGACCTTGAAAAATGTAAATAATGTCTTCTGTCAAACTATCATGCCACAGAAACAACCCCTTCACCTTTATACAGGATCTCAGTACATGATTCATGAGATGCTTCAATCTCTAATTAAGAGACGTATTGCATTACAGACTTGGCAGTGAACCACTTCAAATAAACAAGTTTTTAAACTTGTTACCTAATTTACTAAATAAATAATAAGGATCTCAATTGTACCAAAAATTGTGTGTAAGAAAATTCCTGTGCAAAAATACATATTCCAATATGTACAATTTGAATAAAAAATATGTATTCTCAAATAGGGATACTTCAGTATTTATTCAATACATAAGAAAAAGTCTAAAGTAAGATATAAAACACTCGTCTCCTCTGCTGTGTTTTCTGTCTGACATCAGTGGCATCATAGAAATTGACTAGAGATACTATCAGTTAGTAACCCAATCTGAAGCCATCTCCATGAATCTCGCACCAAAACGCCACTTGCTTCCAGGACAGAGCAGCTCAGTTAACAGGGTGCATGTGTGAGCAGATGAAGACAGAAAGCTGTCTGGCTGTCTGTCTGTCCTAACAAGACACCCCATACACTCACCAACAATCACACAACTGTGAGGAGACGTGGAAATCTGGATAGTGATGCCGGCTGTGATGTTACATCCTGTTCTACAGACCAGAAGCCAGCTGTGATGTTACATCCTGTTCTACAGACCAGAAGCCAGCTGTGATGTTACATCCTGTACTAAAGACCAGAAGCCTGGTGTGATGTTACATCCTGTTCTACAGACCAGAAGCCTGGTGTGACGTTACATCCTGTTCTACAGACCAGAAGCCTGGTGTGATGTTACATCCATTTCTACAGACCAGAAGCCTGGTGTGATGTTACATTCAGTTATACAGACCAGAAGCCTGCTGTGATGTTACATCCTGTTCTACAGACCAGAAGCCTGCTGTGATGTTACATCCTGTTCTACAGACCAGAAGCCTGTTGTGATGTTACATCCTGTTCTACAGACCAGAAGCCTGCTGTGATGTCACATCCTGTTCTACAGACCAGAACCCGGTCAAAAGCTGTCAGACAAAAACTGAACAAAAACCAGACATGTAGTGCTATTAGATATCAGGTGGTAGGTCACCTTGTTAGTGGTTACACACTAAAGTCACTGAAATAGATGGCTGCCTTTGGCTAACATAAGGGGCAAGTAAGCACAACTTGGTTATACTTCTTCAAACGTAGTAGTGGGTTGAGTGTTGTTCACATTTGGGAATAGGACTGTTGTGGCTCGTCTATGTGGAAAACACATATCCTTAAAATCAAGCTATTTCTCTTCGACTAAAGTTAAAAGAAAGAAATTGTCAAGATTCAACATCCTTTTCCACATTTGCATGCAAAACTGACTGTCTGCCCCATTTCTACACACAATATATTGGCTTCCTTATTTCTACAAATCATTTTTGTAGTTCAATTTTAGCAAATAAAAACTGCTAATATCAAACAAAAAAGGTAACACTTGCATAATTATTTGGGTCACAGACCAATGACTGGATCTGCTTCTGGCTACTCTGCATAACCTCAGGTTATGGATTCACATGTTGCCATGATCCAGACTAAGAGAAAGGAATAACCGTGATTGTATTTTGAAGTGTTGCAACTGACAGTTTCTCCTCCTCCTGCCCTCTCTCTCCGTCCAAGGCCTCTGAAATCAGGCGCTGGGGTATTAGTTAGAATTTCCAGTAGTCCAGCAGAATCTGACATCACACGCACTTGCGTACACACACGCGCACGCACACACACACACACACACACGGAAGAGATTGGTGCGTTGGATCTCCAGTCACTCCCAGTCACTCTTGTGTCAGCCCTTCTTCCTGAAACCTGGGAACGCAGGCTTAAGGTGTGAGGGCCGACTGCTCTTCCCTTCTCCCCACAGGAAGGGGTCCTACCACAACACTGACAGGGGGCTACACTGCCCCAACGCCCCTCATAGCACCCTCACATGGCTTTGGGAGAAAATGTACCACGACGACGTCACTGGGCTATCCAGATCATCTCCACCCTGAGGATCGTGGGAAGCTGAGAGGACAGCAGATTTAGAAGGCCTCGTACAGTCTCCGTCTGCTGCTGCGCCGTGGCCTCAGCTCTGGTCCTGGCCTCAGCTCTGGTCCTGGCCTCAGCTCTGGTCCTGGCCTCAGCTCTGGTCCTGGCCTCAGCCCTGGCCCTGGCCTCAGCCCTGGCCTCAGCCCTGGTCCTGGTCTCAGCCTTGGTCCTGGCCTCAGCCCGAGGTTCCATACAGAGAACCCAGCCCCCGCTGTCAGGGACGGGCCTTAGGCTGGAAGAAGATACACAAGAGGTGATGATGAGCGACTGTCAAATATGAACAACTAATGAAATGCAGGATTGCAGTTAGATTGCGGGAAATAACACAGGTGTACAGCAAGTGTAAATACCCCCCAACCCACAGACACCAACCCACCTGATGAATGAGCGAGTTGTTGGGCAGGCCTGGGGCTCCTGGGATTGTGCGGCCATGTTTGCCGTGGATGTTGTTGATGGCGGGAGACTTGGCCACCTTGGGCCTTCCTGGCCCCGCCCCACCCACGCCTCCCCCCAGGCCCCCCGGTCCTGCCCCTCCTCCACTGTTGAGGGAGCTGGTCGCAGGTGACCCCTTCCTCTTCTTTCCCTCAAGGCGTCCGTCCGCGTGGTGGGCGTGACTGAAGGCCGTGTGGTGATCTGATTGGTGGTGGACGAAGGGCCCCAAGGAGAGGGTGGAGTCGCTGCTGTTCATGACCACGCTCATCCTCTTAATGGACTCGGCCGGGCTGCCGGAAGGGGGCCCCCGCGCCGAGGGTCCTGAGGCCCCCGCTGACCCCCCCGAGGGCTCAGCCTTGAGGCTGAGGGAGTTGGTCCGCACGGTGGGCCCGCAGTTCAGCCCCACACTGTGGACGCCGCTGTGAGAAGAGGAGGAGGGGGCGAGAGAGGCGTGGTGGTAGGTGCTACCTGAGCTTCCCGTGGTGGCGTTTGCACAGTTCTTCTTGAAGGACGAGGCGGCGTTTGAGACCGAGTCTTGGTTGTACGGGGCGTGAGATGAACTGAGGAGGGAGCTGTTCTTCCTCTTCTTCCCCGAGCTGAAGCCAGCGCTGCTGTTGGCTCCGGCGCTGCCCCCGCTGGTGGAATTCGATATGGCGGGGGTGGAGGAGACTGAGGACGACTCCCTGGGCCTAAAAGACGATTTGCTGCCCGAGCGCGACTTGAGCGCCCGGCCTGGCGGGACAGAGGAGGAGTGGGCTGAAGGCATCTGCGGCGACGAAGACACTTGTCTGGCCTGCACGCTGCCGTAGGCTGGGTGCTCGCTACTGCCCTGCGGGGAGGCACGGGCGTTTAAGGTGGTCCCGTACGAGAGCGCCAGCTTGCCGTCGTAGGACTGGGCGTAGGAAGGGGGCGGCGGGGCAGCGGGAGGGCTGAGGAAGCCTGAGGGAGGGATGCTACCATGGGAGTTTGTGCTTGTCCTGTGGGCCGGCACAGACGAAGAGACGGAGGAGGAGTTCTCCAAGGCCAAAGGGATTTTCCTAGAGGAGGAACACGCCAAACGCACGTTAGCCCTCAGATACCCCAAACTCTTTACAGCTAACGGGAGTTCTGGAGGAAGCACACAGACTTACTTCCACATCTGAGAGTTGACATGCTTGTCCATCATGGCGGTGAGAGCACATCGCACGCGGTCCCAGCGCCGGTCGAAGGAGTAACAGCTTCTCCCAAACAGGTGGCTTCCAAAGGAGCAATACTGAGGGAGGAAGGAGGGGGGGAGGAAGGAGGGGGGGACCCAGGTGGAGGGGACCCAGGTGGGGGGTTACTGTAAGGCTTAACAAGCTCAATGCAGCCTGCATACTGGGGAGGGTCAACTACAAAGAGCACTGCACCCTTTGTGCAGGTCTAATCCACGTTTGCAGAGAACCAATTTAGACACTGAATTCTAATGTCCCTTCAAGGCTACTTGGTTTTTTAAATCCGCAACATTCTCTCAAGCAAAACATTGAGGTTAGTATGCTACTAGCCTTTCTCTAAAACAAGTGCGGCCATGTTATAGCGTGTAATATTGGGTTTCATGCTTCTGTTATTGGAAAACGGGATCTTTCTTTTTTCAGCTTCTGTTTGGACATGAACATGAATGTAACTTACAGCGGCCGGCCGAGGGTGATAACCTGAATAGTGACAGTCCAGTCTGTCCAATCCCTCCTCCCTCTCCTCGTTCTCTCCCTCATCGCTGGAGGGCCGCGACACCCCGTCGGTGGGCGGGGCAGGGTGGTGGGGGGACTCGTGGAACAGCGAGGGATCCCCCGGCCCTCCCCCTCCTCCGTGAGAGACGCTGCTGTTCAGTCTAACAGGAGAGACAAAGGTCAAAACACACACTCCGTAACATGCGGACGAAGGCAGGACGACCGAATGCCGCGGAACATTCTAGACTGTGGTTCTGCTCGCGGGCTCACCGTGGAAGACCAGGATTGTGAGGTTTGGGTTTGCCCAGAGGGAGAGGCTTGGTGGCATCGCTGGTCCCATTGCCGTGGGCCACTTGGTGGGTGTCGTGGGCAGCGAGGCGGGAGGGGGAGGGGTGGGGCTCCCTGAGAGGGGGGGGCTGCTGAGGGTGGGGGTGTTGAAGCTCCCGCTCTCTGGCTTTGCTCTTGTGCTCGGCCAGCAGCGTGTCAAAGCGCTTCCTCCGGCCCAACACTGCCCTCCGCTGGCTTAAGGAATGTGTCTGCAGGGAAAGATAGAGGCAAAAAGACAGGGAGAGGGAGTTCAACGAAGAACAGAGTTAGAGCTGTGCCAAAAAAACTACAAAAAGATAATACTGTCAACCTCAGTACAAACAGCAAACTCGGTACCTTGCATGTTAGAGATCTTGTGCATGGCTTCCGAGCAGTCATATCCAGAACCCCGCAGTGGATGTCTGGATTGAACTCCCGTTCTGATAGAAAATGAGAGAAACCGTGGCTCAATCGTCTGTGGTATGACTGCTGTTTGATGTAGCATTAAAGAGGGCCACCACAACCTGTAGAAGACGGGCCTCCTTACCTGACAGTCTCTTGTAGAGATGACGTCTGCTACTGGCACTGCTGTCGTGCTTCTTGTCCAGGCTGGACACGGACTGGGAGAGGTGGCCCTTGCCGTTGGGGATCAGGCTAGGAGTCAGTTGGGGAGCCTTTGGTATGGAGGAGCAGTTAAGGCCTGGCTTGATGGGCGAGGAGGAGGAGCTCACAGTGGTGCTGGAGGAGGAGGAGGTGGTGAAGGAGGAGGGGGGGGCCAGGGGGCCCTGGGGGGCCTGCACGAGCTTGGCTGACGAGTCCACTTTCAGATGCATCTTCTCCACCTTGACTGCAGGGGACAGGCTGTGGAAGGGAGGGAGGAAGGAAGTGAGAGAGAGGGAGTGAGTGAGGAGATCACAGAAAGGAGGACAGAAGCATGGGGAGGGACGGGAAACCAGGAATCACCTTCACAATTCAAACACTTCACTTCAAGTTTAGAAAATGGACAGGCTGGGCAAACCAACGGAGGTGAATACCCGACGGAGGTGAACACCCGACGGATGAAATCTTGACCCGCTTTAAACCGCCACAAAGTGACTTGGCAAACACAACAAAGCCGGGCTGGGATAATTGTAGGATGGGTGTCGGTAAACCTCAGAGATGCCCGCTTCTAAAGAGCAGCGGGAGAAGCCCCTACGAGGCAGAGGATCAAAGGCAGCATGTCGGCCTCTTACGGGAATGAGGCCCATCAAAAGAAGTCCATTAAGATCAAAACTCAACAAGACACCACATTACTGGGTTGAGCGCGGTTAAGCACTGCGTAGTGCAGAGTGGTTTAACATTTGGGTCGCCTGGCAGCGGGGGTTCATCCCCGCTCGCCGGGTGAGACAGGGCAGGTCTCTGGCTGCTTGACTGGCTTACATTTTCTCAGGCAGCACCCGGAATGGGGGGAAGTGAGGCCGGCGCTGGATGCCAGGTAGCTTCTCTTTGGCTGGTTTGAGGAGTTTGGAGTTAGAGGAGGAGACGCTGATCCCGCTGGAGGAGGTACGGCTCAGGCCCCCCCCAGCCCCGGCCCCGGGCCCGGCCCCAGCTCCAGGGCCGCTCCCTGCCCCGCTGGCTCTGTTCCTGGGCAGGGCTGCCAGGGAGAAGGCTGAGGACTGGGCTAAGGTTGAGGGAGGCTTGCCGGCGGAGCTGTGTCTTCTCTCTGGAAGGAGACAAGAGGAAACACGCTTAGAAATGAATATGGAAACAATCCGACAACGATCCCACTGGTTTCATGAAGCTGCCATTTGTCTGGAGCGAGGCCATGTCACTCGAGTTACTGGAAGCCAAAAGGCTTAATTCAGAAATGAACACTGTAGTGAAACTATATACTTCTAAATGATGTACTGTACAAGTGCAGTGAAAGCAACGTTTCGAAAGGTAGCCGGCCAAAATAACCCAGTACAATATGATATTTCAGAAATCTGCCAACCAACTGCCTGAAATAGCTCAAGTAACCCACAGGTCAGGTGCTCATTTCCTGTCAGCAGCTACACTGTGGATTGATAAAAGCCTGTAGTGGCATCAGAGAACAATAGAGAATAGACTTGTACTGAGAGGAAAGACCAAAATAGAAAAGATAAATAAAGAACAGAAGGCTCACAGCATCTCTTAAATCAAATCTACATAGTGACTACCACATAGAGACTACCACAGAGACTACCACATAGAGACTACCACATAGAGACTACCACATAGAGACTACCACATAGCGACTACCACATAGCGACTACCACATAGTGACTACCACATAGAGACTACCACATAAAGACTACCACAGAGACTACCACATAGAGACTACCACATAGAGACTACCACATAGCGACTACCACATAGCGACTACCACATAGCGACTACCACAGAGACTACCACATAGCGACTACCACATAGCGACTACCACAGTGAACTTTTCTGCTGGGGATTGGGGCATCACACAGCATGATCGGTTCAGAGCCCACACCAGCCCCTTCCCCACACCAGGCCTTGTCCCACACCGGGCCCTGTCCCACACCGGGCCCTGTCCCACACCGGGCCCTGTCCCACACCGGGCCCTGTCCCACACCGGGCCCTGTCCCACACCCGGCCCTGTCCCACACCGGGCCCTGTCCCACACCGGGCCCTGTCCCACACTGGGCCCTCTCAAGGTATCATTCCCTCCTAATCTCGTCTTTCCACAGAGGAACTCGCCACCTTGTCAGAGAGCACACACACCGCACGTGAGAATTGGTGACCAGGAAACACCTCTAAAGAAATAAAGGAGGAAACAGAAGGGAAAGAAAAAAAGCGAGGAGACTATTGTAGAGGCTGTGTTTGCGTCTGCGTCGGAGGTGGTGTTTCTACTTTCCAGTTCCCTTCTGCTTACGCTGTGCTAACTCCTCGCAGGTCTGGGATGCTGGCCAAGGCTCAGACACTGTGGGGAGCAGCATTACCTCCTTGGTGAGCTGCACAAACAGCAACTGGGTGGGGAGGGGAAAGGCCCGGCGCACACAGCTGCCACTCCCAAACGCTGTTCCATATCCCCCCCTCCCCCTCCCCCCCTCTCGCTGCTCTGGTAACACGGCAACAGCCCCGGGCTCTCTGCTCTACCTTCTCATTCAGACAGTGAGAACATGCCAGGCCATCTCTCTCTCCTTTCCTCTCTCTCATCTCATTCCTCTCCCTCTCTCTCTCTCTCTCTCTCTCCTCTTCTCTCGCTCGCTTTCCAAAGCAAAGCTTCACACCCTAGGCATGTCTCTCTCAAACCCAACCCATTCATGACACTCCCGCTCTCCCTCCCCCTCCTCTTCCATCTCAGCAGCGGAACACCCTGAGGCCCTTACCTCCCTCCCTCCCCTGTCTCCCTCCCCTGCTGTCTCTCTCCCTCCCTCCCTCCCTCCCCCTCTTGTCTCCCTCCCACTCCTGTCTCTCTCCCTCTCCCTCCCTCTCTCTCCCTCCCTCCTCCTCCCTCTCTCCTTCAGCCCAGCTCAGCCGTTACTGCATGCCCTGCACGCACGCTCTCGGCAACCCCAGCACGTCACTCCCACAATTCTTTGCCAGGAGCTGGAAAAGCTTGTCACAGAGGTCCTGGCAAAGAGATGAAGGGAAATGAACCCACTAGTCGAGGAGGGTTGGTTAGGAGGTGTCTAGTTTCAATCAGTGTAATGAGGAGCAGACTCTTAGCTAGGGGGAATCCCTGGTGAGGCGAGAGACAGAAGCGGAGTGTGTTTGGCAACACAACCTACATCGCAACACATCGAATGCTTGCATGACACTTTCGGCAAGGATCCTGACCATCTGGATAGACAGGCATGGATATTTCTGATTCAACTTTAAAATGTATTTGAAGTGAACTGAGAAATCCATCAATTGTTCCCTAGGGCATCTGTTGACACCCAGCCTGTTTACAGTGTCTCACCACACATCTACATGGACGCGGATTGGAAAAAACAATCTTCCCTGCGTAGTGTGTGTGTGTGTGTTCAGACAGACACACAGCTCCAAAACCCAGGGGAGCACAGGTCCAACACCATGCAGATGGGAGAAAGAGGAGGGGGGAATCAATGCGCCTACTGGGAAACTCCAGAGCTGACGACTAGACCGTGATCATATCCACACCAACGCAGGAGAAGAAGCAGAGGCTGAACGCTGCAGGACCTCCTTCAGGAGTCCCTCAGTGCGAGGCTGAGGCTGAGGCTGAGGCTTGACTCATTCACCCAGGGAACACTGGTGTCATCACTGCTCGGTGTTGTTCTGTGGTTGACCAAGCCGCTATTTACAACACGGTCCAGTTCATCGGCAGCGTCTTTCTGAAGTCAGTTGGATCTGATCTTGTTCGCAGGAGCCACTCTGCAGCAGGGACAGATCCAGAGGCTGATTCACAGCTACCGACTGATCCCATCTTGGGTGTTACCCGTTTGTTGCTGAACTGCAAACCACAACGATGCTGTCACTCTTCAGTCATTTCCACTGCTCCCTTACACAGAAGACTTGACTTCCTGTGTCGCCACCTGCTGGACAGACCTAGAACAGCTTTCCCGACCACCTACTTCTACAGACGTCCTCATAAGGAACTCATAAGGAGTGAACAGTTCAATGATTCTTTTGAGCAGACAGACCTGTTAGAAGCAGGTAACAAGGACCACATAACCATACATGCTTTGCTTCTCTGAAACCTTCCTGAAAATGAATCATCACTCGATCCCATCACGCAAACAAACAGAACCGTACAAAACTCTGAACGGGGACCGAGGATCGACAGAGCCGTTAACAGCTGTTGCCACAACAACAAACCCAAACTGAGAGGGAGACTTGCTTCAAGTCCCTTCCTGACAGACTGTCTCAGGGTCAGGTCCCAGTCTGCCTGAGGAGGAGCTAATGATGCGCTCCTGTAGACCCCTGTGTTTCCACAGAAACCAAGCTCGCTACAGCGATACCGTGATTACGGAAATCCATAATATATCACCTCTTCCCACAGCTATCTGGTCACAGGTTCTTCTGAAGAGGCTTTTACGACTTTGGGAAAACATGCTAAAAACCCTACACGAGGTAGCATTTCTACATAGGCGTGGACCTCAGAGGAGCCCATGAAATATTAACAGGAGAATTGTAAACACAGAGGCAAGGCAGGAGAAATCAACAGGGCTGGGCCGCTCTGCTCATGTTCCTGAAGAGAGGGTGCAGAGGTGAAGGGGAGGGTGTGTTTGAGTGTGTGTTCCAAGACCCAAAGAGTGTGGTCACTGGGTGAAATGCAGTCCTCATGGGTGGTCTGCATGCGAGACAAGGCAGGGTCGTATGTGCTGAGGTGGGTGGGTGAGAAAGAGAGAGGGTGAGAGAGAGAGAGAGAGAGAGAGAGGGTGAGAGAGAGAGAGGGTGAGAGAGAGAGAGACAGAGAGAGAGAGAGAGAGAGAGACAAAAAAAGAGAGAGAAAGAGAGAGAGACAGACAGAGAGAGAGAGAGAGAAGGGGAGTGGCCTTACCGTAGTGTGCTTGGAAGGCCTGGGGTTTCACCACCTCACTGCAGTGACTGCACATGACCAGGTAGAAGTCATCCTGAGCAGGACACTGGCCAAATATGGGCATGTCTGAGAATTCAATTGGGAGAGACAGAGAGACAAAAAGAGAAATTACAAAAAGATTGACGGATATAAAGCAATGCAAAAGGTACTTCCTACAGCTTCCCTGAAATATCCCACTGTTACCCAGGTGGAGAAACCTGGAAAATAGAAGTCTACCACAGCGTACATGACTTTCACAGTGCTGGTCTGAATTCACAGCAAAGGGACACAACCCAGTTGTAAAGACAAGGTGAGAGTCAGGTCAGAAGTCTAAAGGCAGCGGCCAATCTGTTCCTTCTAGAAAGAACAGGGGAAATCAAACGAAAAGGGGAAACAGCGCTAATGGCTATGCGAGTCAAACGAGGCTTGCGTCCAGTCCTGCGCGACACCAGCCGCTTTCATTAGGAGAGCTGACCTTCTGCACCAGAGGCGGCCGTCCCCAGAACTACTGAGCCGGAGGAAATCACAGGAACCGGCCCCTGCAAGCGCCGGACGTGATCCAAAACTTCAGCGCCACTAGCGGAATGACGAGGAGCTAATTAAGGGGTATAATTAGGAGATCTCCCGAAGCGCTGCGAGGAGCGGCGTTGGAGTGCCCCCCCCCCCCGCTTCCCCCCCCCCCAAAACAAGCTGTTGTCAAGGACCCTCCAAACAGCCCAGACACAGTCTGGCAGCTGGGAGCATTAGAGCCCACACAAAGCCTACCTGTGTGCTCTCTGCCAGGTCACTTCCAGACGTGTATGGCTGAATAAAAAGCTTGGACACTACTTAACACGGGGTAAGTGTCTGGGGCCACTTTGACAAGTACCTGCTTTAGCAAGCGAGACCCTGGTTTTTAGGGCTGTTGGCTCAGCCAGGAGGAGAACAAAAGCGACTTCCGTCACAAATTCACAACGGGCGGCAAATCATATCGTTGCGCCCTAGTTTGTCCCCACCACCCCAGCACGCTCTGTCGATCTTTTCACATCCTCACGATGATTCCAACTGTTGTGAGACAGACGACTCATTCCGACCGCACGGCTGGATGTGACCACGTATGGCTGTGACATGGCCTGCTGGCCACCGTGCTGGCTTTCAGTAGCCTTGCAGCTCAGTCCACCGCCGATGAATCACCTCACTGCTCTGCATTCACAACACTGACACTGCAGCCTAAACACGTTGACTTGAGAAACGGTGAAACTTCACCGTGCCTGCCTTTTCTGCGCCGATTTTCTCCACCTTCCAAAGTAGCGGGGGAGAGAGTGTTGGGACTGAGAGACTGACGAACTAGTGACTGGAACGTTAAAAAGTCAGAGACAGAAATGGTGGGGAGACAGAGACAGCAGGTGAGAGACTGGGGGTGAGGGGGAGAGAGAGCAGGTGGAAGAGGGAGAGAGTGTGCAGGAAGAGGGAAAGCTAGTGGGAGACAAGGTGGGTGGGGGGGAGAGAGTGAGATCGGGGAGAGATCGGGGTGCAGGTTGGGGGGGAGAGTGTAGCGGGGAGAGAGAGAGTGAGAGATCGGGGTGCAGGTGTGTGGAGAGAGTGAGTGATGGTGAAGGGGAGAGAGAGAGAGAGAGAGAGTGAAGTTTGGGGGAAAGAGAGAGGACAGAAGGGGGACAGAGTCAGCAGGTGGGGGGAGGGAGATTTGAGACTAAAGACAGTGAGACAGAGAAAAGAGAGAGATTGAGTTCATTCCACCATCCTTATCCATGGCAGTGATAAATGATCTAAGTGCTAGGGCCTCTCCCAGCACACAAGCTGGCTGCGCACACAGCACCGACACTGGGCACAACCTCAGCTGCTGGCACTACAGTTCCCAGGAACCTGCGGTCTTCTGAAAGTCCAAGAGGCTATATAACAAAAGCTGAAAAAACAAATCCAAGAGGCATACAGTTATCTTCGGCTGACCGTCGTGTCTAGCGTGTGTATGTGTGAGTCTGTCATCGGAGCGGCTGTTCCAACAGGGGAGAGATCTAGTGAGTCATGGCAGGACTAGTCATCCACCGGGTAAGCCATAAAACCCGCTTTCTCCCTCCCCCTCACACACAAACACACACGTCAGATTGGCTGGTCTGAATGACAATTTGCACAGACTAACAAGAATACCAAAAAGTATTTCCACCACACCAGAGATAATGGTTAGGAGTAGAGCAAAGCCAAGGTAGAAATCAACTCAACCAGCACCTCTCTCTGCACGCATCTCTCCTTTTGGAGAGCACAGCATTCTTAAACCCATCGACGCCAACAGGCTGTCCCCCTAACTTCGACCCACACACCATACCTCGGCGCAGCGTCTTTCCTTTCAAACATTTATAGAAATAAGCAGGTCTGAAACCTCGGCAACTTGTGTTCCGGGGGCTGTGCTCGTTCCAGTGTTCCTATGGAGGTACGTGGAGGACTCGCTGCTGTGGAATGCTGCTGCGAAGCAGCTCCACTCGCAGCAGTTCCTCCTCTGGGATTCCATGTGGGTGGCATGTGCTATAGCAGAGCCCCACAACACCTCAACATCAGCCCTCTTCAGGACTCTCTCCCCTGGTGGTCGGACGCATAAACACAGCATCCTCCACAAACTCCAAATGTTTCACCGTCTCAAAGTGTTGCTGAAAGACATGGTTAAGAACATGGAAGCATCTCCAGGGGGTGTTGCTAGGTGAACAGATGACCTCGGATAGCATGATTACACAACACAATCCTGATCACTGGGCCCCACAGGCTGCATGTTGACTGGACAGGTACTGCATTCGGACAAAGCTTTCGGGGTAGCAGTTGCAAGCGATTTTCCTTTCTGAATGTCGCTATGGAGTGCACACAGGCCCCATTGTTTGCGATGCAAATGCAACGTTAGATAAGTACCCTGACAAATAGGTTAGACGTCACCCCTTTCTTTACATCGGGGGAAATGCTTACTCTTGTTAGAATCCGGAGTCGGCCACATTCTACATAGGACGATACTGAGGCGAGACAGAAAACACATGTTGAACCTTAAAGGCCTTTCATCAATTTCCTGTGTCCCCTTTGCCACCTTGACAACATGTAGAGAAGATACAATAGAGGAAGACGCCATAGAGGAAGACATCATAGAGGAAGACGCCATAGAAGAAGATACCATAGAAGAAGACACCATAGAGGAAGACGCCATAGAGGAAGACGCCATAGAAGAAGATACCATAGAAGAAGACACCATAGAAGAAGACACCATAGAGGAAGATAGCATAGAGGAAGATGCCAGCATGATGAAGTATCTCGTACTCAGTGCTCATAAAGTGTTTTAAGGAGACAAATGGACAATGTGTGGAAGAGGCTGTAAGACACTGTTAAGAGTCTTGTTAGGATCTTTGGAGTCCTTCCATTTCTGTCACGACGGACACACTGTTATTCAAAAGTACTTGACCAAAACCTTTAAAGACTTCCTCATCAAAATATGGAGGAAGCATTTTAGGGTAACATAGAGAAGGCAGATTTGTAATATAAGGGTAATATTCTAAATCAACACATGTTCAGAGTAACTTAATGAATCACGTTGGCTCCACAAATTATATGAATGAAGAATGTGTCTTTTAGAAGAACATTTTGAACTGCTACAGAATGACTCAATTCATTTAAACATATTAGCTATGTCTTTGCCACCATTTTAACTGTTGTCACTAAAATAGATGCTACTCCCAATGGCAAATTAATATTGATGAAAGTGACAGAACATGTAAATTGATACAATATTTATCTGATTAAGAGCTGGCATAATGTTCTTCATCTCTACAGTATAAACACCCCATGCCTTCATAAAGTAGACATATTTTCCCAAATTAAATACTTTATCATTTATATAATTTATGAAGCAGACTAGCATTATTATGTCAATGAAGTAGTGCACTTGTCTTAAAAGGAGAACTAGGTTTGGGCCGGTGCATGCGAAGTGTGTGTGCATACCACCACAACCAAAACACACCTTGGATTTCACTAGAGAGAGAAGCACTCACCGTCTCTGCACAACCGCATGGCTTCTCGATTTTTCCCGAACTCTTTAAAACTTTCCTCTGATTCAGCACCTAAAGGAAGTGATTGGACACAAATAAATAGTTGCACTTGCTTGCTCGTGCTGTTGCTACCAGAAGCGTTTCTTCCTATTCCCTAAACTGCACGCAATCGGCTGAAAAAGCTCGCGGTCATCGGGCATGTCTCGCTTCTACACACACATCTTTGGCGGGCAGTCACTCACCGTCGTTGCCGTGTAGTTTGGCAGCATCGACCCAGTTGCTCCAAGGCTGTCCCAACATTATTTCTGGACTAGGTAGGGATCTGCGCTCCGCAACAGTCGCCATTGCTGTGGAGCTTTCTCCCCGCTGGATCTGCTGCTGTTGCTGCTTCAGCTGCCTGGCCGCTCTGCGCTGCTCCCCCCTGACGTCATCATCGGCCCTTTCCGACATTTTTCCGCTACAATGTAACAAAAAAGCAGTCGGTGGTTAAGGTAGTGTACCCGGAATTCCTTCATTGATTTTTAAGGACAAACGAATGTTTAACTCCGCAAAATCTGTAGTTGGTGGCTACGCGGGAACGAGCATGACTGTAGAATACTGAAAGCATTCTTGTTTCTTTACACAATTGGGACTGAGCAGCGGCGTTCCCCTCTATGCATTATGGGCAATCGCAGATATAAGTGATACAAGTTTAAGGAGGAACCGCTAACTTATCCTTCTCCCTAAGCGTACGAGACATTATTACGTAATATATTTTTAAGACGTTATGGATTGATTGGAGGGAAAGGAATTCGTTATACTCTGAGCCGACTTTTTTTTTTGCTTTTGGGATTCTATATATCATAGTGTCCTTGGCAAAAACAACTGTCCTACTACATTTGCATACCTCATGATAGCTTCAACATTACCCATCAATCCAAAAGACTACCATATTATTGTGCATCATTTTGACTAAGTACCTCGAATTACAACCTTTCATGTCGTTTATGGATGAAATTCCTATGAGTATAATCATGTAATTGGGAACATGTCTCACACAGACATGTGGGACTAAAGTTGGCATCTCTTCATGGATGGAACCATTCCATAACTTCAGTCCAAAATCTCATTTTTCCACTTACTCTTTCAGAATTATACTTTAAAATGTATTCATTGCATACAGTTAGTTGAAAACAGTCAGGTCACTTCTTTCATGCGTTTCCAGTCAAAGGTTTGGACACATTGTCCCATTCATTTGAATGGGAGGGTGTCCCAACTTTTGACTGGTAGAGTATCTCTCAACATCATATACTTTAAAACCATGCAATCCCACTGAAGCCATCATCTGACATGTTCCTAAAGATAAACCGCTGCTCCGTGGAAGCAAGCGACTGCATGTTTTTGTGGTTAGAGAGACAGCAAGGTACATGTATGTAAGCTGATCTAGATTTCTCAAGCCATTTAATGCTCTGATATAACTTTGTGAATGCTGGACTGAGACCTGCCTTACACCCTAACTGGAGACAAAAGAATGGGATCTTCTCCACACAAAGTGGATATTCACCTGCTGTTAATGGGAAGTAATGTATATAATAAGGAATGTCATTTGGAAAAGCCTCAATAAAAAGCACTAATACAGTATTTTGACAATTCCAGAACGTCTTATGTAATGAAGCTCAAGTAGACCGCTGAAAGGCAAAGGTGTACAACTCCTCAATATATATGATCAATCCAGAAACTCTTGTCAGATCTTTAGGAAGATCACGGGGGCGCAGTGCAGCGGTGTTGGTTCGGGGGTTTGATCTGAAGAGGTGCTGAGAAAAGCCAAGTTCCCGGAGCAGCTTTCTTTTGATCACGTCAATATCGCTAACGATATTCAACATAGCATTGAATGGTTTCAACACACCACGCCAACCCATCAGGAAGTTCTGATAGAGTTGAGTGGGCATACTTGGGCTGAAATGATCTGCAGCCAGGAACAACTGTATGGCAGGGCAGAGGTCATTGTGGCGCCAAGCAAACTGCCGACAGCTAATGATGTGGTCAGCCAGGATGAAGGAGCTGAGGACTGAACAAAACTAAAATGCATGAGGTAATGATCAGAGGGTACTCGTCTAAAGCTGTTGGATATAGGCCTGTGTCTGATATTCATTTCCAACTTCAGCACTCTCCTTATGGGGGCAAAGGTCAACCTGATGGAGCTGCCTCTGCACTTAGTTGGAGGAGATTTCTTCATCCCCCCCAATGACCTGGTTGTTTAGGTTCTGGCTTGGTTTCAATCTGCCCAGTGTGACCTGTGGGCACTACAGAACCACCAGCAGCAACACCCCTCTGGGTGAACCCACAGCACCTGTTTAGATTGACCAAGAATCCACAGGTGAAACAATGTTCAAAAAGAGGGTCTGTAAGTTGTCTAACAAAGCTCATTCAGAAGACCTTCCACGCTGATGTCCTATTTCCAAACTGCATACAGTCTCACTTTTGCACTCATACACAGCAAACACTGTTTGGAAACAATGCTAAAAAGTCTTAAAAAATGATGCATAGGTAATGTGTATGCTAGTCAACACAAAGCAACCCTTGCTCCGCCATACCTTGTCAAATGTGAAAAGGGAACTCAATCTTCTCTAAATCAGTAGATCCTCATCCGTTTGCGTGATCCCGGCCGTTAATCTAGAAAGATCTGCGGGAGAAAACACATAACAGATATTCAGAGGGGAAAAAAGACGGTATGAAGTTGATTGTTGACTTCTTGTCTGATGGTGCAGGATAAATCACACTTCCAGGAGTTACGGTGCTGTCATTGTAGGAAACACTAGCTTCTAAGCCTGCAAGGGATGTGCCAGCCAGCCTGCCAGCCAGCCTGCCAGCCAGCCAGCCAGCCTGCCAGCCAGCCAGCCAAGCTCTTTTGGTTTGGTTGGCAGCTCTCTGGCTGCACCAGCTAACACATGAGCAGTTTAGGGAGTTCCTTGCCACTGCACCGTAATCCAATCAGCAATATCCCTAGTTAACCACTCCAGAGCTACTGAGTTTGCAGCCCAATAATCCCTTTCAAAGCGTACACACACAAAAAACAACAATTCAATCTAGAAAAGATTACAATGGTTGATCAGGGTGGTTGTTATGCAGGTAATATGGGCAAATAACTTATGAGGATCACTATCCTTTTCTGTAGTCTTACATAACATATTTAATATAGGTGGTAATAGGCACGCAAACATACAATCAAATGTTTCCCGTCATTTCTTTTATTTAACCTTGTGAATTGTATTTAGGCCTACATATGCGACCCTACATTGTAGATATAGGCCTATAGCAGCCATGTAATTTATTTGTAAGGAGAATGAAAGGGAACATCATGTCATTGTGTTGGAATGAGGGAATTGATTGAACTTGAGACCCTTCATGGTCTAATGCCTACCCAGCAGTAGGCAGGCTGCATGTCTGATACAAGTATCTTCTTCTGGAATGTCTCACTTAGAATCTGCAAAAGTGGGCCTACTCACACTTTGGCCTTGCCCAAGCCAACTGAAGAAGAACCCAAATCTGTGTTGATGCCACATCTCTAAGGTAGAAAGCCTAAACACTGTTGATCTTAATTGGAGGTAGGACCAATGACTGGAATGTTTGCCATTTCATGTCATAAACCTTAAACGTTAATTTCATACAAGTGGCTTCTGAACAGCAACTACTACCGTACAGTGGCTATGCTACCATTCAGCGCTTTATAAGGATCCCAATTGGTGCCAAGGCAACTGTCCTGAGACCAGCCTGGAGTTTCTCTAATGTGAGTCAGTCTGGAGCAATACAGGAGTAGCAGAGAAAATACACTGACATTATAGACTGTGATTGCTGATTGAATAGTCTACAGTGATCACCTCACTAGTCCATGTGTTGTAAATAATATGTTATTATGTTACGCACCTTTCTGCCATAGTAAATTCATTGTTTGTGTAAACTTACTTGGCAAAAAAAAAACTTACTCTGATCTTGGTGTCGTTTGTTGCAGTCTTTTGTTTCAATTCACTTTCATTAGTCATTAACTGGGTTTAAGTTTTGCAAAAACCCTACTTTTAATCTCCTGTAGCCTAGATCATTATATAACTTCTGGGCACAATGGTGCACTCAAAATCTTAAGCGTTGTTTGTCTTTAATTCAGCTTCTGGCTCTCCACGTGTATTCATGTTATTTCAACTTTGACACTAAGATGCACAAGTTGTTGAACTACACTAGTCAGCCGGCCAGCATACGTTACGGTGACGAACCACATCAAAACTACACTAAGTAGGGAGAATTAAGATAGCTACAGTAGCTTAGCTAACTTAAAGGACCCGACATAATTGAAACACACAATTTAACATTACACAACACGTTATAGCTTCGATCACACTTTATAGAACATGTAAAAAAATACAAAAATACACGCTAAACAGTAAATACAGTAGTACGTGGGGTAGGGTATTACTGTCTGGTGGTCTGTCAATCGAGGAGTGTCCAGCTCGGGTAGCTAGCTGCAATAGTTGGCTAACGCGTTAGCTAGTGCTAGCCTTTTGCCAGCCATGTCTCGAAGCTGTCAAAGCATAGCTCAGCATAAGTCATTAACACCCGCCATGTAAATTTAAAAGATCTGCTCTTACCAAGGTCCTGGTCGCTGGAGGAGCAAATGTGACTCCAGAAAGATACAAATCAGTTGTGTGAGGTGAATATTGAAGAACGAAGATCGTGAAAAATAACGAATGCAATGTTCACTGACTGTGGAGGTCTTCACCAGGTGCTTCCATGTCTGTTTACCAGACTGCATTCTGGGACCCAGACGTCACTTAACCAACACGCACACACGTCGTTGCTTTTTTTCTAGGACAACTGTGGGTTTTTGTGATGAAATATTTACAAAATTGTACCTTTATGATTATTTAAAGGGGACGCTGTTCATCTTTTTGACAAAGACTCGAGGAACTACAGTTCAGGAGTTTCACGTTGTCAAACAGAGCTGTCAAATATACCTGCTAACCAATCAGTGCTGTCCTTTTTAGAGGCGGGGCCAAAGAGGTTCCACAGAGGAAGTAGGATGAATTACAATAGTGATATTGTAGGCATTTCCGGTAATACTAATAAAGTTTTGTTGAAAGAAACAGTGTCGATTGACCACACGATACACAAATGGGGGCCGTTACAGATGGTAAGAATTTTGTTATTTGTTGGAGCCGATCCAGGTTCCTTTAAACTGTATATTTATCGATACATATTTAGACATCTATCTAGCCAGTTATTTGAGGGGTGTCCTCTCACAGCTAGCTAACCTTTTGCTAGCTACACATATGGTGCGTTCGTGTAAACCGGCCTTGTGTACGATGGGCAGGCGGACGGCATTAATTGTGTTGAACTAAATGAAGGAATACCTTTTATTTTTCCATGGGATCAGATGTAAGCATGCAGTTAACGTACCGTTAACTTTTGCGCAAATCAAATTCGTGGTTTACCAGCTATTCCACACATGCATGTTAAATCCATCCGGTTTTCTTAGATGAAGTTATCAGGAAACGTCTTCTCATCGATGGAGACGGAGCTGGAGATGACCGGCGCATCAATGTACTCCTAAAGAGTTACACGAAGTGGTGTCACTCATCTGGGTCATCGGAGGAGGGGTACGTTTTGCTATTAAACTAAATGAAATTGAGTCACAATCCCCTGAGCTGTGTAATTAACAGTGAATAGTCTAGGGCGCCTGCGATAATCTTATAGTTTTATCTCACTACAGTAAGATACAATCCAGACTCCATACCATGCTTTGTTTAAATGAGATATTAAGTTTAAGCGTCTGTAACTGCAGATTTACTCAATACCAGAGGATGTTGGGCACATTGGCACAGTGTGAATTCTCAATGGGTAAGACTCTGCTGGTTTATGACATGAACCTCCGGGAGATGGAAAACTATGAGAAAATCTACACAGACATAGGTAAGTTCACATGTCTTAGGTTAACCGTCGATCACAGCATGTATTTGTTTAACAACCATATTCCAACTTGACCACAATTTATAGAGGAAAATATCACGTCTGCACATGAGAAAATATCGGAGTGCAAAAAAGAAATACTGAGAGCAAAGCGAATAAGAAAGAATCGGCAAGGTGAGAGGCTGTGCACTGCGTCAGTGAACGTTTGTCAACCATTTGTTGATGGAATTCTTCGTTCGATTGAGAGTTTTACACATTGTTCTGTGTTTGTTTTTCAGAATATGACGCTCTGGCCAAGGTTATTCAGCAGCACCCAGATCGTCATGAAACGTTGAAGTGAGTGTTGGGTTGTAATGAAAGTCCCAACTGAGATTTGATCCCAACACAATGTTAATTTTTGTTTTGATGTCTACATCAGCTTGAATACCAATATTATGAAGTACAGATTGGTTTACGTGCCACTTTTCCCTCAGACAGTTGGAGGCTCTTGACAAAGAACTCCAGCAACTATCCCACATCAAAGAAAACGTGGAGGACAAGGTGAGATTAGTTTTGGACTTTGAACTTCTAAGAGGAAAAGGCAGCTACTCGTGCACTTCAGATCTGACCCTAATCTTTTTCGATCACCTTTTCCCTCCTGTCTTTTTCAGTTGGAATTAAGGAAGAAGCAGTTCCACGTTCTCCTCAGTACCATCCAGGAGCTGCAGCAAACACTGGAGAGTGAGTATGAACACATGGCTGTGCCGCTTCAAACAGCCTGACATGACCTCTCTTGAGCGACGTAGGCTCGATGCAACTCCTGTTAAACGTGCGTCTGTTTTCCATCGTAGATGACGAGAAATCGGAGAACTATGATATTCAGGAGTCGAGTCCCATGGAGAACGGGGATTGAAAGTGTTGGAATCATCGATGAACGAGTCGCGTACGACTAGGATGTCACTCTGTGGTGTTCACTTGAAAGATATGAAACATAATTTAATTGAGTTTCACATTTTTTTATAACATGTATTTTTGAATAAAGTTTGTCATTTGAAGATATCTCGTTTTTCTCCGATGCTTCAATGTTTTGTGAGTAGGAATTATGGGGCAGCGTTCATTTATTTAATGAACCAATATTATTTTGGTAATCAAAGGGATTAGTTAAAATTATTTCTAACCCTTTTAGATGATCAGCAGTACATGGTGACGTCAAGCAGTGTTTTTTATAAACCATAGCAACTGAAGTAATATAGTTTGTATGTTTCCAGCTAACATAATATAAAAGGGTAAAAGTAAACTGATTCAGAGCAGGATCTCTAACTTGTTTCATTACATTGCCAAAGGTGACATAAAAGGATGAACCTCATGTCGTCCCTATCCCTTGGCTCACACACCTAGAACTCCACTAGGTAGCTGCGCGCCTGCATCAGACGCTTCAGACGACTCTGCAGTGCCATCCTCTTGCCGCCAATGTCCAAGTCCTCCTTCAGCAGTGGCTCCATGTTGTCCTTGTCCTGCAGAAGCTGCAGCATCTCCCTCTGCAGCTGAGAGGCTGACTCTTGTAGCATCAGGTAGCGGATGACCAGAGGGATCTGATCAGCCAGACGCTGACTCGCAATCTGGTGAGGAGGTGCAGAGGAAAGGATCTTACTTACTGTACACTTGGAAATCCCTGGGCATTCCTTACCCTTTACTGTAGCTCAACATGCCATTTTTAATGTGGGAAATATAGTGAGTGACTTGCTAACCTTTCTGCAGACTGGTACTTACGTGGTAGTAAGACTTCAAATGCAGCATCATCTCCTGCAGGGAGGCCTTGTTGTCTAAACAGTAGAAATTATGTACAACAGGACGCCCATTCAGAGCCTGTCCTTCATCCTCCACCTCCTCCTCCTTTCTTGCATTCAGGCTGTGGCTGTATGTGCTGTCCTGGGTGTACACGATCAGCTCCATCTTGAACTGGGTCCTGATCATGGTCTCAGCTTTGGCCTCCTTGTCCTGCTTGATGGCCTCGATCTTAGCCTGCAGAACAACCAACCCATTAGTGACGATACAGTAAACGTATAGGAAACTGTTCCATCCTGTAACCACAGATATGCCCAATGTACCTTTGCCATTTTCAGAAGGTTTGGGAATCCTGTGAAGTTGATTTGGGCCAACTGTATGAAGTCCTTCCTCACAGCATCTACAGGAGTAGACAAGCAGTGGATTGATACATTTGACATTTGTTCACACGTTAGCCAAACAGGCTGTCTCACGGCACCATGATACCTTTGCAAAAGAGCCTAGAACGTAGTAGGCCTAGCTACATACTGACAGCACATGTACGCCACCTGTTATGTCCTTCAGCTTCCTAACGGCAGGTTCTTCCAGTTGTTTAATCTGGTCCTTCACCATCACCTCAAAGGTCTTGTAGTTTATGAACCCTGGAAGTTCCCTGCCTCGGTACTTCCGCTCATACTCAGTCACTTCTTTTTCAATCTTTTTGTTAACTGCAATAAGATCCAAACAAACATTCTATATTGTATTTTTATTGATTTGAATTCTATACTCAATTGATTTGAAATGTGTCATTTGTGTCCCCGTTCTCCCACCCAGACGTCCACATTTTGAGCCGTGTGTTTTGAGGAGCACGGCAAGCTGTTTAGCTTACAGTTCAATCCCGAGTGGTCCAGGTGGGCCTTCCACCGGCCAAACTCGATTCTGAGGGTGGAGAAGATATTCAGACAGTCTCCGCAGTTCAGCTCCTCTCCTGTGGCCAGGCTGATGGCATTCTGAGTGAAGGCTGTCACTTTCTAAATCCAAATCGGGAAAAAAAGAAAGATTAGTGGTTTGATTAATCACCTCAATGATGTGGTTAATAGAAGACTGCAAGCTTACTTACGTCAATGAGGAAGTACAGCCGTTCTGATGCATCAGATGGAGGCCCAGAGCCATATCTATCCAGCTCCAATTGGGTTTCCGCAAGCTTGGCTTCAATCTGCTCCTCCAGTCGGGGCAGGGACCTCTGTAGAACACAGGACAGTGACATTTACATTCGTCCTGGAGGAGGAGCTCAGGAAAATGTAATATCCACAAACGGACTCTTGTCAAGTGAAATGTTATGAAAGGGAGTTACCTCAATGTGGTGCACCAGTTCCAGGGTTAGTTTCTCTGCCAGCTTAGCAACAGTGGCATGGCCTTCATTGTAAAGTGTGCTATAACAGGAAGTGTTGAAGAATTATAGACACAACATCAAAGGTCCAACATGGCTTCCAGCCACAACTTGCCAACCAGGAAGTACAGTTGCTTTAAAAAGCTTTAAGATGATGTGGGCCAATAGAGGGCGCTCATCCAGAAATGTATGGCACAGCAAATGCAAGTGTGACCAAAACAACATTAATCAGACTTTGTTTGTAATCTAATTATGCATACTGTACCTTACATCCAAACACATTATGACTGAAACCAATACAAATTCCCATTATCTATGAATCTGCAGATTTTTTTCTTGAAACATAAATATATGAAAGAAGCTGTTTAATGTCACAGAGCCTTAAGTGACATCCTCTTTCTTAGTCAAATATCTTTTAGCTATGGAACTGCATCTGATGAAAATGAAACCTATAAACTTCTGTCAGAAACCTTAAGTGTCTTTCAGTGCTATCAGCTATAATAACGCAAGTGAAAGTGATGGGAATTGACCTAAGATGGATATGCTCCTTGAAGAAGGCCTTCTCTCTCTCTGTGGCTTCTGCCAGGGATACACGGTCCATAATTTCCTTTTGGCCTCGACACTTGACGATCATGTAGCCCTTATTCAAGGGAATCACCATGTTATGAACTATGTCCATAACTGTCTCCTCTGTCCCTTTATCAACCAGGTCAGGCTTGGTCAGAATGCCTGTAAAATGGTGCACATATATCACATACACTGCCACGGTAACACATTTAATAAATATATCTGGATAATAAAATGATGCAAAGCTATGACAGTTTATATGAGTCTATTCTATGGAATTTGCATCATTATACTTGATTGTACTTTTAAATCGCAGTTTGCAGCTGTTGATAAGAAAAACATAATGGGGAATCAACCACTAATGGAGAAATAATGTGCTAGTCATGATTTACCCAAGGTCCTTTCCCCTTCAGGGTCCACTTCCTGTGCCATCTTCAAAGCCTCTGTTGTAGCTATGTCAACATTGCATGGCACAACAACTAAGCTGATTGTCTCCTGCTTGGTGATGAACTTCCTTATCAGCCTCTTGATCTGCAAACATTGACAGTACTTGTAGGCTAACCGGAATAACTGGATGGAGCGTCAACAAGCGCTTATGTTACTTGATTGTGTAGACTTTTGTCTAAATTGTCTAAATTGTCATAGAAACATTTTTGGCTAAACTGTCAAGAACATGTTCAAGTGGCATGCGCACCTGGTCCCCAATGTTTTCAGGCTGGCCCTTGACAGCAACCCTGGCAATGCCAGGCAGGTCTATAAGGGTGAGGTCTGGGACATCTGGAGAGGAGATCTCCAGGGTGATGAGTTCGTCACTGATGCCCACCCCCACACCTGCCATCTCATCCTGGGCTGGAGAGGGATGCAATTGTAAAAAAAACACAAGGATCAATAAGACCAGGAAGAATGCAGTGGGTTGCTATGCTTTAACTGTATATTGTACCATTTTTGAATTGCTTTTCATCCAAATTTGTTATCCGTTATAGCCAGTTAAAAGAACCTCACCTTCCCGAATTCTCTTCTCCACATCAGAGGGGTCATCTATCTCCAGCTCGCGGTCGTGGTAGCTGATTCTTCCATGCCACTCTTCTCCCTCTCTCTTCCTTTTCATTTTGAGCTCAAGCGGACATCTGGTCACAATACCTTTGGGCGAAACAACCAAACGAAAGTAGCCCAAAGTTCGTATAAACTGTTTCCAGTAGTGCGGTATGAAATCATACCACCAGGGATGTATAGGCTATCTTTGTTCTATGTTCTCTATTCAAGGTATTCAGACAACTTACCACTGCCCCTTGGTAAAGGCACTCCGGACAACGCCTCCAAGACAGAGCTCTTCCCCGAACTTTGGTCCCCAATTACTGCAATGGCTGGTAGCGCAAGGTCCTTCTCAACGCCCAGAGAGCGCAAAGAGTCGATAAGGTCGATGCAGGGACGCACCTTCTCCTCGTATTGTTGATTGAGCGTGTTCATTGTCATCTTTGTTTGACGATTTCGCTTAAGCCTGGGAAACCTATGTTTTAAACAAAGGTAATCTGTTTAGCTATAGTATTATTGTGTTGGTAGCCTATTAGTAATGAAGTTATTGAAGAACACTTACCGAAATGTTCAATGCAGCTGCCGGTAATGTCCAAAATGGTTATCGGAATGAATCGGGAAATCTGTACTCATGCACAGCTAAGACAACGCAATGGGTTTCACTGTCCGGCAGTCCTATCTAAATGCGGAGAGGTTGATGGGGAAATCGAATCTTAAGGAAACGAAACATTAAATGTTTTCTCCACAAACATCAGCTCACATGTTCCTTACACACGTTTTTCTCAGGTTAGTGGTGGATTGCGACATGAGCTGGTGTGGAGAGGGTAGAAGACTTGTGTTCCGGCTCAGTTTCGTTTTGTAAGTTAACGAACTTCAGATGCACTTTGATTGTTAAATTGTGCGTCGGCCCCACACCGTGCCGCCGGTTTTCTACAACTTAAATGAAACAGTACAAAATTTCAAATTAAATAAATGACAATAGTTCGGAAATTTAATTGTGTGGGGGTTGTGACTTAATGACCAAAGACAATTAAGTGTTCCGAGATGAAACCAGTTGAGAACCACCTCTCTAAGGTCCGAGGCCTACGTTACTACATATTGAGACCTAAATTGTCCCTCTACATATTATTGACGAACAGAAAGTGAAAGCCAAAGCTACAAATGTAAAGATTTCATCTTCGAACATATGAGGGTATCTGAATCACATCAGACGTGACGGAAGCTCCTTTGGATGGCTCTACATGGCATCTCTTTGGATGTGTGGAAGCACATCCAAAGTGGCAGTGAGACTGATTATAAAGACTAGAATGTCTTCCAGAGCTATCTTCTTCTCTCCATCTACCTCCAACTCCCCAAAGATTTTTAGTTTCATCCCTTGACCCTGCAAAACATGTTTAGAGGTTGAAGATTCAGCTAAGCTTTTAGGCCACACATATTCAGCACACATTGAGATTCAGAATTCCAAACCCTCATAAATGTCTTCAAAATACTTTGATATATTAAATGGCATATCAAATAAGAACAACAAATAATGGGTGTGTGTCGGTTTGATAGTGTGACTGCACAGCAGAAAGCGTCCCTCTGCCGTAATAGAGAAACGATGCTGACTAAAGATGCTTTCTCGCACGTCAACAGCCCACAGAAGACAAACCGAGAGATATGCAGTACACACCTATCAACACATGGGGGCCCTCTTGTTCACCAGAAAGGGTTTATAATTTAAAAACCAATATGAGCCAATATGAGTCACAAGAACCAGATTAAGCACAAATTATTGCAACAAAATGGTCAGGAAGCAATGGAGTAATCGTGCAGTCTGGCTGTGAAAAGGTGTAGAAGACCAGCATGAGGGTAGCCACAACACAGCCACTGCAGCGAGTAAAAGGCCTGGGATGGAATATCTCCATGTTCTTCCAGGTTAAAGCGTCTTTACCCTGATGAAGGGCTGAAAGTGTGTCAGTAACAGGTCCTGGAGCCCAGTTCTGCCATCCCGCTCTGTGGTATAGAAAACCAGAACCAATGTGGCTACAGCCCTTTCCAAGTCACCAGTGCCACCCAGAGCTATGGAGAGAGACAGAGAATAGGAGAGAGAATCAGAGAGCATTTGGGGGGAGCATCGCAGGTGTGTTTGTGTGCGTGTGTGTGTGTGAGAGAGAGAGAGAGAGAGAGAGAGAATGGCTGTGACTATTGTTTGCAGGAAGGAGAATCAAAATAGAATAGGTGTTTATATGTGATTAGGGCTCCCAGTCAACAGAGTATCTCAAAACCATGCAATCTATTGTCCTTTAAAGTGTTGAATACAAATTTGACCCTATCATTTATGTAATTACGAATTGGCTGCACATTTGCTACTGCATTTGCACCTTCAATGGAGGATAGGCTGTTTTTTTTGTTACAACCCTGTTTGATCAAGTTAGGCGCAGGTGGCATTAGAATGCCAGTGTTACCAGTGTTTTCAGTATACTTACCATAACTGATCACGGTCACTCAAATACATACAGGACAGGGGATTGTATAGTTTTCACACCGTCTCTACACAAAATTATTAACATCCAGTCTGTGTTCTGTACCTTTTTAGTAAAGTGTTAGAAGTTGCAGCTACCATTGTTTGCTGATATTCTTTGCCGTTGATGGCGTTCCACACATTATCATCCAGCTGGATTTATGTTGCTTGGCAACAGGTACACACACAACACTGAAGCAATGAAAGTCATTGGACATGGACACCTATCATGACTGGTATTGATTTAATTCAATAACTCTTATGAAAGGGAGTAGTTTTGCTATCAGAATCACATTCCCAAATTAAATAGATTAAAACAGTCAGATAGCTTTCGTTCCCCAGCCAGATTGGAAGAACTGCATAGGCACAATAGCAAGACATTATTGCAGATTGATAGAACATTGGCTCCTAGAGGATAGACACTGACTGCTTTCTTATTCAGATTGTTTACGATGTCCTGGTATGGGTTTGTGATGGTTTGTTTATCGTTCGCTTGCTGTTATCCCTCTGGATCATCCGTTTTAACGACCCATTCATAAATACAATGTGGCAGACTGCATGTGAGGGCAACAGGCCTGTTCTCTTACTAAGTCCTGCACAGTGGGAATATTTCCATCGGTGGTGCATTTAAAAACATTCTCATTTGAGACACATCTGTGGTCGCACTTAGCACGCCGTTAAAGGGAAACGAAGGCCAACGAAGACAACGGCTCAGCGTAGGGGAACACAACATCAGAACATCTACCGGACAGATGCTTACAGACCAGGGAATGGCTCCGGTGTTACCATGGCAACCACGCTCTCTGTGTGATGATTGGGTGGGGGGGTAGGGGAGGCTGGGGAAGTGATAAGCTGTGCCCTGGACATTGGGTCAGGGGTCAGGGGTCAGGGGAGAGCTTTGCAGGATGACTTGGTAGTCAGGATGTAGACTCCTCAGGTATATAACATCCACACACCACTGGTATTTGTGGTGATTTGCAACATTTTTTTCAACTTTATTCAAAATATCTTCCACACTCATGTAATCATGGATAGTATGCAATACAATAACATTGCCAATATAATGTGACAGTGACACAATAGTGACTACTTATATGACATTCAATCATTTTTATGACCTTTTTATATTTATTTACCTGGATAATGCAAGCCACATGCTTTGGAGTTCAAGACACAGGGTTGCACAATTCATGAGCATCAATGTTAACAGACATTGATCACGTGACAATTTTACTTACATATACTTTCAAAAGTACAAACCTGAATGATTGAATATACAGAGTGTGGAACAGAGAAAACCCAGTATGAAGCATGTTCAGTGATGGTTGTAGAGAACCCGTTATCTAGCTCTCCCATCAAAAGAATCTGCCTTCCTCTGGCATGAGTGGCTAGGCTCTTACACTGTCAGATTATGTATGAAATTCATCTCACAGTAGCCTAAGACAGCACAGAAAAAAAGTATTTTCTCATTTGAAACTTTAGCAGCCGTATGTGAACCATGGACAGACCTGTTATATTTATCCAACGTTCGTTCAACACAAACCACCAACCAACTGAAGGACAAGGATTTGTCTTCCCATGTGCAATTACATTTTCCGTGAATTGACACTGAATGAGAATGTTCTGGCATCAAACTGGGTTGTTGGTTTCAAAAGGTATTTTTTTTAAAGAACATTTTGAAGAACTGAGTGGAATAATACATTTTCAATTAAGAGATCAAATTCTGTCAATGCTGTTTCATTTGGAGGTGCACAAACAGCCATAGGTACACACAGCACAACTTCATGCACTTAGTCAACACTTTATACGAATACAAATGCAGACCACATTTTGTCCTTCCACAACAGTGAGACCAGTCTGCAACTTTAAGAACCGACGGTAGCTTAGCACCAAGCACAGAAACAAACAGAAACACAGCAGGCAGGCAGGCAATACAACATGAAGTAAAACACAATATGAATAAAACATATCTGAAGACTATCATACATCTACTCTTTTATACAATACTCATCACGGTTGCACCAGTTGACGACTGCATCATTTAACAAATCACTTCCTTTGTCACCAGAACATCGCTACCAATGAACTGCATGATCTTTTTGCACAAACATCACACCAATAACATAATAAATCAGAAAGTCTTAACCCCGTGTCCCTTTTTCTACTTTTCACGCAACATCTCAGTTATCCTTTTATTGAACTTGCCCTTATGGAAAGGAGTGGCGCCCATCAAAATGAACGGTTACATTTGATTGGAGTAGGAGGTGGGGCCGCCCACCTGGCTGTATTCTGACGCCTGCTCCAAATCCCCCTGCCCACTGTAGCTTCCTCCTGATTGGTCGAAGCTGCCCTGGTTATAGGTCTGCTGGTTACAGGTCCCTGTCTGTTTCTCTGATGCTCCGCCAGGATACCTCGCTGCGCCCCCCTTGTGCCAGCCGGTCTCCTTGAAGACAAACCAGATGTTTCCTGCCCAAAGCACGAAGTTTAGGAAGCCAAAAACCTAGATAAAAGGGGTTATTGACAATAATTAAAGATGAATACAATTTCAGGTGAAACTGAGAAAATCCAATAAACACACTACATCTGAAACTGTTTAAACCTTTTTTTGAAGCCAAGCTCCATCATTGCGAAAATGACCTTTTGTCAAACTTCATTAGAGCAGTTTTGTGTGTGTGTGTGTACGTGTGCGCATGTAGCTGAGCCTACCACTGAGGTGTTAAGGCCTGACCAGCGAGGGTCTTGCACGGAGCCACACTTGTTGGTCATGACCTTACAGGCGGAGATGAGGTCCTGCACCTCATCAGGGTCAGTGGCCACCTTCACGTCCGACAGTGCCTTGGCCCAGGCTGATGAGCTCACCAGCCACATGAAGGAGAACACCACCGTCACCACAAAGTCCTGCATGGGTTGGACAGAACACAGGCAGGGCTGGGTGGCTGAGAGATGATTGCAGAAAAAGTGGACTGACATTTACTTCAAAACAATACATTTGACATGAATTTTGCAGACGCGTTCGTTCAAAGTGATTTTTGCATGTATATGATGAAACAGCTTCTATGCAGCAGAGAGTAAGTAACAACAAATAGTCTCATTTAGAATCTGTACTGTTCCACTGGCAGATGAGTTAACTGCAAAGACTGACAAAGACTCTTAAGGTGAAATACTGACAATAAGGGGTCCTCTGTTGTTTTCACGGTACTTGTTCTGGAAGAAGATGTAGACGATGGTGGCCATGAGGGAGTAGAGGAATGCGAAGACTGCAATGGTGACGAAGAACTCGGCGGAGGAGGAGAAGTCTCCGATGAGGAAGAGGCGCTCCCTTCTCATCCCCTCACATAGAGGCGCCTCGAACGAAACCTGGTGTAACCTGCCAGAGGGGACAACTGTCAGGTTTTACACCAATGCAGACGTTCTCTCTCTCTCTCTCTCTCTCTCTCTCTCTCTCTCTCTCTCTCTCTCTCTGTCTCTCTGTCTCTCTCTGTCTCTCTGAATCACACACACAACCTTTGCCAATAGCAATTAATGTGTTCATTGAGTAAAAGAAAAAACAAGTACAAGAAATCTAATCTAATGTCGTTTTTCAGCAAATCTAGTCTTTCTAGCCCCATGTTAATATACAGCTGAATTCAGTACAAGAACAACATATTATACAGACACTTGAAACAAGAACGGTTGTTTGTTTGTCATACCTGAAAGGATAGGCAAAGTCGATGGCAATGCTGAGGTTACTGTTGGTCCTCTCCATGCAGTCCACACTAACCCGCAGCTGCCCAGTGTAGCCACCACATGTTGCAAACGCAAAGATAGCAAAAAGCTGTGGAAGAACACAAAATAAGGAAACATTGCAACATTTCTGATGTCAGTCAGATGTCAGTAAACTGCATGTGACAGATTGAGGAAGCTGAGTTTCTGTCTCTGACAGGAACACACACACAGATAAACTGAAAGGAATGCTTAGTCAAATCAGTGTGTCTATGTGCTCAGAGTAAGTCGTACAGTGTCTGATGTGGTATCTAAGGTGGATTGGCACACACACAAACACATTTACACACTGTCTAAGCAGACACACACAGACTAACAGTTATCCCTGCATGTAACAAGGACACTGTTGTTCACTGGTGCCGATATATTTGATCTATTAGAGACAGCAACACAAACCTCTAAGTGTGTCTTCAACAGCTACATCTTCAAAGATTTACTTAATTTGAGTATGTAAATATTTACCCTCGTCCAGCTCACCAGACTGTTACTCTGACCTCAAAAGGGTGAGCGTGATTTAAAGTAGCTGAACACCAAACAGGCCTAGGGATACTCAATTATGTTCTAACCATAGACAAGACAAGGCATAGTAAAATGCTAATTACAGTCAACACTGCATGAACCATCTGATTATTTGGGCAGTTGGAGGAGGCGTTATTGTGATTGCTGAGGGCACAACAAACAGAGATTAGCCCACACACAATGGATTAATTTGCCCAGTTATTTTCTATCCATTAAATTTCCTCAGTGATTGTTAAGTGTTAACATAAACACCAAGCCAGTTGCTGTAATCCTGCCTGAAGTAGGGTCAGTCTCTGATAAACCTGTCCACTAAGGGAAGGCATTTTCACAAACTGTTGTGTGGCACTTACAACAGAATGAATAGGGACAGCCTTTCTGCCTGTTTACCAGCCTGTCTCCCTGCTCGTCTACCTGCCTGCATGCCTGCCTGTCGGTTTGTCTGTCTATCCGTCTGACTGCAACAACAGTTCGAGTTGACACCCAAAGCCTAGCCTGTATTTAAGATGGAGAAAATAGAACCTGCAGTTTTGGCCTTGGTGGAATACTCAATAGCCTCATGCTGAAAGGTTTAGGGCATTCACTGCTCACCTGCAGAGGACATATCGAACCTATGGTTATGTGGAGACAGAGAGCAGAGGTGTATGGCCTCTCAACACCACTGAGAATTAGATTTATTTTCTGAATCATGAAAATCATTTCTTTTTTTTTTGTGCCTGTGCCTCAGACGTCAATCCTCCTTTATGAAGAGATAATGTGAGCAAACACATCACTTCACCATAGACGCGATTGCTGGTAGTGATGCAATCCCAAAACAGACATGTGGAACTGTTTGAAACACATCTGAATGCCACGTGGGTGAGATGTGGGGAGGGCAGGCTCTGCATTACACGGAAGTGCATCGACTCACTCTACCGTATAAGACACACAACTGAAATGTGCTGCTTTTTATTGAACCAGAATCCCAGAGAGATTGTTGCATCATCCACCCAAATCACAAGTCGGTTGAGCCGCTGGCTAGTTAGGGAGGCCGGTGTCCCAGTGACTCAGACAGCCATGTCCTCTGGATTCCTCTGGTGTCAGATGACCTCATCCTCCTGCTGACTCAGAAGCATTCCTGGACATTATTGTTCTGTTGCACCAGGAATACTTTACAATACAGCTTTTCACACTCCCACAAGGGAGGGGGGGGGCAGAAAGACCCAAGACATGTCTGAGAAATGAAGACTTACCTACCCTACACATCCACAGGCATGTGCTCGCACAGGCACGCGCCCAAGCACATAAGCACACAAGTGTCTGCAGGCCTTTGTTCTGTTCTGTTGACTAGAATCTATCTATAGAAAATCTAGAAATAATGATCACACAGCCAAACCATCTACAGTGCCAGACACACTTAGAATCATAGTGAGAGAGTCAAAGTGCAGCTCATGCCCACATGCTCCATCACATTCCAACATCCACTACACATAGGATATGAATGGTCATCACTGATGGAGGGACTTTATGGTGCAACAATTGCTACTGCACCTACTTACTGTCACACCCAAATTGTCAAGGATGTTCAGGGATGATGAGTAATTTGATCTCAGATATTCACAGATGTATACAAAGGGAGATGACAGGAAAGAGAATGGAAGAAAAGACAACTTCAACTCAAGTGTTTCTTCTTGAGCACGTTAGTGATAGCTTTCAACTATCTCATACGTCTGACCAACTTCAACAACCGCAATTCACTACACTGACTATCCATTTTTGGGCAGAGAGCACTCAAAATAGTTCTTTTCAGCTTCACTGAAAAGCTGTCGATGTGCTTATTTCAGCAATGCTCTCGAATCTTGACCACGTTTAACACACTGCAGTATGTTCAGAGAAAAAAAAAAAGTGAACTTACCGGAGCGAATATAACCATACACATTTAAAAAAGAGAAAAAAGAATCCAGTTTTGTTAGATAACACGGCTTCTGGTAGATCTCTCTCCCATCCTGATAGTGAAGCCGAGAGAAGAAGGTGCTCTCCAAAGCCTGAACAGCAGTTTGCGTGTGTGTGTGTGTGTGTTTGTCTACCTCTCTCTCGATCTCTACCTCCCAGCCTCTCTTTCCCCCACCCTCCTTCCCAGACTAAAACAAAGACCACGGAGAGGGAGATGTGCTTCTGAAAGGACGCTATGACAATGGACAAATTCAAGGATCGTGGTCTTTGGCACACACACATTCTACAGTTACGACTAGAAAGGCATCATAGTAGAAAGATAAAGAAATCATAATGGCACAGACGTGAGAATACACACACATATCTGGACATTCACACAAATAAAAACAGCTCTTCTCACACAAATAATGCGTTTAACTATCTACCAATCTAGCTGAATGTGCAGCTATTAACCAGACTGTGCTAGGTTGTACAGAGAATACATGATAGTGTTTACTAGCCAACTGAATCAAAATCCCTGAAAAACACCAGCTGGTATTTTGAGAATCTACCTGTCGATGTCAATCAACTAAACCAGACCACATCCCTAAAAAGCACTGGTCTACAAAGATTTATTGGCCTGCTACTCTGAAACCAAAATATCGATACTATGAATATAATCAGATGAGAGATGGCATCGCAAGACAGCTTTGGAAGGACGTTGCCATCGGGTTTTGAAATGTTGGATTTAACAATATGAAGGTGCGAGCTAGGACCCAAACACCGGAGAGCAGTGAGGTACCGTTTCCAACAAAGACTTTATTCTGGATAATGAACACGCAGACAAGATAATCAGACTCACATGGAGAGGGCAAGGCAAATAATTGACAAGAACCAAACAAGACACAGGTGGACACAATGAGACTGACGAGAACTGCAACAACTCACCAAGACACAGGTGAAGACAATGAGATACAGGGAAACACTAGGGCAGGGCAAACCATAAACAGGGGGCAAGGCTGTAGCTATGACAAACAAATCCACAAGGTTAACATGGAAACTCTATTTCTCCTAGCTTCTGTTAGATAAGTTGCAACTATTTCTTCCACCTACCCAGGCCTCTAAAATGTAGTTTGTGTCTAGGGCCAGAGACACACACCATGAACCACAGGCAGCAAAGTTGATTCAATGCTCCCAAGGTCACAGCTACACTTGTGAACTAAATGTTAACACCAACAATATGACAGTGATGGAATGTGCCATTTGTCAATGAGTAAGTTTTTGTTAAATAAGCAACGTATTATTTAACCGGAAAGGACAGGTTTGTGAAAACGGTGCTATTGTAGAGGACTTCAGTAAATGGCACTGTGTATAATATACAATGGTGGGTTTACGTGAAAAAAAACAAAGAAAGTTCTAGTTGGAACTTGTGTTGCCTCTGAGTCTAGAGTTAATGGTGTGTTACTGATATTATCAGAGAGTATCTGTGTAAGTCAGAGGATGCGGACAAGCATTGCTACAGTTAAATATCGCAGAGCTCCCTACATCCAAAAAGAGAAGACAAAGTTTCTGCAACAGCGATGATCAATGAGCATACCAAAGTAGAAACACTGAGTTTAAATCCCACTGAAACATATCATTCCATAACAACAAACGCATCAATGTGAAAGAATTGTGGCTTGAATGAGCCATGGCGGTCCTTCCCAAGACCAGTGATACACTCACACTCCCCAACACGCTGTTAGCGCATCTCAAGATGTTGACAGGAAAACCTTCGGCAGCTTTAATGAGACTTTTGAACGATGCCCTCATGGTCTCCTGCAAAGACCCTTGTCCTCTCTCAAGGACGAGCTAGTTAGACTCCAAACTCAGCTTTCATCGTCATCCTTAATCAGGGTGGAGACACGACCCTTGGAAGGTTCAGCCAGAGCTCCGACCCACTGAAGAAATAGGCCATCCAGCCTATGTCCATTCTGCCCATGGCCACTGTGGCGGGGTGGGAGGAGAGCAGGGAACCATCACTAAGGAGCAGTGTGGACCAGGCAGCTCTACCAGTGTGACACTAGGACCCGTACGACACACAGGATAATAGGCAGTACTGCTAGCAGTAGCCGCAGGAGAGTTGTCACATGCAGTGTGTGTGGTGCGTATTGCTCCTCCTCAGCGCTTGCGAAACATGGAAAGCATCGCTTCCCCGTGTACCTGCCCTCGTCGAAGATCAAGTCTCCCTACACCTCGCTATTCCTCCAAAACAGGAGAGCTGATCTTAGTTTGGTGGTGTAACACGGCTAGCCTACATCAAGGCCATCTGTTGCTCATTCCAGCAGACTGTAGGAAGCTGCTTCCTGGCTCCCCCAACGATCATGTGTCAGTTGTTCAGACACAGAGACTGGGAGGGCTGCTCTGTTGCAGGTAGTACTTGATGCTCTGCAGAGAAACACTCTGACATCTATCTATCACAAACCCACTCGGTGCAGGGCCATATTCTAAGGAGACATCATTAATGTGCTACATCAAAGAGCCATGTAGGAGTGCTGAAACTTTTGAGTATAACCCAGAACTTCTAGATTGCCCTGTTTAACCTCTTCAGCTCCAGGGGATGCTGTTTCTGTGGGCACACACTGATCAGTTGCACATTTTTGAACATCAGGATCAACCATCTTAAGTGTTTTGTATGGCCACTGTCTTAAGATCTGGATACATGTCCATGCTGGTCATCTGCCATGTTGCTGTGCTAAATTCATAGTCTCGGTTGATAGAAGAGAAGCAAAAAAAAAAGAAGGGATGTTGACACTTGACACTTAAGAATGAGTGCTTAATTAATTGATAAAGTCATTACCACTAGATTATCCACAATGAGAGCAAAAGTGCTGTGGACCTCCCTTCCTAGCTGTAGTCCTTCTCTCTGTGTTCCAGCACACACACCATCTTCTACCGTCCATATTCATTCCCTCCAAGTCCATTTTCCATATAAAGCTCTTGGCCTACAGGCTGCTCAAAACGCTGATAACCATAATCAGAGCTGACACCTAGTTAGCATGCAGCTTCGGTCCAACATTACAAGCAGCTGGGCAGCTGGCTTGCCAACAGGAGGAGAGATTATGCTTTAGTTTCAATAACTCTCTACTCCTGAAGAGGCTAATTCAATATGGTCGACCATTAACAGATTATTCAGGCTGACCTCAGACGGGAAACGTGTGCATGAGCCGAAATGTGACCCTGCAGTCACACATGTATGCTGCTTCTGTTAGGTACATGTACACTTTAATCATCTTCAGGGGACATAAGGCTTACACCATTACAGGCTTACAGTATGTCAGAGTGAGCACTGCCTGTCTGAGAGAAATACCCTTTCCCAATGTGTTCCTCATACGTGGAAGAAATGAACCTTATCTGAACAATTAGATATCGATCCTTCCATGTTCGATAGAGAAATATAGCTCGGCTCTGCTGACAAAGAAATGTTTTCCAACCTAATGGACCTTTCACTTTCTGGCGCACAATTCCCTAACATTAGGAATGAGATACCTTGTGTCTCTTCTTTCTGAGTGAACAGTTCTAAATTGAGGTGTTTTTTGTGCAGACCACCACGGGCCCTCCGTAACAGGGACTTGTATCAGTTTCAACAGGATGAAAGATACAGGAAAAAGGACGATTATTTCAATCACAAAGATTGTTTTTCTCAACATCCATAAAAATCGTCTCATCGCTGCTGTTGGTTCAAGTCCTCACATTGACCGTTCTCTAATGATAATAGAAAATCATACAGCTCTTCTCACCCCATTAGACAGGTTTCAACCCATTAAACTACACCCACTGCAAGGGCTTGTCTACGCAATGAGGTGAAACATTGATAATTTCCAAATCAGTCTGCATTTCAGTCAATAAATGAGCATACAACCCTTTATGTAGTGCTTTCCCTAACTTGCCAGCATTTCTTATTCAAATCATTGTAGCTTTCCCTGAGACAAAAAATGTATTTTAAACATGATTTTTCTTCTATCAACTTGAATTACAGCGCTAAACTGACATGAATTTGCAGAGCAGTGGCTGCTAAACATACAATCCTGAAGGATACTAAGGGAAAGCTTTTGGTTGAGAGACGTAAAATCATCAGAAGAATGTTACACTTAATATCCTGTGAAATAGTTATAGTGTATTATTATATTATATGACTCATTTACTTGTAAGTCACAAACATGGTAAGGGTTCGGCGCACACAGTTGGTCTATGCCACCTTGTGGTCATATAAGAGAATGAAAGAACTAAGAGAGAGAAGATTGTTGATCGCTGACATGCACAGCAGCCCCTGTGAACAACTAGTGTAGAAACAGTGGGTGGACTGACTGGCTGATTCTATCTAGACAGCAGTGGTGTAGTCTATGATGTATAGACTGACAGACTGGTTCTGTCTAGATAGCAGTAGAGTAGTCTATAATGTGTAGACTAACAGGCTGGTTCTATCTAGATAGCAGTAGAGTAGTCTATAGTGGGTAGACTGACAGGCTGGTTTTATCTAGATAGCAGTAGAGTAGTCTATAGTGGGTAAACTGACAGGCTGGTTCTATCTAGATAGCAGTGGTGTACTCTATAATATGTAGACTGACAGACTGGTTCTGTCTAGATAGCAGTAGAGTAGTCTATAGTGTGTAGATTTACCGGCTGGTTCTATCTAGATAGCAGTAGTGTTGTCTATAGTGTGTAGACTTACTGTCTGGTTCTATCTAGATAGCAGTAGTGTATCAGAGCCAGTGGGTGGAGGGTGGTAATGGAGCTCTAATTAGTTCCTGGTTACACTACTGGCTGAGACTGCCTTATCTCATCTCCCCCTATAATGAACAAGCTGCTCACATCAATCCACCCCCTGCTTCTTGAAGGTTGCATGTGGGTGTGTTGTTTGTGCACATAGGTTGTGTGTGTCTATGAGTGTGGTTGTATGACTATTTTTCTGAATCATGAGCATGCAACTGTAGAATGCCACTTGCATGGAACCAGTGTGCAATTCATTCATATGATGTTAACAACCACCTAAACAAGACATAGCATTCTTCATGACTCCTATTTAACTTCTTTGACTATGGAAGACTATGTAGCCTGAGAGAGGATAAGTAACCCGCTAATAAGTAAACCCTACTATCAGGCCGTCACCATCAGCCCTGTACTAGCACTATCGCTCCTCGTCTCCTCTTCTTTCTGCTCTCTGTCAGTGTCGGCACTCCTGGTCCTGGGCTCCATATGTCTGCTAGCTGATGTGGAATGTTCCTACTTCTCCCTGGGGTGGTGTGACAACAGAGGAGGACACGCTGTGTCGAGCACAGACATTTAGAATGCTAGGCTGCTAGAATGCTCGGCAGCTACAATGCTAGGCAGCTACAATGCTAGGCAGCTAGAATGATTGGCTGCTAGAATACTAGGTTGCTAGAATGCAAGGCAGCTAGAATGCTAGGTTACTAGGCTGCTAGAATGCTCGGCAGCTAGAATGCTAGGCTGCTAGAATGCTCGGCAGCTAGAATGCTAGTCTGCTAGAATACTCGGCAGCTAGAATGCTAGGCAGCTAGAATGATTGGCTGCTAGAATGCTAGGTTGCTAGAACGCAAGGCAGCTAGAATGCTAGGTTGCTAGACTGCTAGGCTGCTAGAATACTCAGCAGCTAGAATGCTAGGCAGCAAGAATGATAGGCTGCTAGAATGCTAGGCAGCTAGAACGCCTGATTGCTAGTCTGTTTAGCTGCTAAGTTAAACTGAGGTAAATAAGGTATGAGAAGACGTATGCCTTAGGCTGAAGCCTAAGTCACAATAAAGCAAGGACAAAACATGTAAACTCTCCTAAATTAAGTGCAACAGAAGGCTATACTGTATGATTACAGTTTGCCAAGCACCAATACAGCATCTACTTTTAAGAGCTTTCAACCATTGCAATATTGCATTTGCAATTGAAATAACAGAAGTCACGTTGAGTGGGGTTCCTGACGTAGACATCCACAGAGGCATTTAGTAAACAGGCCGATATGCAAATGAATTCACGTGCTAAGTCACATGCATCCTAAATCACATCATTCCATACCTACTTTAACATGCATATACAGAGAAGAATAGAGAGAGAGAGAGAGAGAGAGAGAAGAGAGGAGAAAGCATCCTAACCCATCATTATTAGAAATCTCTCTCTCCAACCCCTTCTCCCTCTCTCCATCCTCCCTCTCCTCCTCTCACCCTGTTTTTCTCTCATCCTCCCCCTCCTTCCATCTCCATCACTCCTCTCCATCTCCACCTCTCTCCCACCCATTTCCCTTTCCCTATCCCTCCCCTTTCCCTCTCCTCCTCTCCCTCCCCTCTTTTCTCCCTCACCCTCTCCCCCCGCTCTCTTCCTCTCTCCCCCACTGTTTTGCCCCTCTCTCCCCGTTCTCCTCTCTCTCCTGCAGCTGCCTCCTCTCCCTATGATTTGCGGAGGTTTAGCCCTCTGGTTTCTGGCGGAGGTCTTTGAACAGGCGAGCGTGGCATTGTGGAGGGGAGTGTGAGCTAAGCTCCACGCCCCTGAGTGTTTATCAGCCTCTCCCAGCTGGGCTCCTGGGGGCGGAGGGGGTTGGGAGAGGAGCAGGGACACAGGGTGGGTTGGAGGCATGGATATACTATAGGCTACAACAGAGCCTGGTCATGATACTGGCAGGAAGGCTGGTCTGGTAGAGGTGGCTACTGGAATGGAGGCTAGGATGTGATAGGAGCAGGGAACGTGCAGGAGGCCAGGGAAGAAGAAGACAAAGATGGTGTGGAGAAATTTATATCCAGAACTGCGTTGATTAAACTAGGGCTGATTGATCTGAGAAACAAGAGCTTGAATACATTCATCATGATTCAAGATGAAACGGCTCAATTATTCAGCCAATCATATGCTAGTGGGCCTGGCCGTCAGCACTATAAGAAACATGAGACTTGGCAAAAGAGAAAAGACAGAAGATATTAAATGGTGTTAAAGAAAAGATAGAAAGCATAGATGGAGAGAGGAGAGAGAGGAGGGGAGAAGATCACGAAACGGACGAGTTCAGGCATCGCATTCATCCTCAGAGCTCCACCGGCAAGCTCAGAACGTCCTGCAATCAAAGCACTGATCAACAACACACTTACCGTTCGCCCAGACAGCAAGGACTGTGCCACCTGCTCTATTCAACACATCACATCTCAGTGTGAAGAGACTGCATCTCAAGGAAACAGAACCCCCCTTCCCCCAAATACCACCACCACCGCCACTGCCTGTGAGAAATCTAGGACAGTCTTTATCATGAGGCAGAGCATCAAGAACCTCCCTGCAGCTCATTAAATGGTTTTATCCACCATGATAATACCAAGCATCAAATAAGGGCCCTGGAACCACTGAGTGCTAGTAATGCGACTCAGACTATAAGCCATGAGGTTGGATTCAGCGCTGAACAGGGACATGCAGCCCACTTCCCGCTCGCCTGCTCTCGACGCCCTCTTCAACCACACACTCCTGCTGAGTGTGTGTGGGTACGTGACAAAAACGGCCCCCTCTTCAGAACGAACAGTCCACAAACGCAATGCTGCGCCTGTGATCCATACAGCCGGTGTTTTCATGCTGTGCGTGATTCCGTGTGTGTGTGTACGCCTGCACTGGCCTGTTGGTGCGAGTGTTTGTGTTTGTATGTGTGTATAGGGGTAAAAATATCTCTCTCTCCACTCATGCAGAAGCGGTAGGCACAATCCACAGCCCCCCTCCCCTACTCACCCTTCTCCTCACTACCACCCCACACTTTCTCCCACTGTCCCTCCATCACTGTAACATGACTGACGCTCGCGCCAGCTGCACAACTCTACAAAAGCAGCAAAAAACAACCTTCAAGATTAGAGCAACCTTTCCATCAAAGTGCCAAAATACTCTAAATTGGTTAGCATGGACTGGGTGGGTGAATACAAATGTTTATTTTATGGTCAGTCTGTGACTACAATTATATTGAGTAGTCTCTTAATCTGAAAAGGCGCTAAAACCTACTGCTGCACGATGAGTGTGTAAGTGACATAACTGGCACAACACGCTCCTGTGAACACAGCCTGATCAAGGCTTCGTGGCAACAACACTGCACAATCAGGGGCTCATTTAGTAGTATGCAATCTCCCTGCATGGGGAATGCTTCATGCCCAGCAATGCCCGAACTCCCCCCCCCCCTCTCTTTCTCTCTCACTCCATATAAGCTTGACTGACCAGCAGCAGGCAGAAAATCTCCATTTATTTTTGTAACAGTGTTTCTTCATGCTCTTCTTCTCCCTGTGGGGTTTCCATGGCTACTTGGTCAGGTGACCTAGCTGGAGTCCGTCCTTTGCCCTGAGGTGGCTGTCACAGTGGTTATTCAGCCTTGGCCACCCAACGGGAATATATGATCTGACTGAGTTTGTGTGTGTGTGTGTGTGTGTATGTGTGTGTGTGGGATTCTGCATGTGTGTTGACGAACATGTGAGTTGCCCTCTCTGCCACCCAGCTTATCCAGTTTGAGCTTATGTGTGTGTTTATGTGTATGAGAGTGTGTGTTTGGGGTGGAGCATAAGAATAGTAGCCTAATTTGTTGTGCATATGTCACAATTTCCAGTCTACACTTGCACCCTTGCCTCAGGTTGCACAGGGTGAGTTGGGTGTCAGCAGTCCAGGGAGGAGGAGGAGAGGGGGGGAGTCTGAGTCACCATAGAGACTTAGATGTCTGGGGAGCTTGGCCCTGATGGTTAGTCTGGCGAGATCTGAGCTCAGGTTTGCATGGACATCCTCTATGACAAGTTTAGCTGTCCTCTCATGCTTCTGGTTGGAGATTTAATTCATTTCACCATTTGCATGTGTGCCTCTGTGTGATCAACATCTCAGACAGGACCAATGAAGCGAAAGAAAGCCGTCTACAGTAGATATGTTCCCAAGGGACATCTAATCTTTTTTAACCAATCCTCCTGCTTTAAACAGCCGTGTAATTAACTGGAAGGCCATTTGCTGTCTGCTGCATTACCTCATAGCTATGAGGCTGCTTAGCCTCTCTCCCCCACTTCTCTCACCCTGGACATGAGAACAGGGTTAAGGATTCTCCTGCAGTGAGACAAGGGATTCTTGACATTTTGACCTTGAAGCTCTTATTCCGTACAGAAACGCGTTCGACATGCCACAGTTGGGTGAAATAATTGGCTTTTGTCATTCTCAAAAGCACTAGGTGTTCTCAAGAGGGGCTTGGTGCTCATGCTGATCCCATGAACACACAGGAAACACATACACATAACTCATACTGGCACAAAGGAAAACTGACTCAAAATGAAGGAATAGTAGGACAATACATCACACACACGAACACACACCAGTCAATTACCTATACAATTGCATAAGTATACAGTACAAGCACACACACACACATACTCTTAATTGGTATATTAAAGCATGAGGACCATGAATACAGAGGCTTACAGCTGTTTGGAGAATTCTCTGCCAGACTCAGGCACTGTGCCAGAGAGAGCAATCACACACACACACACACACACACACAACCACACACACACTGACACACACCCACACCGACACACACACACACTGACACACAAACACTGACACACACACACACACCGACACACACACACCGACACGAACACACTATTTTCTCTCTGTCTCTTTTCTCGCAAAATAAAAATAAGTAAATGCCACTACATGTCTACACACGTCCTTCAATGTCAAAGCATCTGTAAACAAGCTAAACTGACAGCAGCAGCAGTCATCTGTGGGCTTCACAAGGTGTCAGAACAGGATTTGTCTAAGCAGCCATGGATGACACCCAACGTGTGGAACATAGATAACTAATGACCTACTGGCATGTTGTTTTCATTCACGTCTGTATCTCTGTCAGATGTACCTTCTCTAGGATCCTCTTCATGGCAACTAATCTGATTCTGGGGCACCAGAAAGACAAACGTCTGACAGACAATGTTCATTCGTGGAAGTGGCTGTCCGAGGCCTGGGTGGAAGATAGAAGGAGCCAGAGAGTGACGGACAGCCAAACAAGGACGATCCAGACAACATCTATGGAGGTCTTACAGAGAGACTCAATGAGGAACTTCTAAAAACCCATGGCCCATCTTAAAATATACTGACCCCTGCGTTTACAGGATGTCTTGTGAATTATTAAGAAATTGTAAAGAAACAAAATAATTTGCCGTCACGGGGCAGGAAAGAAATCCCTTTTTTCTAACAATGAGAATTGGGCCACATCTTGAATATCCTCATTTTATTTCTTCAAAGTCAGCTGTTCACAGACTGTGACTCCCTGAGAACTCCAGTCTATCTTCTATCTATCTCCTTTTACAACAAAAAAAGTGTTTTTCAGTGAGGGGAAATCATTTGACATTGCAGAGCAGTCACACATGTTAAACACGACTTCTACATGAATCCATTTGTCTGTTTACAGTGTGGCAGTGAGCTTGTGAGTAGGTCACCGTCTTCTCCATCACCTGTGTCTCACTCCTATGACAGGGAAAAGCCACAGTGTAACACTCTTCTGTGTCACTGTCTATGACCCACTGTTACCACCAAATTGTGTGTGTGAGAAAGGGGGTCTTTTTGTGAAGTATATGACATGGTTACTGCTTCATGCAAATGCCTGACACACACACATGCACAGACACAAACACACTGTGATGGGATTGAGCTTTTCTTTATCATACAAATGGTGTCTTGGATCATCTGTCAGCTTTTTTAGGCTGACCTATAAATATCAAATAAAATCTTTCTCACACCAAGGTGGCTGTCCTACTTCACAGATACTACTAAAAACAAGAAGTTTGTCTGAACATAACAGACTTCAGGCTAGTATTCCTTGGTTCCCAATATTCCTGTACATGCTAAACTCACTGACCACAAAACAAACATATTTTCAACTCCCATATGCTTTTCACACGGTATTACGAGGCCGGCTGCTCACATCTAACCAAACAATGTAACCCGCTTCAAGACACCTACAGCTGACCTGGAAGATAGAAGTAAACAGAGTCACATATTCAGAATCGATCGAAATAAAAAGGTTAGCCAACATCTAATTAAGACAATCGACTGGATTCTACCGTTCAAAACCCATGCCCTTTATCGGTGTCGATATCGACAGAATCAGGGGACAGCCAAATCATATTAGTGTCTACTAATGCGCATACGTGCACATTAAGCTAAATAAATACTACTTGTAGGTTTACAACAACAACAATTACATGCCCAAGGTCCTGTCCTAAACGGTTAGTTCATTACGTAAACTTGAGCCATTTGGTCACGGTTAAGCGGTTTGTTCACGCGCTGATTGATCATGTGCTTGGGACGGTCCCTTTCCGGATAAAGTGGAATATTCTCAATTGACAACAATGATTACAAATACTTAAATCAAGGAGCTAGTTAACTGTATGAATGATATCTTGAGACTAATTCTAAAGCATCCTGACCCCTTGGGTATGTGGCATCAAAGGCACAAATATGAAAGCGCACCAAGATTGAACGCAAACATGTAAATAGCCTGTAACTACGGAATGCAGAGAACTAATGGCAAAATGCAGTTAAAGGGAACGGAAATATGACCTACTCTGTGGAACATAAATAATCGTATGAAGTTATTCAAGCAAAACCCAGAAATACTTGTTACCGTGACCCAACTACTTACCCATTCCAAAACGCGGATGAAACCAATAGGTAATTTAAGCACTTGGAATGTCCCGACCGAAACAAGCTAAAAAATAAATAGAAAACAGACATATAAAAACATAGGAGTTATAAAAGCGTGTTTTCATTTTCACTGTAAACATGCAGGCTTGTATTAGTCCACTTACGGCTTGGCACGTGTTGAAAGATAATATTTCATTCACATAAAAAATACCTGATTAGCGGTTTCCATTTTGTCAGAAGTTTTGTTATTGACTTGATTCGTTTCAGGTAAACAAACACCAAAATGATCCCCAACCGATTGATGTCTGCTTCACGCGCGTAACGGGGACTCTCGGCTCTAATTGCCACTCCATACGGAAAAGCCCGAGCTCGCATCGCCTTGTTGTAAAATGAAAAGCAGCATAGAGACAGGCAGGGATTGGCTTTACGAAGATGAGCGATTGCTTCATTATTTTACAATTGGATAACATTATTTTGTACATTTTCCATTTAACATAGACACACGTTTCAGCCCTCTATCGCTCTTAGTCTCACTAAGTGGGCCCATATGCAGTTTTCCTCCATAATTTATTAATGATCTTGCATGCTCTGTCCATTTGTGAAACACTTTGTTTCGGTCATACTGCTGTGTGTCAATAACCTACACGCTTACGTTGAATTGTTTTATTTCACGTCCAAAGCGTTGTGTATGAACCTATGCTGTTGATCTGACACGGTATCGGCCTCGTGTAGTCTGCCGCAAGTTTAGGCTCTTTTTTAGAATAAGGGTTTTTAATTGCATAGTATGTCCAACATATTACGTAATCATTACACGCAAGTGGATGGGTGAGGACTTCCCAAACACTTTACATTAGTCTCAAACATTTAGTTTAGCTGTTTGATGATGAAATTAGTTATCAATCGTGCTACCAGTCACGAGCACTCCACGCGCAGCTGTACGAGACCTGGAGCTTCGCGCCTGCGATGTACTTAAGGACACAAAGCTTTTGACATTATTTGATCAACTCAACGTTTTCTATCAAATATAGGTACCCTTGAATTGTCTCCAGTTGCTCAAGGGAAATCCGTACTAACATGAATGAGCCCAACACACATTGACCAAACGGAAATGTAACTGACAGTTACGTAATGTGGAGGGTAAATGGTTGTGAAGACTTTACTAAACTGGCGTTGACGCCGGTGTAAACGTCCTGGTGAAATAAGCTTTTGCCTCAGTACCTTTATCCAAACATTGATTGTGTCTTCTAATGTGGAGCACAGGTTTATAGTTGATCTTTCTTTGCTGATCTAATGATCCTCGCTGTGCAAATGCCATCCCTAGCCAGCCCGCTGGAGGTTCTTGAGCAATTTGTCATGTAATTAGCCTAGTGAGGCAGAGCAGAGCGAGCCGGACCAGAAAACTGTGTGGTCTCCGAGTCTTCTCGAGTGATGACAATCTCAATACAGTGAAGTGAAAACTGGGCTGACAGCGTGGCTAATCTCTCTCCTTCTCCTTCTCTCTCTCTCTCTCTCTCTCTCTCTCTCTCTTTCTCTCTCTCTTTCTCTCTCACACCCCCCCCCCATTGCCTGAAGTGAATTCTCTCAACGAGTAGGAAACTGTAAGATCTGATTGGCTAATTTCCAACAAGAATTTAAAAAGAAGTGAGCAGGAAGAGTAGAATCTGTCATGCTTGTTTTATCAATTTTGTAGAATCAGTTTCTCTTCGTGAGCCAAGGCAGAGGCACGGAGAAGTCTGCTTTGGGTAACACATGCTGTTTACAAGCCCATCTTGGAGCCACCAAAGCTGTCAATCATTCTAATGTTGCCATAGGAACCTCCCAGAATATTCGGAGGGGGTTGTTTTCCTTGAAATGTGCAAATTGCCGTTTTACCCCCCCCAAGGAGAAACCATTGTTCATTTTAGGGAGACATGTAACCATCTCAAGGTCAACTCCCCTGGTCATGCCTTCCTGGGCTGCAGTGATGAACCACCGCTAACACCTGCAGGGTCTTCAGCTGTGGCCAGTCATTCTCTGATAGTCCCCCCCCACCCTCCTCACCCCCTCCTTGCTTCAGAATGCAGAGGCGATGAAAGTGCATCATCATTGAAATGTGTTCCTAGGACATGATACATGTTGAAGTCATTCAGACATCCATGTAGTCCACTGCTAGGGTGGTGTTATACTGTTACTGACAAATCCTGTTGCAGTTTCTGTTCTCATATTTTTCTCAAGTAGAACACCAAATGAAAGCTGTAATGCACACTGGAAAGTGTTCAAATGGAGGGAGGGAGGGAGGGAGGGAGAGAGAGAAAGCGAGAGAGCAATTATAATAACAATTTGAAAGGAAAGGATCACTTAATGAGCCAGTCAAGGATAACTGTTCTTGACTTTGACAGGCTTGTCATTTGTATGCACTGTATTGTATTTAGAGGAGGCCGGGAAATTAAAGTAATGGTAATAGGCTACTTGATCAATATTATAGTAGAAGATGTACCTATATTAATATGAGTTCAGTAATCCTAGTCCCACAAGGGCCACAAGAGCCCTTGAGTTGACCAGTTAGGTAGTCAGCCTCAGCACTCACACCTGTGTCCCTCCACCACGTGGACTGGATCAAAAATAGACTTCCCGTCTATCGACCACACCTGAGAGGAAAACACATGTTGCTGGGAACTTGAGCCATGAATGTCTCCATGAATTTGTATGGATACGATCACAAGAGATGCTTGTGATGTTAGTATCTTATTGGGTGTAAGATGGACTGCGAACTAAGACACCACCACTTGGAACACTAGCTTGTCTTTAAATCACTTTGCTTGTCTTGCAGTGGCCTCTGAAGCAACACCATGCTTTTATGTTTTTTCTTAATTCTGTTTAGTAACTCTGTAAATATATTTCAGTCCCAATACCAATATGACTGATGAATGACATTTCTATATTTTTGCATTAATATTGATGTCATGTTGGTCTATCGACTAATGAGGTTCAGCTCATCTCTTTCTCTCTCTCACTTAGACTCTGTCTCCTTCTTTCTCATGTTCATCCTTGTGCCGTGTGGGGCTGTAGACAGCAGAGGGCAGCTGTACTGTAGGTCTGGGTCTTGACAGACAGCTCAATACCTTCACTAGCCACTCTCGAGGTCTGGATGTCTGCTACTGTCCATTCCGATTCCCCAGTCAGCCTCTAACACTCCTTTCCTTCATATTTCCGATCTGTTTATGTCATACTGGTTTGGCCAGAATTGAACTGATAGGACGTTTGCCTCCATGTGTGTGGAGCAATCTTGGAGAGAGGTGAATGGTAAAGTGATTTTAACCGCAGGCAAAGATTTATTGTATTGAAATAAAAAAGAAAGGGGGGCAGGGCGTGGGGGGGGGGGGGCACGAGAGTGCGAGCGAGAAAAAACGAGGGTTTGGAGACAAAGCAAACACAAGGAACTATTCGGTGGTTTTAAACCTCTTTCATGCCGAGCAGCGTTGACAAATCACAGCACAGGGACTCAGCTGGTCACAGATCACAGAGGCACTGTTCCAGTTAGTCTATCTCTCAGCAGTTAATGCATGACGGGCAGGAAGTCTCCAACACCTTCACAGCTCTGGTGTGGAGCTCTGCACGCCTCATCTTCTCCTGCAGTGGAGGAGGAGCATAACACCAATATTCCAATCGTCATTCCAATTCTAAGTTGTCTAGCTAAGCCACACGCGGTAGACGTTGATGTGTGAAATATAGTGTATTGGTAACTGCGGGTCTTCACCATTGTACCTTAGGGGTGGCCAGGGCTCAGATGTCAGTGGTTTCTCCCGTATGTTGGAAAGAATCACCACTCCTTCCCGCTATTGTTCACGTTAGCGACATCATTGCCTTGTCTATTGATCAAAAACAGCAGGTTGTTGGTAGCCCATGATTGGACCAGTCCACATGTCCTCATTTACATATTTGACCTCAGACATGCCTCATGCCAAACAGTTTCTTTGTTTGTTGCACTGAAATGTCATATCATTTAGACGTGTCAATTCTTTCCCCTCGTATTCGGTTCTTAATTAAACCTATCACCATGCAGCTGCAGAAACACAAAGGAATAAAACATGATTAGTTGCTTAAACAAAAGGTGGGCTTTTGGAAATCTGTCTGTTTAAAATGACATTAGCCCTGGTCTCGTTCTGCACCAGTAAGACAGCGTGAATAATTAGGATTAACATTAGCATGATGAAAGAGAGCGAGAGAGACAGACAGACAGACAGACAGAAAGAGGGAGAGAGAGAGAGAGAGAGAGAGAGACAGAGGTAAATAGAGAAAGGGCAGTGAGAGAAATGAGCATTACAGCACCTTAACCCTGACATACTGTACATTATAAACAAACAAGTTCATTTAAACACAAACACATTTGCTATAAATGATATATCTCTAAGATATCTACACCTCACGTCCATGCGTGGATGACAACTCGTGACATTTAAGACAAATGAAAATGACCAACCCCTATATTCAGAGCTTGCTACAGATACCAATGCTTTTGAACACAAAACATGTCAGTCCAATTGTGTCTCTGCTGGCCAAAGCTGGCCCATTCCTCTTTGGTCAGTAGACCGTCACCGAGGGCACAAGGAGAAGCTGACTCCATGACAACAGGCTCAGCCCATGCGTTGCTAGGCAACTAATCCAGTGGGCACAGAGTGGGCCTGTGTGTTGTGACAATGATGGCCAATTATCTGGTGCTTATCTCATAGCAGACGCTGCTTCCTGCGCACTATTCCACCAAGTGCATTATTTACTAACCAACATTGTGCTTTTCTCATCCAAAGCAGTTGAGTGTTTGCGGACGTCAGCCAAGTAGCGACATGCTGGCACCCATAGTAGGCGCGTGTGCATTGTCAAAAAAAAAGAAGGTGTAATTCACCATTTTCCTGGTCAAACAGGAGTCTTTGACATGAAACCTCAGTGTACGTTTATTCATTCAAACCTACCAGGAGTTTCACAGTTCAATGCCAGTAGTTGTGGTTCAACTGTGTTGGCGTGGGAACTGTCTTTCTATTAGATTAGCGTTCTTGAGTCAACAATCTTTTGTGCCGTTTGGGTCAATTACCATTGGAACCTCTTTGGTGTCCTTAGTGTGTGTGCATTAGTGTGCGTGTTAGGTTGTGTCTTCTCAGGCTCCCGATGATGGAACAAAATAACTGAATATAATTTGCGATCAAGCCCTTTATCTGCACTCAGTATGACCCACGAAGGGAAAATTGATTTGCAAATGTTGCCAACACACAAAATGAGGCACCTGTTTGTACTGGCTTTCCTCTCTCATAGTCTGTCATATTCAAGTCAACACACACAATGTATATATATTATGGACTTTGGTCTTTTCGCCAAACCGTAATTCGCCCTCTGTCTACATATTACAAGGAGAGAAAGCACTCTCCATCTTGACAACAGCTTTTTAAATACGTTTATCCTTGGTGTCAATCTCCACTGAGACAGCCAATGACAAGCAGGGCCTGTGGTGCGGCGGGTCTGCGTCAGTCATCTGATGGTGAGACAAGATTCAGAAGCTTCCAAATGACACAACAAGCCGATAACCCGGGAATAGACGAGAGAAACATCTAGGCTGAAATTAACGGTGGAAATTTCTCATCAGCCCTTCTCCACTATCTCTCCACGCTGTCTGCTCGCAGCCGTACAATTTGCCAGAAATGTGCGGAACGTCACAACGCTTTTCTATTCGAAGGGAGGAAAACAGGCGGGAGTTAATTAACTGACAATTCCATTTTATGAGGGAGATGTGGATTGAATTGACACAATACTTGACGTACATGTTTCCCTGGTTCCCTCATTCATTATGAATATTTGAATGAAATTGAACGATGGAGATGGATAACGTTAAGTGTAATTGAGCACAAATTTCCAATTACTCTCTGCATATCAGTGAATTATCGTTTGGTTTTATATATGAATATTCGAATGTTTGTGCTGACGGCAGAACCGTGGGACATTGAGGAAATAATTAGAAAGAACGGCCAGAAGGGGGCTCCAAATCCTTGCTCACTTGAACATGCCTCTGTTGTAACCAAGACTACTACAAACATAGTACACAGTGACTTATTTGAACAAATTCCACTCTACAGAGCTCCTTCTAAGCGGCTTTTAAAGAGGGGCCTCTTCTTGAGTACTAGAGTTTGTCATACAGAATCTTCATTATCGTGCTTGAATCTTCACATCGCTTTGAGAAATTCAGCTGTTTTAAGGCGTCAAGTTCGCAGAGCTCGACCTTGAGATCAAACATTTCACATGCAGCCTGTAAGAACAGTTGGGGTGTTCTATCTATGTCGTTTCACCGGAGGAGTAGAGGTCTGTGTTGTGGAGATACACCTCTCACCACCATGTAAAGTGTCAGAACCAGCACTGTGTTTGTGTGTGTCATTGTAGCTTCTCGGATGTAACTGTAATGGTTGTGTGCTGGAAGTGGGCCCCAGGATGCCAGGCATCTCTGTGAAAGAGTCCGAGTCCCAGTAATCCTTACAAAACCACTAATGGACCTCCCCCTGACCCGTTCTACTCCAGCGAACCCATTCATACAGGCACACACACATACACACGGCTATACACTAAGGATCATACCAGTCTCTACTCAAGAGGAAAGAAATCACGTGTCCCTCCACTTGTTCCCAAAGAGATGAGCAGTTGAATCAGAACTGACCAATATGAAGTGTGCAATAATACTACAGTGTTTTCCCTCAATAGTTATTTTCAGGTTGGCAGTAGACCATAATTTTGGCCTCCCGTTTTTCGATAGAAGAGACTGACACAGCATGGCAGTGTGAGGCACCTGGCAGTGCGAACTGGAAGCCCAGCGAGAGAAGCGAACCCTATTCTATGCGTCCATTAGAGCATTTGTGCACGAGCAATGTCAGTATGTTGCCAATCAAAACGAAACTAGCTAGCATAATACCGCTAATGCAGTAAATGGAAGGAAGTAATGCTTTTCACAGTACCACACGGAGCTGCTCGCCAGGAGCGAATAGGCGAATTTAGTCGTCGAAAGTGGTTCTAATGTAGGCTCCTCATCGACAGGCGATCAGGTGGGAATTACAAGGGAAATGCTGCGCGAAATTCACTCGCAAAAGAAAGTCATTTCACTTCAGTTCAATTATAACTTAAAGTGGAGCCATAAGTCCTCAGTGAGCCCTTCATAAATGAATCCTCATGATGTTTTGCTCAGGGAGCAGTACACGGTTAGGCTGGCGAGTGGTACAGTTTGTTTTCTCCTCCACTTAATCATACCAGAGTACAGCTTTAATGTCTTGTTCGGTCTTTTTCCCTAAAAATACACTTATTTCTACACAGACTTGTATAGGAAAAGTGTGATATATCTGGACCACCGGCAAAGCTTCCATACCCTGTCAGTCTATCGTAAACACCAGCTCCACTTGAAAATTTAAACAATGGTCTCAAACTGCCCCAAACAATACTTTAGAAAGTCCTCAGTTGGCCTTCATAAACTATTGAAGTCAAGTGCCTGTGTTTTGAGCACACAGTCACGCTCTATTTCAGTCCAACCTTTAAGAGACCAGTGTATGCATGAAGAGCCGGCCTTTAGGGATCCCCAACTCAAATGGAAGGCATGCTGCTCTTCAAACTGCTTCTAAAAGCCCACTCAGTGATGTCATAGCACTGACACAGGAACACAACCAAGTGTTTACACATAATGTCAACATAGCTCGTGTAAGGCTAGAGCAGCTAAGGCCATCTGATTGCATTTGAAATTGAGGCAATACGCTTGTTTGGAGTGCTTGTGAATGACTTAAATGTTTTTAAAATACCTCTTGAGAAATCACACTAGGCTCCGTTTGGTTTTGCTTTGAAAACATGTGTGTCTGATATTTAAAGAACAGTCAAACTGAAATGTGATGCTAAAGACTGACTGAAAGAGGGAAACCATGTTCATTAAGGACTACAAACAGTCATCACAAAGTGGAAAAACAAAATAATTGCTCAAGTATTTTTATTTTGTCATCATACAAAATATTACTTTAGCAAAACTTAACAGAAAGACCACTCTGAATATTTGCCATTAGAAGACCAAGAGATTGAAAAAGTATGTACACAATTGAATAATATATACTATTAGTGTCATTCTTTTATCAATGTACAATATTATTTATAGAAAAAGAAGAGGTAGGAGACACGTATTGTCCAATATTCTATAACACTTTAAAAACAATCATCTGAATAAAATCATAAAAAGTCTTGTCTCTTCGGCTAAAACGGCACCAAGGATTAAATCTAAATTAAAAACAAGATTTTATGCTGGGTCTACACCAGACAGTATCAGTCAGACAAAGATTCCAGTCATTATTAAAAGGCAACAAGTAAACAAAATCGTCACAGAAGGATTTTCACTTCATGCTGAAGAGAATGGGGATCAGGGAAAACAATGGCCACATTAACTAAGAGGTTTCTTGCATGGAAGATAAATTGGAGTCAGCAGACCAGTGTACTTTGATGTGCTCTGAATTAAAAACAACCTTAATTTCCACTGCCTTAGTGGAGTGACATCATCATCACACAAAAAAGTGAATGCAAATCTAGCGTTCTCTTTCCCAAGCCTGAGAAGAGATTAATAACACATTGTTATTTATACGTCCAATCATTCAGACCTTGACATGGATTCTTCTGGGCAATCTCCTTCTCCAAATACAATAGAAGTATTTTTCTTCAATTGAAACTGGTTTTGACTGGAAAGAGGCAGAAAGTGCAGACCATTCAACCACATTACAAACAAATTGCTTTACTTCTCCTCCTCCCCTCCACCCCCAACCTGTCCCCCACCTCAGGTGAACGTGGCCCATCCTTTCCTCATGCTTTTGTTTGCCGAGTCCACCAGACCAGAAACGCTGGAAGGCTTCATTTAAAGATCACAATTTAACTAAACAACTGTCTTTCAATATAGTGCAACTTGAATAGGCACCCGATTTGGAAATACATTTGACTACATTTGTTTTACAGATTTATCCAGGCAACACACTTGTATTGCTCCTTGTGCTAACATTGCAGAGTGCATAACAGTGTAGCCATACCCAGCTAAATACTGACCAGAAATCTCTCCAGAGATCTCAAGATTAACATCATTCCTAAACTAAAATGCAACAATCAGAGCCTTACATTTGCTGAAAGCATAGAATCCTTATGTGTGTAAATCATCAGTATCTACAGTACCACACACACACAAAACACTGTGAGTTCCTCCACACCTTTGTTGTTTAGTGACAGGAAGTTATCACTGGTGTTGGCATTTGTGTTGTGATAGGACACAGCCTATCATGCATATACAGTCTTAGAAATCCTACAAAGTGTGGCAGCAAGACAAACTGTGAACCCAGTCGATTTAGTTATTGGTCCTCTGGGCAGCAGTTATAGACAAGACCAATCACAAAGCCAGATCTGAGGGGCCTGTGTTATTACGGGCCTTGTTGAGCAGGTGACACCCTTGTCCTGCGGTCCTTGTGGTGTATTGACATGTAGTGGACTCGTGTCTGACTGCGTGTGTGTTGTGTGTGGTGTGGGGCGGGGGGGGGGGGGCGGTGTTGTGTTTCACTAACTAGTGAACACCATTCATGATGAGTTTCTGGTGCATTTCTGGGGTCTTGGGCTGGTCCTGGTTGTGCTGGGCCGGGCTGACGTCCACTTCGCACAGACGGGCGTTCTTGCGGATCTCCTCCAGGGTGTACTCCTGTAGGAGGGTGCCGTTCTCAAACACCGTCACCAGCATGTCCTGGCGGAGAGGGGAGCAGGTAGGAAAGGTCAGAGGTCACAGTTTCCACCCAGGAGATCACGGACACTGCATGTCGATTCCCTCAGGAACTGGGCACTGTGTGAAGCTGTAACTCGTACGGTGGTTAGCTCTGGACAATAGGACATGTGGAGTTGTCTGTTGTGCGGATGAGCAGTTCATGTACGTGAGAAATGTATCTGTGCGTGTGCTCAGCACCACATTAAGCTGCGCTGTGTGAGAGAGAGGGCCTCACCTCCTCAGGCTTGCCCGCCCCGCGCTCCACTGTGTCTATGAAGCCGTCCGAGTCCCTCCTCAGCGACAGCCGACCTCTCTTTGACCCTTTGGAGGGGTCGGTCACAGGCTGCTTGTACACATCCATCTGCACAAAACACCAAGGCCACGAAGAAAAACAACGAGTTAGGTCACAGAACAACCCTTCCCTTGTGCTTCTGTTCAAGCTGTGAACCCAGTCAAACAGTCAATTAGCATCGTATCCAATCGCATCTTGTTCCATTGAGATGCAGCTGCGTCTGCTGGCTGAGTTCTTTACACGGCTCGGTCCAGGACCACAGCAGAGAGCACGGCTTGGCCCGGGTACTCACCCCCTTGCCGCTGACTTCCACGTAGCTGCATTTGAAGGCACAGTTGAGAGTGTCTCTGTTGACCTTCTGCAGCAGGGCACTGCCGCAACCAAAGAACACGTTCTCAGCGCTCCAGCCCTCATCGCTCAGCTTCTCTAGAATCTAAACAGACGATACAGGTGGGTGGAACGTCTGGCAGTCCAATGGGGTCGCAACCTTTCAACACCTGTACGGCATCCGATTTTGCTTTCCGACACACGTACAGTGAATACACGCGCTGCGATTTAGAAATGGAAATCTCTCTTATTTCCATCGAAGATATCCTGATAGTTCAAGAGCACAGCGGAGTGCGAGAGTGGCGTGCGAGCTTTGCCTACCTCCTCCACAGAGTTGAGATCAATGCCATCTCCCTGGATGATGCGCAGATATGATGGCAGCACCTTGAAGCCGACAGAGTTCAGAGAGGAACCGAAACACTCCTCCAAGATCTTGATCACCTGGGGGAAGAGGAAGGCACTCAGAGAAGGGGAGGTCTCAGAAACAAACAAATAACAGATGCAGACTACAAGGATGTCACAACGGCAGCAAGATTCTGTCTTTAAATTATTGAAATACTAGGCTGCGTCAAACACCGGATCGCATTCTGTACCTCTAAGAGGGTCTCTGCAGGGTCTCCGGAGTCTGGCCGGATGACCAAGCAGGAGTCCTCGCTTCTCTCCATCACACGCTCCTTCAGCTTGTCTCCCCAGATGTGCTTACAGGCCTTGAAGATGTCGTAGCTGTCGCTGACCACAGCCACTGGGCCGCTGGGAAACTGGTCCAGCAGCCTCTCAAAGGCCTCTCTCTCTCTGTTCCTCCCCCAGGAGATGATGGTGCTACAGCGAGAGAGAGAGAGAGAGAGAGAGAGATGCAGAGAGAGAGAGATACGGAGAGAGACAATGAGAGGAATAAAAAATAAACAGAATTTAAGTGATTCGGTTATACATCGAGTTCTTGTGATTTCTCATGACTCCATCCACAGTCCTCTGGGGACACAAGTCTAGACTCATCTCTGTAAACTAAGTGTGTGTGTACTGTGTGGTACCTGTGCTCTGCTGCAGGTATGGAGAATCCTGCCATGGGGCAGTGGTAGTAGCGCTGAGTCATCAGCAGACCAGCCACTGTGTCAGTGCTGCAGAAGTTCACCAGGTGAGCAGCCCCTCCCAGAGCTGCTGACTGAAAAACAGACAAGTCCATGTTAGTCATGATGCTGCAAGCCCCATGGGGTTCAAGTTCATTAACAAAGAAAGATATTCATCAATGTTCTGACGTAGTCATTCTTTTCTTAGCTAGAGCCTAGATACAGATGTCTACGTGTCTGAATTCTAATCAACTTTGTCCATGACCTAACTGGGCCCTCTGCACCAAAATCAATATACTGATCTTTTCACTGCTTGGAGCTGGCCACGTAAACTTAATCACTACCCACACACCCCCCTCCCATTCCAACACACACACACACACACAATTACATTTTCAGGTTTAATCCCAAATTAGAACGGAGAGCCGTCCGCCTGCGAAACCGGCCAGAGCGGTTTCAGGGCTGTACCTGATTGTGCCGTGACTTCCATTTGAGAAGCCAGTGTCATCCTCACAACCCACAGATCTGGAGCCTTACCTACACTACAGGTAGGACAACCAACCCTCAAACAAACAGACCAAATCCATCAGAGAGAGGACACTCCTCAGACGTGGGGAATGGGAGTGCAGCTCTAGATCAAGGAGAAGCACGAGACCATCTTCCTTGTTAGCTATTTGAGAGAAAGCAGGGCTGAGTGTGTGTTCTCCAAAGCCTTGCACGGAGGACGCCTTGCTCTAGAGTGTCTGGGAAGCTATCGATTGTGCCAAACAGCAGCTTCCTGATTCATTACTGCTACCAAAGGAATACCAAAAGGTTGTCTCTCTTGTTAAAAGCAGAAAGAAACACATGTAAAGGCTTACACGCAACTGACGACACGCTCTAAAGGAAAATACCGTCTCCTCCTTTGGAAATAACCTCAACCCAATACCATGAAGGCAAATGTGCATACTAGAATAGGTATTATTAACTGTATTATGTACTATCTTCATTTCATTAGAAAAAGGAACAGTCCTTTGGCTACAGCAGTCTTGCAGATGCTCTTTTTGTACTGGGATATTGGTGTGTGCTCACAAACAACATTCAACAGGTGTAGTACAGTTTCCAAGGGTACATCCACTGCAAACCCAAGGCTTGTGTACAATAGCAGACATCATCTCTCTACATGGATGTGTCTGTCATAAGAGCTGCCTTACCTCTTGTGAGGAGACTCCTCTGTAGCCAAAGTCGTGCAGCTTGTAGTCCAGGCCCTCCAGGCTGCCTGAGGTGGCCTTCAGCTGCTTGGCCAGGATCTTCTTAAACTCTCTGGAGATGGTGGCCACGGTGATGGGGTACCACATCTGCACCAGCATGGTCTAAATGACCGGAGGAGAGTGAACGGAGGAGGAGAGAGTGAATAGAAGCGGTTGAAAGGTGACTGAGTCCAGTGACCGATCAACGAGTGGAGGGGGGGGGGGCGAAGCCAGTGTGACATCAGACGAGGGCTGGTGGAGTGAGCTTGGACTGGGTGCCCTCCCCGCCTCCACCCCCCCCTCCCCCTCCCCCCTCAGCTGCAGAACCTGCCAGACAGGCAGGATGGACCTGGACCAGGGTGGAATCATCCTCATTGACTTCATGAGCCTAGTGAGGATGCCTTTTGTTTCTCTCTGGAGCGGGTCAGGGTTTCCAAAAGGGGGACAGGGAGAGGCGTCACAGACAAGCAGCCAACACAGGCCGAGGGGAAGGGACACGGTCAGCTTTCTGACGTCACGTCGCCGGTCAGAACTGAAACTAACAGAAACTGGGTTTCTATGCTGGGCTGTTTTTGATTTTTTTTTTTGGGGGGGGGGGACAACAACACCAAAACACATATAGAAATGACTCAGCAGTATACATGGTCACAGGAAGAGGACGTCACCTCTATGTAGTTGGTGAGCCAGAAGAAATCTGGGTCTGTGTTCTCCACTGTGAACAGGACGTTTCCTCTGGGGATGACCCTCCCCTCTGGCACCGCCTTGATCCGGATGGGCAGACGACCATCGTGCTTCTGAAAGGACAGCGTGCACATTTACTCAGCCTGCGGCAGACCTGGCTGTGTGTGTGTGTGTGTGTGTGTGTGTGTGTGTGTGTGTGTAGCTGGGTTCCTGTGTCGTGGGACCAGCACCAGCATTATTCGTGCGAGTAGTTTCCTTTCAGATGGGCAGTGTCCTCACCTCCAGCACTTTCCTCCAGCCCTCCTCGTCAAACACAGTCTGTCTGAAATGCATCTGGTAGAACACTTTAGCCTCCTGGATCTTCTCCTCCGTCACCACCGGCCCTAAGGGAAGGAGTCAGAAGCCAGACCTTGGAGAAATTCAAATATTCGACGTCGTATCACCTTCCAACACATTTCAAATGTACATAATTCACTAGTCATTAAATGGCTACATTTCATGTTGCCGTTTCTCAACTCCATGAGTTTCCTTCATGCGGTTGTTCATTCCGCACAGTGAATCGGATGACCAAGCGACACCAGTGCATTAGACACGCCTCAGAAGAATCTTGAATGGAATTTAGATCCCGATGGTACGGAGCACTTTCACTTGTCACAGGGTTGGTTACACATTCCCCATGGCCCACAGACAGCTTCACACATTCTTTCCATAACATCAGTTTCTAATAACAGGGATTTACCTCGTCATTGTCTCAGACGACAATACCGGTGCCCCATGACACAGGGACAGAGCAGTGTCAAGTATAAAACATACACACCAACAGGCTTAAACCTCAAACAGCTCACTGCTTTTAGCTACTAAATACAACCACACAGAGAGGAATGCTATGTTGTATAAATTGTCACAGGTAAAATAAATTCAAAAGTATTGCGCTTAAGCATGCAGTGATATGACAGTTTATCGTTCCCTGGTCATCATTAATAACATGAAAGATAACCAGTATCTCCATGTAATTGGGGTATATTGTAGACTCACCAACAAGGTACTTCTTAAGAAGATACTGCAGTCCAAAAAACACAACTTCATTGAACTGGGCTCCCTTCTTATGGCGACATTCAAAGTAGGAGTACACCTTGCTGATGTTGGGAGGGTACTGTTTGTAGTGTGTAATCTGTGGAGGAGAGACAGAAATGTGATGAAACGTTTCAGCAGCACACCAGCGCAGACGGCAATAAGCAGTCCTCACGACTCATTACCGTCGGCGAACGTAAACAAGCTCGTCGACCGCGTGGTCAAGTCGTCACGTGAGGAAATGGATGAGGATACAAGTTCTGAGTTCAGTTCAAGTGAACAGCGGCAGTAGTAGCTTAGTGTGTACAAGGTGAAGCTACTGTGTACAGAAACATGCCGGGGGGGGGGGTCAGAACAGACTCTCTTTGTGTTCTCACTAATTCAATAATTAAGTGCAACTTCCCTTCACTTCACTTGGATTTGTACAGGTTGGCAAAAACAAGACGGCAAACAGGAGACATCAATGTCAGACATTTGCATTCGACACAAAAACATGACCTCCTTTGCCCTCCTTCATCTCTAGTCCCTCCCTCCCTTGGGTCTCCACTCTCCATATTCATGAGGCTCCACGTCATGGTTTTGGTCATCATATATCCTTGACATTCTTGATGTGGCTTTTCTAAGTGGTAGCACACCACACAAACGCATGACACATTGATTAACCCTATTGTTCGTTTCATGTTAATCAATTGTTTGTTCCTGGTGCTAAAATGACCACACCAGGAGAGCTTATCGTAAAAGTGTCATAAACATAGACCTTTGCTATACCCTAATGCTGTGTCAATATATTTTTTAATCAGCGGTTTTGTGAACGGTTAAGTTTCTAGTGACCATCTATGGCCGGTAGGCTCTTAGCAATTTAACTAAACTGTTAATATCCAATGTCAACAGGAGGTTGGATGCACACAACAACAGTGTGCAATAAATAAATAACTTCTCGGACACATATTTGCTCGTGGTCAGTCATATATCCAGAAATACAACATGGGTCCCTTGAAAGGAACTCTGGGAACACCATAGACATACGACCCTATCATCTCTGTCAATGTTAGCAGGGGAGTAGAGCCCTGTGGGAATACTAGATTGATAATGCGAATCAAGTTATCAAGCTAGTTAACATACAGCCTAAGACCAGGCTCATTCATTTTCTAAGCGTTCGCTTTACATGCTCAATTTGAAAGCTGTTCAGTCCCTGTTCACATGCACTGAAGGTGTTCACCCACTATTAGCACAGCCAGCTTTACACTCAACACTCCGAAGCATTATGATGATACAAGGTCATATCCAGAAAGGACAAAAGAATCACATAATCCAAGCGACCTAGCAGACCTAGAGATGGGATTCCTGTCCTATCAGTGGAAACATTGGCTGTTTAAATTAGGCTATAAGAAGCTAATCTGAGATATCACTGTCACAGCAGGCCTCTAGTCTATAGAATAGTGTTTCTATTTCAAGAGTGGTACAAAGTTAGACATTTTAACAGGATATGAAGGCAGAGGAAATAATGACAATTCATAAGGTGACCAATGATTATTACATTTTTTAGCAATGTTTCAGTTGTGTATATTGCCAGTTTCCGATTTGTTTTGATGTCCTTGAACCTGTCAAGTCCTGTTCAAACTCATTGAACTCATGTTCAAAACAACAAACCAAAAAAGAGCAGACCTTGATAAAGAGATACCAGCTATTGCAAACTACTGGGGTGGAGCCTGTGTCAGCCTTGTAAGTGTTTCAAGAAAAATGAAACTGAAAATGAAGTTGTACAGCTGAAGTTACCACCACCCTATAATTATCCAAATGTGAAACTGGCATTGCAAGGGGATAATATCTAATCCTCAAGTGTGACATGACAGCAAAACTCTACTAAACTCGGAGCAAAGGACATATGATTGTTTCACCTCTTGTGGTATCAGCACGTTGACGCATGGTCTCACCAGAATAGAAAGTGATAGGCTTCAGAGACAATGTGTCCGCGAAGACAGAAACATTCAAGGAATGATCTTCACTCCAACCCGCACTCATACCTCTGCCATTTAGCCAAGGAGACACAACCTGGTCTGACATCTAACAGTGACATCTGACATTTAAGCGGGGCGCGTGGTAGTCTCCAGTGCAGAAATAACCGTACCCTACAGATATAGGCAATAGTTGCTTTTCTAATAACTATTATATCGCAACACTCGCCGATTTCGTAACAATGTGTCTCCTAGCGTCACTGTCTTTTCCACCATGTTTTCTTTTTTTTCCATTAAAAAAGTGGCATGCCCTTACGCGACTGGATAACCGATAGTAAGTAGCATGACTGTACTGAGATATTACACATGATAGGGGATCTCTGTACCCTCCGCTGTGTTTCATTTTAGGTTCTAATGGGCTCAATCACGTCCCCTACCACAGCACCGACCAAGGAGAGTCAAGCACCGCCCCCTCAGCGAGCGCTACATTGTATCAACTGACAGTCCACAATAGATTCTTCTTTATACCCTTTCGTTGAACAAATGCTAAAGCAAAACAAAAACACGATTAAGAAACATAGATTTCTGATGTAGCCAGAATGATTCTCGTTTTACACTGCATGAACAATGGTAAATAACAGCAAGCTAGAGGTGAAAGAGACGGCCACGATCTCCACTCACCTTATAAGAATCTGTCGCCAGCAAGAAATTAAAGTCCGGTGCTGCCATTATCGAATGAATGATTTGATGAGTTGGGTCTTCGTTATATATAGCAGACCAATCCACGTAGTTAGTCCAACCCTTGGGGCGGAGATGGGACGTTTAATATTTGATATTTCAATAGGCTCGCTGGTTACTTCACGTGAATTGAGATCGCCGCCAAACTGCAATATCCCTCGGGTAGGCTTTATTTTACGCTTGGGGTTGAAAGGGGGCGTGTTGTAAAAACACGTAGCTCACGTACTGACAGGACCGCCTCCTTTGCTCTGACGCAGACACTAGCAGATCATGCGTTTCTTTTCTGACTTAGCGGGGCGGAATACTGTGGAAGTTTAAGTTTCAATTTCCTCGTGGAAAGGAGCATATGCCTAAAGTGACATGTAATATTTCGAAAGGCTGCGAGTCACTCTTTAACTCACAAGAATAATCAGTAGCCAAAATGTAGAATACAAATGAACTCGCTGTAGTATCTTAAGTCTGGATTCTTAAACTGAAACCTTCATTCACAACTTCACTAGGCTATTATACATTTTTTACACGATGTATTAAAACTAAGCCGTATCGTGCACATTTTCTACTAATAATGTGTCAGAGAAGTAGACCTAGGTTACAAACCATCCGAGTAGGCGACCACCTATAAGTCGCTGTCTCACAGATATCTCAAAAACCAACGTATGTTTGCTAGTCCCTATTACAAGCCTGCGGTAGCTATATAATTGCAGTCTGACTGTAAAATGTATTTTAAAATGTCTGTCTTCAGCACAGGTTAAAAGGTTATTGAAATAGTGTGACTAACAACTCAAATATAGTTAAGACTACAGGTAAGAATTGAGAATAAGCGCAAGACGTCACAGGCAAGTGATCCAAGTCTTGTTAATATGATTTTTGCAACCTGCCTCTGGGGCATTAGTTTTTTTTTTTTTTAATGGCCCTGCCCAATGTCCATGAATCAGTGAATAAACACATTAAAACAGTTAAAAATCACAACGTTTCTACCATAGGGGACCATCATGTATCAAAGTGTAACTGTCTCGCAACAATTCCATAAAAATGTACTCATCGAAACGAAAACGTAGGCCTACACTTTCCAAACCATCGATATTGACGCTTTTTTCAGCTAGCTAAGACAATGTAGCTAAGCAACAGCGAGCTGTTCTTTTTTATTATTTCTAGAAGTAGGAGGGCAATTACATTTGTTCAGGTAGCCTACCTTGTCGCTCAATTAGGCTAGCTAGCTACTCGATAAGACTAATGCAATAATGGAAGGGGGTCCATTCGCGTTGGAGGCCAATGCCGTTGGCACATGCCCGAGTTTTAACACGTCACCTTCTGTTAAACCACAAAATGTCCGGCATAATCAAGCCGCTGATACATAGAGCTAGGTAACAGAGAATTCTGCATGCTAGTCTAGTTAGAATGCTTTGTTGAGGTAAGCAAGGCCGACAAAACGTAATATATTGTAAAGTAGCCTATTAGGCCTAGGCTACGTAATATTCAGATTCAATCATCAAATTTAGAAAATTGACTAGCTTGACCTGCCCTTTATTTCTGTTCCCGCTCCTGCCTACTAAATTCACTCGCCCTCCCACCAGAATGAGCTCTTACGCTTTTAAACTATAGCGACACCAACAGGTCGTTGATATATAGCCGAGCTATAAACATCATTACAGCCACCTGTTACTTAGTTTGTTGTTAAACTGTCCCTGTTTATATGGCTCTAAATTTCAACAAACTCTATGAAAAAAACGATCTCGTTTTCTTAACAGGGAAGTCACGGAGTCAATGTGTATAACATTTCTTTTTCTTACTTCTTCCTACAACCTATCACATTTGGAGTCGAACTGTTACCCACTCATACTAGCAACGACTATAACATTTGAAACCGTGTGTGTTAAGTAGCCTAATTTGATTAGACACGCGGCGGAGTGCTGAGTAGGCCTAGTGGCGGTAGACCAACCTAGCTAACACTGGCACTGGAACTGTTTTGGCCGTGGCGACCGTTACTTCACTTGACATTATAACAAACTTGTTAAACTAAGATGAACATGACCAATAAGTGGTAATTTACATATAAACGTAAATGATACAAAGTTGCTGGCCTACGGTAATGTACAATTAGATTTATGATACCACTTGTCACTTAACAGCGGAAAAAGTGGTGTTGGCCGGCTGCCAACAGTTCAGCGGAGAAGGAAACCATTGTTTTGGTAGAGCCACATGATTAATTAATCAAAATCAAAATATGTTGTTGCTTTGTTAACTAGTACATGACAACTGCGGAACTGTTTATGTAATTAATTAATTATTTGTTCATTTGTTTATTTTAATACTGAATTGTTAAAAAACGGTCTAAAAGCAATTCGCACTGGATGTCTTATTGTTGAAGACCAGCGCCTATTATCTTGGGCATGCAGCCCTCTGCTTACGACCGAGCTGAGCTGATATTCAGCATTAACGCACGTGAAATTCAACAGAGGAAGCTTGCGTTGGTTGTACAGATAGGCAGTTATTATAGGCTACTCCTGGGGAGCTTTCCAGACACAAAGTACCTCTTAAAAACATTACCTACCCTGCCGTTAAGGAAATATCCGAACCTTTGGGTAGCCTACCCACAATAAATTCCCAGCTGTGAGATTAGATTAATTCATTTGGATTCCTTTCAGTTTCTTTGACCTGCACTGTGCGCAAAGGCTATACTTAACATAGCCTATTGTAGCTTATATATCATGACACAGAAAAACCGAAAAACCGAACCTGGAGTAAGGCATTCTCATTTTATTCTCTAATAAAAGTATTGAAAACGGAAGTCAACATATTGAAATGAAATTAAAATTGCCTAAATGAATTGCCTATAATTTTGTTGAGACGGAATGGCTTGGACATAGCCTACTCAGGAGAGGATGAGTCCGCCCATCATCAGGTGGATGAATTGCATCGGTTGTCGCGACAACCGCGTCTATTGCGCCCCCACCCCCAGCTATAATTTGCCTTCCGTTTCAAAACCATGGTCAGTTCCCGGTGCCTACCTTCTTGAAACGGAGCGTCGACCACCAGGAAGTGACCATCGACAGTTTTCTATTGATAAATCGCACAAGGAATAAGTTAAAGTCGATTGATGTTGCTCCATCCCAAAGCGTTTCTAATTTTTCATCCGACGACCTCTCCCTTCCTATAAGCTGATCCGACTGTGGAGTGAGTTAAACCGCTGGAAACACGTAGCCTAAGCAACAAATAAAATTCGTTTCGCCTGTGAAGATGCGATATCTTTGCCTGAGGTGACAGACTATCTAAAAAAAAATTGCGCTTGGACCAATCCACTTAATTAGAGATTTTTTTGGTTTAAAAGGTTTTTTTCACTTTTCTTTTATCTGGCGTTGCCAACGCAACACATACAACCAGTCCCCGAACATTGTCGGCGTCGGAAAGCTTGGAAGGCATTGAGATTCATAGTTTTTTTCGCCGGTTGATAACCTAGTGTCCATCCAGCAACAACATGTTGGACCCGTCTTCCAGCGAAGAGGAAGCTGATGAGATTGTGGAAACAGAGCGCAAAGAGGTGATGGCACCAAAGGCCGGGGGTGCTCGCGTGTCACCCAGCCGGACAACCGAGAGCTCAGGTGGACTCCAACCCGCAAGCCGCGGGGCCAGCGCCCGTCCATCCAGTCCTAGTCCCTCGGTGGCAAGCGACAAGGAAAAAGAGGACCTGGAGAAGATGCAGAGAGAGGAAGAGGAGAGGAAGAAACGGCTCCAGCTCTATGTGTTTGTAATGCGCTGCATTGCCTATCCTTTCAATGCAAAGCAACCAACCGACATGGCCAGAAGGCAGCAGAAGGTGAGATAAATGACAATGTAACGATGAGTGGTATACTCAAATCTGTGGAATGATAATATAATGTATGGATCCTCATGGTCTTTCGCTTGTATAGAGTGGACCCAAGTGACTCAAAACTTCTCAGTTTCATTACACTTGGTTTGCTTGAACTGTGTACATTTCAGATTATTCATTGTACAGTTAAAGAGAACCAACCCACTGTTGTGAGCAGGAGGTCTGTTCTCCATAGAGTTCAGTGTACTCTCATCCACTGGGAGCGAACACGCTGTGAAATGACTTCTCTCTTTTTCCCAGGGCAGATTTAACAGCGTTCAATACTACGTCAGCAATCTGCAGTTAACATACAGTTCTCTTTGAGCTATTATTTTTACAGAAATAGTTTGATCAAAACATAACAGGATCTTGTCAAATGGATATTTTGTTCTGAAACAAAATTATCCAAATAATCAATAACACACAACCCCACTGTGACTGTTGAAGTATTATTCATTTTTCTCCTTTATAGTTGCCTGTGTTGCTGTGTCAGACCCAGCTTGGCTTGTGGGCACAATCCTTGTAGTTCTTCAATAGACAGCGCGATGAATATTGTACCCAGTACTTATCCAGTTAGTATCCAGACTGAATACACTATGAAACGATGTAGAGAATGTGCTCCCCTATACGCCCTCTGCTGTAGCCCTGTTATAGTGGCCCATCTATTGTAGCAACAGTTGCATTAGTATATAGTCCCTCCTGGAAGACAAGCATGACTCTGTCACTGCTTAAAACAATCTCATATCAACTTGAGAGAAATTGCTGTCTGAGACAGCAGCTTGTTTGGCTGCTTCGGAAAGAATGATTACATCAGCTGTTTGATAATGGCCACCCAGACAATCTAGCAGAACTATGTATCGGAGACATTAGACTGGTAATGAGGCTACATATCAGCTTAGATATGTATGAATAACAATGTGGCCATCTCCCTGAGAAACTCCTATCACGCTAGTTAGCGAGACGAATTTGTATGCAGCTCCATCTCTTCAAGCCTGAATGAAGTCTTCACAAAGAATCAAAATGTAAAGAATGATTAGCACTTTCTTTATTTGTGCTGATGAGGTTAGCTCCATTTGAAATCATCCATTTAGCTCCATTCTGGGCCCTTTATCGTTCATGCATATTTCCTCTCCCAGTCCACGAACAGATCTCTGATCAGGACAACCATGGAGGTATGGATGACCAGTAGTGGTTCAAATCAAGGCTCAGAGGAAGATGTTGGAAGCACTTCTGACTTTAGCCTTTCACCTCTGAACATCAGTTGATCTATGATTCCATTAAATGATTGTTGTGACACTCATGTCTTGTCAGATGTTGCACATGACATTGCAAAGTTCTATGATAGTCTTAACAGGTGGATTACTTTTACGCACGGTGGTAATTATACTATAAACGTGACGGAAATCTCTCTACGCTTGGTGAAATTGTGAGTCGTGTGAATTGTTTTGCGCGTATGTTAACATGGTAAGGTTGTTCATCACAAGACATTCGATCCACCAAACCACAGACTGACCCGATGACCCCATGGTCTTGGCCTATGGCACATATATTCCTCGCATCTCACACCACACTAGAGAGATGGGTCTCTATAAAATGTTTTCATTTTCACTCCTGGTTTCTGTAGAGGTATGTATGCCGTCATTTAGGCTCTCCTCATGAGACCACTATTCTGTAAAAGGTTGCTTTATTCCCCTTCTGGGACATTACTACAAATACAGCTTATGTTGTTATTGTGCCAAGAGGGTTACATCAGACAGCACAAGTGTGATTTTTCTGTCAAGCCATTGGCAGAACAATTCTGGAGAAGAGCTGTAGCATCTAAAACTAAGAGCTGCTCTTCTTAGTCCTGCCGGTAGATTCCACTTAGAGCTCGTCTCAGGATACTTAGATCCTCATATAACTCACTACACTGCTGATAATGCCTGGAGTTTGATGTGTCAGTCTATGTTTATGTCACACACTCACACACACTCAGTGGTGACAAGTGGGGATATTCCACTCAGACAGTGGGTTCGTATGATTAAGAGTGTTAAAGGCGAGGACTGAACCTCACTTAAAACTCCTTTGTATTACCGTTTTATTCCGGAATGCGTTTGTGTTTCATTCTTTCTCTTATTGATCTGTCTGTCTGTCTGTCTGTCTGTCTGTCTGTCTCTGTCCTTCTCTATCTCCCTCTCTCTCTCTCTCTCTCATTCTCTCTCCTTCTCTCACTCCTCTCTCTTTCTTTCTGTTTCTCCTTCTCTCTCTCTCCTTCTCCCTCTCTCCCTGTCTCTCTCTGCACAGCTTGGATTGTAAAGGTTCATACAGTAGTATTCAGTAAACCGTTCCTCCAAGCTGTATCTAACTCCGATAATGAGTCATTGAGTCATGTACCCTGAATGTTTTTGCTTCATGCCTGTCGCTGTGATACAAATTCTCGCCCCCTGATCTCTGACCGAGGAGAAACAGCAGTCTGAGATGGTTAGACAGTTTGATCCCTTAATTCCCTTTCGGCATCGCAAAAGAAAGTAAATAGTCCGCCCTAAATGTTTCTCGGGTGTCACTGGATTACGTCCACACATTTGTACTACCTTTTGATAATCATACGTTGTCTAATCAAGCACACGCTCTTGATTTAATTTTGGAGCCACCTCTGTTGTACTGGCTACTACAGGACTTGAGAGGCTGGGTGTGTGATTCAAATGACTCCTCCACAGGTATACGCTAACCCCATTTCACACATCTCCATCTCTCTTTTGTCTTTGATGTATTCTCCTCTACTTTAATCAGGCCTGGGGGGATTACCATAGTCAGGTGAGGTGCTACAGTAGATAAATACAATCAGACCATCTGCTGGGCTTTTCTTCCACAACGGGCCGTGATGAATACAGTCCAACCCCTCTCAACCGCCCAGCTCCTCCTCCTCCCTCTCTCTCCACCTCTCTTCATTCTGCTGCCCCTTCTCTCTGCTCTTCTTCGCAACCTTGTTTAGATTTTTCTCCGCTGGTCTCCAGGACATCATTTGATTATGGGTTATCACAGGGGATTTTATTATCTGCAGGCAAACTGCTTATTTTGAACTGAGGCTAATAGGCTGCACACAGGATGCTTAGTGACGGAAGGCCTGTGACAGTGTCGGCCCTTCAGTCTTCAGTCACTGTCTTAGAATCTGGGCAGGTAACAAGACAGAGCTCCAACCTCCCTCCCTCTCTTGTTAATGATGGTGGGAGATGTCTGCCTGCTGTTAGTCCAGACCGGCAAGGATGAGAGACAAACAAGACCGTCAGAAGGGAGTTCTGTTATCTGCCTACGGTACAAAGCGCGAGCAATAAACCTGCTGTGGAACGTCTCCTTGTCTCTCAGCTCAAGCACTACCACAGCCGGCTAATAAAAGGATGCAAATAATGCAGCAGTCTTACAAACATGAAAGAAGCAGATTCAGACGGCTCTAATGTGACAGTCTTTCTGTGGAATTTGGCATCCTTAAGTTGCACAAGGATATGAGAATCATTGTCCTCACAAAGACACAGAACGTGCTTATGAGCGGAGGAGTTTTTTAGGATGATGAATTTTAATTCAGGATCATCAAAGGTCACAATGTATTAGTCAACATCAAGATATTGTCTCTTTAGAACAGATACGAGGGATGGATGTGGAATTAAAATTAGAATGAGATGTTTGTGTGTGTGTGTGTGTGTGTGCGTGGCCTTCTTTCAAACCTTCTGCCACTCTTCCAGGTGTGTGTTAAGGGTTATGCTTCAGTTGCGCCTGCATGATGGCAAGGTTCCTCTAATGATGAAGTCAGCCATGCTGGGTGTCCCATGGTGACACTGGCCAGTAATCCTTCTCAACCGTTTGCATGCATGTGCATATCCAGTCACATGAGCACACGCTCACACGCACTCACGTGTGTGCCCACACATTCACACGTACACACCAATGATTGTGAGCCCAATCAGAGGAGTGAGTCACTGCTAACGCGCACCCACAAAGCCTGATCAATTATAGCTCTAATGGTGGCTGGATGAGACACCCACTGAACAAGGTTGTCAATAAGAAACAACCTTCAAACGCTCGTCAGGAGCTTGTCTTCTCTTGAACGCTTCACAAGGCTGGCTTGTGAGGCGGGCAAGAACGAGTGTGACACGAACGACCGCGGTTCTTTGTTTGGTATTGAATCACCCTTCAAGTCATCGTAAGGGCTTGATTGTTATGTAATTCGCATATTATAACTTGTTGAATACTATGCTGATTTCCTTTTAGTATGCAGAGACATATTTTATTTCTAGTGGTTGGCTGTTATTGATATTAGGAAGATATTGAATCTTCAAAACTCTCTGATGCTTTAAACTGTTCTTTCTGTCACAAGCACCGAGGAATATTTACACTGGCTTGAGTACAAGAGAAGGACATGAGCGTTGAGGAGACCTTATACACTGGGATCATGGATTTACATGCATGGGCATTAACAGTTGCCCTGTTTTATGTGTGTGTGAGAGAGAGAGTTTCTGTGTTTGCTTGTGCGCGCATGTGGGTGTGTGTGTGGGAGTGTGTAAGCACGTGCCCAGATGAGCACTTTTTCGGTCTATGGTTTGTAGGCTCGATGTAATCTGGGATTACACATTTATTTGATGTCTTACGGCTGTTATGTAATCGCTGGAGAAAGACTGTCTTTAAGGCCGTAGTATAAAGACAACATGTGTGACTCTATGTAAATGAGTGTGTGTGTCAGTGCGTTAGTGCGTGTGCCTGTGTGAGTGTGAGTGTGCGAGTGCACCCGCAGACTAATGGTAGTGCATGTGGAGAGTGTAATATTGTGATATTCTGTTTCCCTGATGAATATGCTCAGGGGTCACACATTAAAGGCACCCCATTGGAAGGGAGCTTGTGATTGGTTTTCCCCTGATGGTGATTAGGGAGATATGATGGCTCATCAAGCAGATCCCCTAGTGGATGGTCCAATGCTATTTCGGACCTAACCGACTACCAGTGTGCACTAATTACCACACAGAGAACAAGAAAGAGCAGGAGAGATGGAGAAAGAGATAGATCGTAATGGAAACAGTCTGTGTACTAAGACAATGGACGTATCCTTTCCTTCTCCTAACCCTCAGATGGTCAGACTGTGGAGCTCACGCAAAGAGAGTGGTTACTAGATCCAGCATGCTGCCTTGAACACACGCAGCAGTTCTCACAGATGGCCCACTGACACCAGACACTAAGCTGGCTCTCTCCCTGTGTATCTCTCTCTCTCTCTCTCTCTCTCTCTCTCTCTCTCTCTCTCACACACACACATACATTGTTCCTCCCTCCACTACCCTTCACTTGTCTTTTAACCCAGTGCTTCAGCCAACAAATCAACAGATGCCACTCAGTACAAGGGGTATCTCTGTCGAGGCTTTACTGTAGTGGAGCGTTTGATCACTGAGAGACAAGGGGAAGAGGGATGGGATAAGAGATGTAGTGAGTTACAGTAAGATAGTTGGAGAGAGCCTGAGTCAGAGTCAGAGTCTGATAGGCCGAGAGGAGAGAGAAGGAGGGACTGCTGGTATGGAGAAATACAGAGTGGCCAGTACTGCAGAGTTATCCACAGAGGTCCAGTCTTCTGAAAGACCAAGGATGTTCGTCATCTGTCCACCCCCACACACTAAGCCATGCTGTGGCTGGGCAAACACAACACAGAGCCCTGGGGAGGTTCCCCCCCTCTCCCCTCCACAGACCCATTCACACTCCTACACATGCCGAACACACACACGCTCACACAACCACCCACTCACGATCAGTACACATGCTGACACATGTTCACACGCACGCTCTCGCATGCACAAATTGGCACCCGCATGCTTTACTTACACCTTTGGCTAATGCACACGCACACATTAAGGTGCACACCCTCACACAGCGAGCATGCTTCTATTGTACTCAGACATGACTTCAGCATGGAGCTTAACTAGGCTTCAGTCACAGCCCACACACCGTGGACCTGTCCTCCTGTAGCCATCTTAATGCACTGCGTCTCTGCAGACGTCTTCCTGCCTCTGTGGATGGTTGGTGACAAAGAAGAAAGAAACTAGGATGAGCTATTCAAAAACATGTCACTCATAATACATACACACACATACAATAATGTGCAAACTTTACACTCCCTGAAACTCGACATTAGGTATCATAGTGCGATCGCAATACAGAAGGAGAAGTGAAGTGTTGTGCTTTATAGAATTTCAGGGAAGGGATTCTACCCAAACCCAAATCCACTCATCGTTTATGTGTGCCCTTGACTACTTTGTTATGAATGGCATCTGTTTTCATTCCCTCTGTGGTTCAGCAAAAACAATCTCTGGAAAGAAAATTCTACCCAGTGCTAGAGATGATTAGATTAATGTCATTAAAGTGCCAGTACCATTACATAAAGCTTTGGCCAACGTGGCTGAATGTAGTTGGCCTCAGGGCTTATATCTCACTCACTGTCCCGCTAATGGAGAGTGGATGAAGTGGAGAATGACGGAGGAGACAAGGAGAAGGCCTGGTTTGGGAGTGCGTGACCTAGTTCAGTGTAGGGTCACCCCTGTTGAGTCTAGTCAGTAGACTTATTGTCCTGGGGTTGAGATCCGGAAAGGGAAAGAGATGAGTGAATGTCGTTAGTAATCTCTTCTTTGAGAGATTTCTCTAAATAAAAGCTCTGCAATTATTTTAATGGAATACCCACCCAGGAAACAAATTGATTGAAATGTACTCATTCCACAGATTCAAGTGTTAGTCAGCCTGTGAGATCTGCTGGTTTATGGAACGTTGCATCCATCCAGAGATCCTTGTGAATCAGGGATGTTGGAAAGACAGGTTCCACTAGGCTGTGGGCTTCCTGGAAAGCTCCCACAGCTCCTGCTGACGGTCTATGGATTCACACTGCTGAGACATTGAGTAGTGGCTGTGTGAAGTTGACTATCATGGCTGCCAAGTCATTCCCATGAGATGAGCTGTCTCCCCACGTGCAGGAGACGATCTAACGGAGGGAGGCTGGACTCTTAACGCTACTGTGCCGCGTCTCGCAACATCTACTAAGGCTGCCTCTTGTAGCTTCCTTCCTTCCTCCCAGCCGAACCCCGCCCAGCTGGTCCCAGTGGTCACCCTTCTTCCCAGCCGAGCCCCGCCCAGTTGATCCCTGTGGACACCCTTCCTCCCAGCCGAGCCCCGCCCAGTTGATCCCTGTGGACACCCTTTCTCCCAGCCGAGCCCCGCCCGGCTGGTCCCAGTGGACACCCTTCCTCCCAGGACTCTTCTCTGTAGGGGATGATTGCTAGGATTTAGCAGCTTGATGATGACACAGTCTTGTTTATCTACAGTCATGTGGGATTTGTGTGGCTAGCATGCCACTGAATGTGTTACAGTCATTCATGTGTGTGTGTGTGTGTGGGGGGGGGGCTAGTGGAGGAGGAGGCTGCAGGCCGCGATGGGCATTATTTACTCATCATCACCATGGAGACGCACTAGCTCAAGTGCGAGGCATGCGTTTGCATCCTCGGTCTGTTGAAGGGTTGTCTTGGAGGGGAGGAGCCAGACAGCTCCAACAGACAGGTCCATCATTGACCGTCAGTACAGATGGAGCAGCTGACACTGTTGTACTGTACTCGGTTAACGACTCGAATCAAAGGCAACAACATGAGACTAACGAGCATGCTGGACATGCACACCCGCGAGGGACAGATCGATCGATGAGCCTCATGAAGATAGACAGAGAGCGAGGGAGGGAGAGGATGAGAGAGAGTGAGAGAGAGAGAGAGAGAGTATGTGTGAGAAACTGAGAAAGAGACAGTGAAGGTTGGATCAGGAATTTCGAGGGATTATTGTTGCTGCAGACAGTTGAGCCCTGCAGGCAGAAAGGTGAATCAGGAGTTAGTATGCCAGCGAGGACAGTGGGCGGTAACAGGATCAGCAGTGCAAGAGAAGAGCACAACCTCCAACCTTAGTAGTGCGTCTGTGCAGGCAACTGCGGAGAGCAAAAGAGTGCTTCTCCGGAGACTGGACCATCTTGTAGTTCTTAATTGGAAACAGGCATCGTTTGTGCCAGAGTCCATTAGAGCTCTTTATTTGATCTGTGCTGTGATGTAACTTCTGAGGCGTTGGGTTTGAGAGTGAAGACTCACGTGCACTTCCCCTGTATCTGGCAGGCTTGTGATGAGCGTGATCACAGAGTAGAAGGGGAATGGCTGCTGTGTCAACTCCTTGTCTTTTTTCTCCGTTGTCCTCTACCTCTTTCTCCCTCTCATTTTTATGCAAAATTGACGCCTGACTGCCTGACGAACAGACAGCTGCACAGATAGACTGACACACGAGCGTACTGGCAGTGAGTGGATCTCAATCTGAGGATCTCTCATTCTCATATCCCAATAATCCTCTTCTCTTATGAATGGTGAGTGCTTGATGGAGAGGTCATGTTGAACTCTGACCCCAGTTTAAGAGAATGTAATCGCTCTTAGGCCTCCTAGTGGTCTCTCTGGCACGGTGGCCATGGTAACAGTAACTAGGGGCATCAGAGGTAGGGGAGAGGTGGGGGTGGAGATCCAGGGGGTGGGTGGGGCTTCAGAGAGTTGCGTTCCCCTGGTTTCAGGCATCAAAGCCACTGTGACTTTATCAGTGACCTACAGTTATCGTCTTGAGAACACAACAAATGCCACATGAATGCCACCTGTTGTTGACAATAGATTTCCATTTTGGAAAATGATGGGATATCGCCTTCACTCTTTTGCCAAGAATGTCAGAACGATGGTTATTTTACCATTTTAAGTTCTGGAAAAAAACTCAGACTTGGGAATAACAGTTACTTGGTGTAAAAAGGTACCCAATGCATTCAGACTGTATTATACATGAAAACATTTGACACAGCTCCCCCAACACACTCAGACTGGCCCATTCACTTCCACCTGCATGAATGTTTCATCACAGCATTATCACAATACCACAGTACTCTTTCTCTTGTCAAACACAAGCTGCCTCAGGCCTGCCACCCCCACAACCCTCTCCCCAACCTCTGCCAGACAGATCGCAACAGTCTGGGGGGGGGGAGGTGTTGAGGATGGCATCAATACAAATGTGTACAAGTGACCCCGTGATGTTGTAGCAACATCAGGCCAGACTGGCTCTGAACATGTTTAATGCTCCATCATTTATTTACATCAGTTTTTCTGTGGATCATTGCACTCTTTTTACTGCCAAGGATTGTGGGCTGTAGTCAACAGCAGTTGGAGCACTAATTCATCAGAATGAATCTCACTCTCACTTTACTAATCAGTTGGAAGAACCTGGTTTTCAAGGGCTGTGGTCCAAATTTAGACGAAGCCATATTTTACCTTAATTTGCCTTGTCAAAATTGCAAATGAAGGGGAGGATGTTAAAAAGGGTGGACAGGATGGCGGCATAAAATATGTAATTAGTAATGTGAGTTCTGAGTGCTGGGACTGAGGCCTCCGCTAAGCAGCTTCATTATTTGTGTGTTGTGCAAGTCAGAGAGCGACATGAGTTTCCTGTCAGGAGAAGGCCTCTATGTTGTGGTCCACGCTTAAGAGAACCAAGCAGAGAGGGAACTATTTTCTGACATTCAAATCATAGAAAGCAAACTGTGCGATACTTACAGTTTCCGTGATCCATAATATCACTCAGTGACCTGCTTTCTCCACCCCCAAAGATGTGGTCTGTGTCCTTCCTGTCCCGACTGTGTTGTCTGTGTCCTTCCTGTCCCGACTGTGTTGTCTGTGCTTCCTCCCTGACTGTGTTGTCTCTGTGCTTCCTGCCCTGACTGTGTTGTCTCTGTGCTTCCTGCCCTGACTGTGTTGTCTCTGTGCTTCCTGTCCTGACTGTGTTGTCTCTGTGCTCTGTCTCAGATCAGTAAGCAGCACCTTCAGACAGTGAAGGAACGTTTCCAGGCCTTCCTGAATGGAGAGACCCAGATCGTGGCTGATGAGGCTTTCATCAACGCAGTCCAGAGCTACTATGAGGTGAGGATAAATTTCAGCCGGCCTATGTCTATGTCTATCTGTCTGTGTGAGAGAAAGATAGGTAGAGAGAGACAATATGCAATAAGTGTGTGTATTTATTTGGCCTTCAGTTTCATTGACCGTACCTAGGAGAATGCTAACTCTTTGGTGTATGTTGTTCTGTATTCCACATTGATTCGCTCACGCTCCTTAATAGATCTTCAATCGCAGTGGAAATTATCTGTTGGATTGAAATGTCGGAATCTGAAAGGAGATGACTCACCTTTGCTCTGACAAATGATGTGGAACAGACTGGCTTCTCCAGGCAGGCTTAATAATGTGCTCCCGCATGGCGGAGATGAAAATGAATTGGACTGCCCGAAATAGGCCTCCTGAATAATGAGAGCAGACAGGGTCTATATGCGAAAAGCCTTCTAACCTGTGCTCAAGACAGACTTCCTCTGAATCAATTAGGCCCCATGCCTTAATTCACTTGTTTGGTAGATCCCAATCATAAAGGAAGTCTGGAAATAGATGTTGTCTGTCTGGAGGCCTTTCAAAACAAGAGTTAAGAACACTACAGACCAGCAGAACGTGAGTCCGACCCGAGATCTAGAACCTGGAGACCGTGACACGTGATGCTGTTAGAAGAGACGTGGCAAGAGATTTGCTTCTGTCAAGTAAATCAATAGGTTTAGTGCAAAAAGGCCAAATTGCGGAATTGGAATAATGCATTATTTAACACCCAGCCAAAGCCGGCTTTTCAATTCAATTAAAGCCTAATGCTCTTACAGGCTGAGCTGCAACTGCTTGTACAGTTGTTGCATCGTCACCTGAGGGGGAGGGGGAGAGCTGCTTACCTTCTGTCCTCCCCTTAGTACAACCACAATAGTTGACAATGACATCTTTCTGCTTTAAAAAGGATTTTTCCTTTCAGATCTATCGATATGCAGAAGTTGACTTCGAATGACGCATTAAACTAGCCTCTAGACTAACGCCTCTCGTTAGTTTCCCTCTCGGGTTCTACGGTTGACCTGCCGTACAAAAACAAGGCCATTGATATCTACAGCAGGCGACTGACAGAGTTCTCCGTTTCCATCCATTATCTGTCAAAACGATGCCCACTGTCTTCACTCAAATAGACCGATGAGTTAATTGATTGAGAACCTAGTGTCAATTAACTACAAGTATCTAGATAGATTCATAGAAAGAGCCAACAGCTTATATACTTCATAAAATGTTGCGATGGCGATCGAAGTGGAGCTCAGCAATGCCCAAATCTGACAGCCTCCCTCTATCCCACCATTTGGGTTTTTGAAAAGGGGGAAATGAGGAAAACAAACTTGTGACAGATTGAACACAGCAAAAACAACAGTGTCACATTGAATTAAAGCAGCAAATTCCTCCTCCTCCAGGGACTGACACAGCCCGGGGCCAGTCCTCCTTCAGAGGCTGAAAGCTCCAGGCTCGCATCTGCTTCTTTCTGAGGCGCTCACTTCTAGGCTCACACATCACGTTCCATCCAGCCAATTCAGGAAGTGCATTGAGCCACAATGAATAGAAAATTGCATTGATCACATGCCTCCGTTGAATAGCGGCGGAGTCACATTCGACCTTGTTCGGAGGAAGGATCCATGCTGAGGAGGCCTGGAGTGGCCTGGTCTCTACAGGAACAGACACTTGACGCCGTCTGCAGACACTCGATGTGTAACCGCTGTCCCCCCCCCCCCCCCCCTCCTCATCTCCCCCCTCCCCCTATCCCCCCACCGCCCAGGTATTCCTGAAGAGTGACCGCGTGTCCCGCATGGTGCAGAGTGGGGGCTGCTCAGCCAGCGACTCCCGGGAGGTCTTCAAGAAGCACATCGAGAAGCGCGTCCGCAGCCTGCCGGAGATCGACGGCCTGAGCAAGGAGACGGTATTGAGCTCCTGGATGGCCAAGTTTGACACCATCTACCGTGGAGACGAGGACCCGCGGAAGGCGCAGCAGCGCATGACAGCCAGCGCCGCCTCCGAGCTCATCCTCAGCAAGGACCAGCTGTACGAGATGTTCCAGAACATTCTGGGCATCAAGAAGTTTGAGCACCAGCTGCTCTACAATGCCTGTCAGGTAAGTTTGGGAGACAGCTGCATCTCAGTGGCCTTTATATATAACCCGTCACCATCCTCAACCCCATTTAGCTGAAAAACAGCCCTCTTCAGTCTTGTTACGTGGCGCAAAGAGAGATTGGATGCTTGGGGAAAGCAGCCTGTGCAATACTGCCATTGTGGAAATTAATCAAATGATGCCAGAGGAAATCCTGCAGGTACGGGTGCCTGCTTGAACCCTCCATGCCATCAGTAATCCAGGCATTACAGTACCCAGGGTAACCACTGCTTGGAAAATATGACTGTTGTGTGTTTATGTGTGTGTGTGTGTGTGTGTGTGTGTGTGTGTGAGAGAGAGAGAGAGAGAGAGAGAGAGAGCGAGAGAGAGAGAGAGAGAGAGCGTGAGAGCGCAAGCGAGAACGTGAGAGAAAGTTGGTGAAGAGTGCTATTGTGAATTAACAAAAATTCAATGTGATGCATCATGACAATGAAGGTGGGCAGAGTATAGTAAAAAAGGGAAACATCTCAATTATTCCTTAGGTGCATGATGATAAAAGGGAATTGGACGATTTGGGAGGCTAGTAAGACCGAAAGAGAGGAGTGGGTGGATGGAGGACAGGAGGATAATTATGGGGTTGACTTAGGCCTTGAAGATGGGTGTCCTGTCCACCTGTCAATCACCTACCCAGTCGAGCAGGAGGAGGTGCCAGAAGCTCTTTTCAGATGGCCCTAATCACGCAGTCTGCTGTACGATCTGAAACACCTCCCTTACAGCCATGGAACATGTTCTCACAACTACAGCAGAGGAGAAATCCTTCTTTCTTAACATAGGTTGCGGTTTGACCTTTGCATGGCTGAGGAATAATAGTTAAAAATCGTGACGTCCTTTCATTAGATGACATATTGAAGTCAAGCTAATGGTGTTTATATCATTAGCACAGCACACTGCCGTAGCCAATGAAAAGACAGGGTCAACCCCCTGCAGGTTCAATCCGACCCGTCTGTCACCACGGTCACCAGTGTTCCATTTGGAAGAGCTCTGACAGAGTGAGAATCGGCAGACCCGGTTCCACACCGAGCTACGAGAATAGAAGCAATGTTTTCTAGAGGAATCCTTTCCTCCATGATTTCATGTATGCTTCTTATTTCTCCACGGAAGGAAGAAATACGCCGCAGATTTGTGCTGAGGTGGCTAAACCATCTTGCAGCCTGTTACAATCCATAACAAGTGAACAGGAAAATGCCGGACTGGTAAATAATTCAGAAATGCGGGACCGACCACATGAAAAATGATCTGAAAAGCAGCAACTTTTACCACAACTCTGCAAACATCTCGGTGCGAGGTCAACGGGTTGTCATGGTCACGTGACCCTAGATGGAACCCAGTTGGTCGCAGTCACGTGTTGTCTTGTCGTGTTGGTCAGGTAGCTGTCAGAAGATGTCCCCTCTAGCCAGGGCCAGTTGGACGAGGCACAGATGGTGTCCACATGGATCTCCTGACAGGCGCTTGGTCGCCTCATTATGTGAAGAACTGGTTTCCAGGAGAATGAAAGGAGTTTGATATGCAAATCAGCGTGTTTACAAGCATACAGATATTTTTTCCAGATATTAACTTCTACATGTTTTCATGCAAGTTACCAAAGCCATATAACATTTTTCATTTTTGTCTGTTTGTTTTCTTTCTGGATAATGAAACCAGTATGACACAGTATATAACAGTAATGACAAACTGAACCACTGCAGAAACAGCCTTTTGCATGAAACAACGTTTCCATCTCCTTCAACCAGCCACCGTGTGGCCCATCAGAATCCAAGGCCCAGATCGTTTGATGAATGTGTTGTTGCCAGTAATGATGACTTGAGGTAGAAGATGAATCAAATTACAGTGGACTGTGGCGGATGTATACCCGAGGCGTGGGTGGAACAGAGTGGGAGTTTTTCCTATTTATCTGATGAGCTTCAGCATTGTGGATGTGGTTCAGCCGCCAGCCTGGTGCTGCTGGAACTGGAAGCCGGATGGACCAGAGAGCAGAACCACCCAGGTCACGGAGGCATGGAGACTGCTGGGGTTGCAGAGCTTACCTTCTGCTACAAGTCACACACAACTTCATGTCAATGTTCCATCTTCTGACTCACAGAGTGGAGATTCAATGGATAAGGTCTGGCTTTTCTTTCTATGTGCATTTCCAGTCTCTTGAGTGTTTGTTCGAGGGAACCCTGATCAAAAGAAATAGTGCTCTTTTGTTTGTCTTCATAGTATCACTTACAGGGTCGAAATATTCAAAGCCTCACGTCAAGTTCTGATCAATACCAATTTGGAATGCGTTCCTAGAGAGATTGGGTCATGGAAATGTGCTTTTTATTACGAAACAAAAACGTTGTTTCATGTGGCGAGATGTGGTTTGAGAAAAGGCCGAGAGCAAATTGAGTTCACATGACAGATATGCCTTGCCATTGGGTTGGGTGAGCGACTGCTTTTATCCAGCATTGACAGAGATCAAAACCTCGGTGACACTGCGCCTATATTTGACCGTGATAAACAAGGCCAAGCACACGGCCATGTTTGAAAAGCTTCCACTTTTGCATGCATTTTGCGTGGTTTTATAAATAGGTGAAAGCCCATTCACCGTGTGTCATCAAAGGCTGTGGTCCAATCACATTTGAAACAGAACCCCGACGAGAGCTTTGAAGTATCGTCACTATTTATGCCTGGTCTCATGTACCCACTGTGCAAGTGTGTCAATGTGAGTGTGCACAAGTGTGTGTGCTCTGCCAAGTGAGGTTACATGTGTTGATGTGCGTATGTGTGTAAGTATTTGTTTGTGCTACCTATCACTGTCTATTACAAACACACCCCGTAACCTTTGTCTGCCGCTGTGTGGCTGCCATGGTGACAGTAAACATGGCCACCTCCGTCCTCTCTCACCTTGGATATTGGTATCTCTCTCTCTCTCTCTTTTTTTATGCGCTGTTTGTCTTTTCCCTTCCTGTCAGCCATTGTCACCTTGTGTGTATTGAAGTCGACAGCAGCTGATTGGTTTTCCCTTAATCACATATCAGTGGCTGGTCTTTCTATCCATCAAGCATAGGGAACAACAATTAGTTTAAACAGACAGGGGGAGCTGAAGGGAGGGCAGGGCAAGGGGAGAAGAGGGGAAAGAGGAGATGGAGGAGGAGGGCCAGAGTGAGGAGAGGGCAAGAGAGAGGAGGAGGGCAGGGGAGAGGAGGAGGAGAGAGGGCAGGGGAGAGGAGGAGGGCAGGGGAGAGGAGGAGGAGAGAGGAGAGGGCAGGGGAGAGGAGGAGGAGAGAGGGCAGGGGAGATAAGGAGGGCAGGGGAGATGAGGAGGAGAGAGGAGAGGGGAGGCGAGAGGAAAGGAAAGGAGATGAGGCTTAAAAATGGCCTGGTAAATTCCTTCTAAAACCCAACAGTAGTCTGAGGTACAATACAGATGCTATAGGATGCTGCTGAAAACTATTCCGAATTACCTGTACATTTATTTATGGAGTCTCAGTCTATGAACACAAGACTAAAGATTTAAAGCACATTGGTACTGAGATATTTTCTCTGGCAGGGCTGTGTGTATGCGTGTGTGTGTGTGTGTGTTCCATATGTGTGTGCATCTGTGTGTGTGATGGAAAGCAGATTAGAAAGACAGTAGTCATGACAACTGTTTCTGATAGTACTGCGTATTCCAGAGCCTAAACTCATGCAACCCTCTAAAGATCCTGGGTGCAAAGTCAATCTGCCCAGAGAATCTGGATCAAGTCAAAAGCTCTCTTCTCGATGGCTTCCCATTATCACTTAACCTCAAACCATAATCAACTCTGTCTCATCTGAAGCTGTTCAAACCCAGCAGTAATTCTCATCAATCCTGGCTTCAGATCAGGTAAAAGAGATGGATAACCAGAGGCATGAAGGTAAGCGTGTCAGGGTGTGTTTTGGGTACTAAACGTAGGCTTGTGTGGTCATACTTCACCTCAGCAGCTTGAGGGATCAGGCCCCTGTAGTATTTAATGCTAACCCAAGAAGACCAAGCTACACCCCAGAGGCCTAGATGGACAAATGATCCTTACACACACACACACACACACGCACTCACACATACACAAAGTCACTTACTCACACACACGCCCACACACACTCACACAGTCACTTACACACACACCCTTACTCACACACACACACGCTACAATATCGATTGTCACTCTGTTACAGACATCCTTCTTACAGAGGGAATGCAGCCTGTATAAGACATGACACATTTTTCACTTGCAATGACCTGAGGGATGGGTGAGTCATCTGGAACAGACAGACAGGACAAAACCTGAACATGAAGCTGAACAATAGATTGAGCAACAGACCGACACAACAGACTGATGCCAATTTCCACTCCTTCACTAAACAACGTCGGCTCGTCTTAGACACGAGGCTGGGGTCGACACCTCAGCAGTTATTGGATTAACAAAAGCCCAATTCTGTCAAGAGAGGACCATCGTTTACCTGTAACCCCGAGTGTCTGAGGTAAACAAAGATAGAAATAGAGGGAGACAAGAGATTAAAAGGGTGACAGCAGCAGAAAGAGGAGATGGAGAGAAATCGAGAGAGCGATAGAGAGACCGGGAAAGCAAGAAAGAGAGAGCAAGAAAGGGAGAACGAGAGAAAGAGAGAGGAAGAGGAAGGGACAGAGCAAGCAAGAGCGAGAGAGCAAGGGAGAGTGAGAGAGCGAGAGCAAGGGAGAGCGAGATACCAAGCGAGAGCGAGAGAGCAAGGGAGAGCCAGAGAGCAAGCGAGGGTGAGAGAGCAAGCGAGAGTGAGAGAGCGAGAGCAAGGGAGAGCGAGATACCAAGCGAGAGCGAGAGAGCGAGAGAGCAAGAGAGCGAGAGAGAAAACAGGGGCAGAGACAGTGTGCCTGTACATGTGGTCCCCCCAGACCCTGTCAGCCTCTGAGTCTGCCGTAACTCCAACATGTGCCTCTGTGTGTGGTAGCAGCAGGGGGGCGCGCTCAGCCCAGACCTTCCTGCAGCAGGCGGGAGATCAATGCCAAGACCAGGGGGAGAGGAGAGAGGGGAGAGGGGAGAGGGGAGGCGGGAGGCAGAGTGACAGACGGCCGGAGATAGGGAAACAGTTTGGGGAGTTGTTGAGAGGTAAATGAAGAGAGTGAACACATATTGTGAAATGAAGGAACAGAACATTTCAGAGAGGAGACTGCATCCCCAGAGAGCGAGAGAACAATGTGTGATGGACGAGCTGAGAGAAAGCTATGACAGCCTGCAGCCTTCCATTCTCTGCACATCCAAGACTCTAGCAGAACTCGACACACCCCATACTCACTGCAATCTTATTGGTGTCAAAACGCTGTGTTCCATGTGGCTGTCACCCTCTCTATCTCTATCTCTCTCTCTCACTCTGTCTGTCTTTGCCCATCCATCCATCCATCCATCCATCCAGCCATTCTCTTATCCATCCCAGTTCTCTACAGCACAGATCTTATTAGTGGAATCGTTATGCTATCGATTGTCCTTTGAGCCATGAAGCAATCAGAAAGACCAGGCCAACTGTACTTCTCTGGGAATCATGGGACACACGCACGCACGCATACACACACGCATACACACACACGCACACATACACACACATGCCCACACACATGCCCACACACATGCACACACGCACGCACACACACATGCACGCACAACTACACACCCGCACGCATACACACATGCACACACGCACACATACACACACACGTACGCACATGCACGCACGCATACACGCACGCACGCATACACACAGACGCGCACGCACGCACACACACACAAACACACAAGCTAGCTGATTATTACTCATTACCCTCCTCAGAAAGTCCATTTCATACTAGCTGCTCTGTTGTCTTATTGATCTCCAAGCCCAGCTAGGCTGCAGGATCTGTACAGAAGTGTGCTAGTTTGCAATGACAGGCCTCGCTGTGTGAAACGCACGTAGATACAGGCACCGTATCCTGGTCCAATCGTCTTAGAGCCCCAGCGTCCCCAGACCAAAAAGCTGTTTACACCTCACCATAGGTTTCAGTCGTGACTGCTGTTCCTATACAGCGCCTCATAGGGGCCGATGTGCTAATCCTCCCTGTGGCAGCTGTGTGTTTACCCAACAGTCATTAGAACGAGCCACAGGTGTCTGTTTCCTGCGTGCGGGTTCGGGGGTGAGTGGGGGGTGCTGAGGGGGGGGGGGGGGGGGGGGGGGGTAAAAGCTGCTCCATAGGTGCCCAGGGATCACAGAGGGAGAGGCCTGTCAGGGTCCTGTCGTCTAGGGAGACGGAAGACTGCAGGCGCTGCTCCCTGCGCTGCCAGACTCCAGCCCTCCTGCAAACAGCGCTGCCGTATGAGGCGATGGATCCCACCAGGTGTACGCGGCACCATGAATTAATTAGATGGCGGTGAAGTCGCTTGACCTGGCTCGAGCTGGCTTCGATCACGTGGCAGCGGTGAACGAGGGTAACGGAGGGTGGAGGATCGGGGTGGAGGGGGGGAGGGATGGAGCGAGAGTGGAAGAAGGAGAGGATGGGTGTGTCTCTCCTCTTGCGGTCTGCTGGGAGGAACTCTCCACTAGGCTGATGAGAGGCGGAGGGGACAGCAGGCTGGCATGGACAGACTCTGTTAGAACGGTTGACTGCTTGGCACCTGGTGTGGTGCACCCTGCCAGAGGGGAATGGCATCCCTGGGCGGTATAGAGAGTCAGGCTGGAATATGAGTCACTCTGCACACCATATGCCCACGATTGGTGTGTTTGTTTGTGTGTCTGTTTGTGTGAGCACAGGTGAGGAATTAGATAGTGTATATATGTTTGTGTTACGCACAGATGGAAATTAGATGGGGTGTGTGTGTGTTATGCACAGATTGGTAATTAGATGGTGTGTGTAACGCACACAGGCGTGGAATTCAGTGGTATTTGTGTGAGTGTACCTCTGTGTGTGTGTGTGTGTGTGTGTGAATAAGGTGTGCGTGTGCGCAGGTGATCCGCTTCTGAGGAAAAAGGGAGCTCCACCAGCCCTTACTCTGGTACAGACGTCATCCTGCTAACTGGGCCGAACACACTCAGCAACACCCGCGACAAAGAACACAACTCAGTGTTCTGTTGTGTTCAATACAGCCTCAGGCATTCACCTGCTCACATTCTCTCTGGCAATGGATTGGTGGCATGTCTGTGTGTTAGGGTCACGGCCCAAGGTATTTACAGGTGTTGGCTGCATCAACACTCTCACACTTTTGTGCGCGTGCCGTGACTTGTCTGCTGTGTGTTGCTCTGTCTTGTCCATTTCGGCTTGTTTGCTTTCTGATTATGCTTCTGGGACCAAATGGGCCGTTTCATGGACTGGATTGTCAGACTGGTTAACCGTACAGCCAGGAAAGATCATTTGTCAGTTTGTCTGTTATATTCATCACACGCACACACAGATGCACTGTATATACAGTGGATTTACAATAAGCGTTGTACGAGTCAAGCAGGGACCCCAAACATCTTATTCATAGTACAGAGCCATCGCGTGGCTGTCTTTACTTATTGGCGTTTGAAAGGCATGAGATAGTCTCAAGTGGATGTTCTGTTGAACAGAGCTGAAGAATTGAGCAGATCACACGAGTGACCTTACCACGATAGGTGATGTCCGCAGAGTCGGCGTAAACAGAAGCCTGACATAAAGCTTCATTTCTGCACGTATTCTGCGATCGTGATGTCATAGCAGCTGGTTGTGTGCGTAGTCTACAGGTATGCACAGTAATACCGCTGGGCCCTGTTCTCTGGAGCTGGAGATTCTGACAGACCCTACTGTACGTTACCAAGGAAACGAACTAAGATGTTGCCTGCGTGTTCACAGCTAGATAACCCGGATGAGCAAGCCGCCCAGATCCGGAGGGAACTGGATGGTCGTCTGCAGATGGCTGACCAGATAGCCAGGGTAAGCATCCATGGACGGATTCTATTATCCCACCTGTATTGTGCATAAGATCCAGTGATGCTGTGGCAACTGTATGGTGTGTGTGTGTGTGTGTGTGAGTGAGTATGTGTGTGTGTGTGTGTGAGTGAGTGTGTGAGTGAGTATGTGTGTGTGTGTGTGTGCACTACACCCAAGAGTTTCAGCGTGCATCTTAACATAAGCACGACAGGGTCAATAATTCATACCACGTCGGGGCAAATAAAACTGTACAGAAGCGTTTGTGTGTGCACGTGTGCACGTGTGTGTGCATGTGTGTGTGGACGTGTGTGTGCACGTGTGTGCGTTAGCACGGTACACCTCCCAGGATACTTGGCATTGTAGCCTTACTGAGTGCCACAGGCTAACATAGTGTTGTCTGTATGTGTATAACAGGGTGGCAAGTTTCCCAAGTTTGTATCCAAGGAGATGGAGGCCATGTACATCGAGGAGCTGCGTTCCTCAGTCAACCTTCTGATGGCCAACCTGGAGAGCATGCCCGTGTCCAAGGGGGGAGACTTCAAACTGCAGAAGCTCAAACGAGGCCACAACACGTCCATCATCGACATGGGCCAGGAGGACGAGAACACGCTGTCCAAGTCAGACGTGGTGCTGTCCTTCACTCTGGAGGTACACAGCAGCCAGGCACTGCATGGGTCGGGGGAACATTTTCACAGCAGAGCACAGAGCAGATGGACTCTGGAGATAGGCTGACAGAAAGTGTGATGTCACTGTGACATTTAACCTGCCGGATTAAACAATCGCAGATGGCTTGGTTTCTGGTGTTTTATACTTGTAACATAGGGTGTTAATTTATTATGACAGATATCATGTTTTGATTCCAATATTTGGGATTAAAGGATTTCAAGTTATACAGAGCTGGATGATATACAGGAAGTGATGTATTAAAGCAACTTTGCCTCTGTGTAGCTGCCATGGTAACTGTCAACAAGGCATCTTCTGACCTCTCCTCTCTCTCCCATATGTACTTCATGTTACCCTCTCTCTCCCATATGTACTTCATGTTACCCTCTCTCTCCCATATCTACGTCATGTTACCCTCTCTCTCCCATATGTACTTCATGTTACCCTCTCTCTCCCATATGTACTTCATGTTACCCTCTCTCTCCCATATGTACTTCATGCCACCCTCTCCATCACGCCCCCCCTCCCTTCCTCTCCAGGTGGTGATCGTAGAGGTGCAGGGCCTCAAGTCTCTGGCTCCTAACAGGATTGTCTACTGCACCATGGAGGTGGAGGGAGGCCAGAAACTCCAAACAGACCAGGCTGAGGCCTCCAAGCCCACGTAAGTAGAACACTCACAATCTAACACACCCTAACCCCCACCTACACACACACACACCCCACACGCACGCACGTCAAGGGGAAACCTATGGTCACTGTAATGTAATCCACAGTATAGCCCATTGAAAGAACAATCTGCTTGGCATTCTTGTAATTTACATAACCTTCCAAGCAGGTTAGAAGCTGTAAAAAACAAAAAAACAGTCGACGGGTGATTACATCAGCCACTGGAGTACAAAGTGCACGTGAGCAACTGAGGTGATGGAGTCTGCTCTCCCAGCCTCTCTTGTGGACTTCCTCCTTCCACACGCCCCTCTGATCTAAGAGGGCCAAGACCCTGCAGTCGACTGGCTAATTCCTGTGGTGCGTGTACACATGGCTGGATGCAGGGTGATCACGTAGCACATAGTCCACTCGGTAGGAGAGTTCAGGACTCCACAGCAGGATCAGCAGCACTAGAACTGAATGGTTGTCAGATCGCTGCAGTTGTAGACACGCAGCTTCACACATTGCAGTGTCGATATGTTCCTCGTCCTCCCCATGTGGTCTTGGGTTTGTGGATTATATCGCGCTGCCTTTGATATCACAGACAATATATATATTTGGCCCGGCACCCCAGACCAGAGAAGCCTCAGGTGGGAGCTGGGGATTGCAAACAGCTGTAAAACGAAGGTGTATCTTAAGCCCACACGTTCCTGGAACAGGAGAGGAGATGTCTTACAGTCTGTATCTGCCAGACAGGGCTTTAAAAGCCACACACTCACTTACAGGTGGAGCATTGTCCCCCTTTTCAACCTGCCACCTCTATTTCATACACCTCCTACGTCCCTACATCTCTCTTGCACCATTCCCCCTCTCCGTCTCTCTTTTCTCCTTTCTCAATTGTCCTTCGTATCTTCCCCTCCTCCTCTCATCTCCTCTCCTCCAGTCTTGTGGTGCCAGTCTGTCATCGTCAAAGGCCTGACAGCAGCATAGTGGTGTTTCTCTTGGGGGGTCAACAGGTTTTGTTTGTGTGTGTGTTTTGTTTGTGTGTGTGTTTTGTTTGTGGGTGTGTGTGAGAGAGATGAGTTGCACCTGTGATCCAAAAGCTTTTACTTTGATGACCCCCTATATGTCTAATACACACATACATGTGTCTGTGCACACATACATGTGTCTGTGCACACTTACATGTGTCTGTGCACACATACATGTGTCTGTGCACACATACATGTGTCTGTGCACACATACATGTGTCTGTGTGAGTGTATCTACACGTGTGGCCAGCCTGAGTCTGGCCACACGTGTAGATACACTCAGACAAACTCAGTCTCAGTCTGACTGGTGTAATACCCTGTGGAATGCCTCAGGCCTGTGCCTGTGGCTATCAAAGTCTGCACACACTCTCTCTCTCACACACACACACACACACACACACACACACACACACACACACACACACACACACACACACACACTGCACACACTGCACACACTTAGACACAGACACACACACGCACACAGCTTACACCAACACACACAAACACGGATAACACACACCTACACAGACGCATGCACCTATATTCTTACTTACATGCTGAAACACACGCCGCTAACACACATACATGTTCACACACGGACACACACTCATACACATGTTTGAACACACGCAGAGCATGAGCTTGCTAAGCTTGATGCGGTGTGGCAGGAGGAGAGAGGTGGCATGTGTACGTCTGAGCAATCAGAGTGTAAACGTATTATTCAGGCGAGGATTGGATTTGAATAGATCTATGATGTAATAAAACAAATGAGTATTATCCCGTCATTTTGGTATGAGATACTCTGTTGAATAATTACAGTATCCAACATCAGTCTTTAATTTGATCATTTTTCACCCGAACCCCAGATGAGATTGATTGCATTATTTCAATACACAGACGCTTGTTTTCACATATGTACATTTTCAGAGAATGTTATCTTAATGCCTATACTCTCCTGTACCACCTCCCGCATGTATCTGGTCTCCCTGACAAGCTAGGCATACCAGCAATAGAAGCTGTCTGCTGTTGTCTTACTGGAATATAAACACAGTCCAGAGAAGGAAATGAGAGAAAATGAATATTTATAGCACGAGTGCATTTTTATGTAAATGTGTTTGTGGATTCCTCACTGTTTGGAGAACATATCCAAATATGTTGCCCAGCCATGATTAAATGGTGTCTTGTTTATTGCCACAGTTCATTCCTTGTTGTGGCGTCATCAGCACAGTCAAACACACTGATGTTGCAGCCATCACACTCAGGTCAGGATACATGGTGTGGAGAAACCTTGTTCCTTGAGTCAGAACCTTCTCTATGTCGCTTACTGTACTTACTCCACTTGAATGTGACAGAAATTGGCTCTGATTCCCAGAAACCATTTTTCCTCAATGGCTCTCAACAGGTTTTCATTGCGAGTGTGGAGAGCGCGTGCACTGGCGACGAGTCAACTCGCAATGTAACGTCTGCGTGTGCGTTTAATTGAGCGTCACTATACCCTCTCAGCTGAGTTATGTACAGTCTACAGTCTGGCCAGCTTGACAAGTGCCCGACAGGTACCATGTTTCAGACCAGCAGGATCAACACATTGGACCACCGTCCTCTGCTCCCTGTAGCCAATGGGCTGCCAGGATGTGGGTCATGCCGACTCAGCAGATGTTAACCACCAGGCCAGAGGGCCTTCAGTTTGATGGCGGATGCATTGTGACTTTTGTGGCGACCGGACATTAGCACTTGGCTAAATGGAAGGCTTGCTCCGCAGCGTTCCACGACAGGCCAGAGCTTAGCGCACTGTGAAGCGTGGATGTCTTTTGGCTGGGATTCAGCGGGCGAGAGGTGGGCGAGAGGTGGGCGAGAGGTGGGCGAGAGGTGGGCGAGAGGTGGGCGAGAGGTGGGGGAGAGGTGGGCGAGAGGTGGGCGAGAGGTGGGCGAGAGGTGGGCGAGAGGTGGGCGAGAGGAGGGCGAGAGGTGGGCGAGAGGTGGACGAGAGGTGGGCGAGAGGTGGGCGTCCTCTTGAGACCTGTTGAGACTTAAATGAAGCGTGTGCTGACCGCAAAGCCATCACCATCACCATCACCCCCCCTCCCCTCCCCACACACTCACACTTACAAATGCACACAAGCACATCATTGTACAGGAGTTGTCCTGGAGCTGTTACAGAAAAAGACCAACAAGGTAACAGTTCTCTAACAAGCCTGTCCAATCACCCCTCGAAATGTAGAACACAACTGCTCTTCACCCACACTATAAGTCAGTGTAACTAATCAGTACAGCTCTAGTAATTATCCACAGATGGGAATCCAGTTCCAAGAGGCAAACACCTGAAAAGTGAGATCTCAAGGCTTTCAAAAGCCACTCAGAAAAGAGCCAGACAGAAATAATCAGTAAGGAAGCCCCCAAACACTCACAACATAGACACACAAACACGCACACGCCCAGTATACTGTAAATCACAGATTTCCGTGGCCTCCCAGGGGAATAAACCATGATGAAATGATGACATAGCTGTTGAACCTGTCAAACTGTCAGACCGCCCGACAGAGGGACTGTCAGCTCGCTGCACCTGGGTTTTAACACTCTGTATGGAGAAATCACACATATACGCACACACTCAAACTCACGCACTCAAACTCGCATGCTTCTTTCGTACCAACCTCAATCAATCATGGGCACCGCACCATGCCTGGGAGTGCGATTGTTTGCTGCTGTGTTTATGTCCGAGTCCGTTCTCATTGAGCTTAGTAAGGCGATGCCTGTTGATATTGCGGTGTGGCAACATGCTTGCGATTAACATAGTACGAACATGCTTGGGATGTTTTCCTTTGTCTGCGCTTGACTATTACTATGTATCCAGTCCACACCTCTGTCCCAGGGTGAAGGTCCAGACTCTGATAGACTGGGGGATTTGGGAGATTTACTGGGCTGGCTGTATGCTCTGTATATGAGAAGCATATATCTAAAAGGGCAGCTATCAACTGAAACACTGCTCTCTCAGATTATCCTGGCTCCTGGCCAATCGCCTGGAGCCATGAGTACCTGGAAGATATGTTCGTTACTCATGTAATTATTAACTTCATCATTCGTCAACGGATTCACTGGAAATGTGTGTGTCTTTCAGTTGGGGCACCCAGGGCGACTTTACCACCACACACCCTCTCCCTGCGGTGAAGGTGAAGCTGTTCACAGAGAGTACTGGCGTGTTGGCCCTGGAGGACAAGGAACTTGGACGCGTGAGGGCTCCATGCCAAACACTCATTCATCCCCAATGCTCGACTGATTCACCAGTGCTGTTTAGACTTTGTCTGTCTGTGTTCCCAGGTTGTCTTACATCCAACACCCAACAGCCCTAAACAGTCAGAGCTGCATAAGATGACTGTGTCCAAAGGCTGTCCGGACAGTGATCTCAGAATCAAACTGGCCATCCGCATGGACAAGCCTCAGAACATGAAGCACTGTGGGTGAGTGAAGCGGCCCCTACGCTTGGCCTCGGCCCCCTTCCTGCCCCCACGCTCGGCCTCTGCCCCCTTCCTGCCCCCACGCTCGGCCTCTGCCCCCTTCCTGCCCCCACGCTCGGTCTCTGCCCCCTTCCTGCCCCCACGCTCGGCCTCTGCCCCCTGCCCCCGGGGATGACCTCTCCTAGCTTACAGGCCCAGAGACATTTCACTTCCACAGATCCTCAACGTTGCCCCTTTAAACATGATGATTTGCTGTCCTCTTGTGGTGAAAAACTGTTATTGAATGACTTTAACTTAAAGGAAATAGGACGTGAGGAAATCAATAATTTCAGTGTTGGTTAGCATATCTTTTAATTCAGACAACCATTGTTTTATCATCAAATTGGCATAAAGCTAAACATAACAGTTTTTTAAATCATTTGATATGAATAACTTCTCAGAGAAAGCTGGCTTTGTGATGTGCTATGCAGTTAAAAGACAAATGAAATCCCCAAAGAACAAAATCGTCAGAAAAAATAACGACTACGAAACCGCCTCAGTTATTTCTGACGTTGGCCGTTTTTGACGCGACCAATTTCAGCTACTCTCTGAACACACTGCTGGTTGACATCATCAACATTCTGGATACATTTTGGGGATGTACAAGTTAGTGGATATGACATCAAACAAACAGGCAGATCTTGGAACACATCATCATTTTAATTAGGCTGACTGGCTGATGAAGGAAGAGATGTGACAGCAGCAAGGCGCAAGGACACGTTCAGTCTCACATTCCTCTTTCTGCTGTGCGTGTGCAAATAAACCAGCACCCTAGTGTGCGTGTGTGTGTGTGTGTGTGTGTGTGTGTTTATGTAAGTTTGTGTGTGAGTGTGTTTGTGTGTGAGTGTTTTTGTGTGTCCGCTTCGAGGACATTGCCTTTTATCTTGGGTCTGACGAACTTTCCCTGTCTCCCTCCCTCCCACTCCTCCATATGCTCCCTGCATGGGGCCTCAGGGGGCCTCAGAGCCCAGTAGGGTGGCCTTACCGATGCCTGTTTTTGTGCCGTATGCTGCTTGTACAACTCTCTGCCTGGCAGACATGTGGGTGCTTGGCAGCTCCCTTGCCCTCTGCTCCTTGGGCACTAGATTATTCAGTGCGACAAGCGCTGGTGCCTCTTAAACACACCCTAGTGGTTCAAGGAGCCCCCAAAGCTAAAGGCAGGACCTATGGTCAGGGTGCCACATCCATGCCACGGTACAGAGGCAGATGAGATGAGCAGATGCGACAGCGAGAGAGCAAAGAGCAGACGCCAACATCGCAGAGGCAGAGAGAGCAGAGCAGGACGAGAGCAGAAGCTAGGAGAGACAGAGGCTCGAGCCACACGCACGAGGCATATATGGGGATACTTGTGAGAGAGGAGAGAGTCACAGGACAATCGGAAAAAAGAGACCAGTATCGGGCAGGAAAGGCCAGAGAGCACGAGTGCAGTAGCACTATGAAAGAGCAGAGGCAGGAGAGACAAGCCAGCCAGGACGAGAGCGAGGCATGAGATGCAAGCACAGGAGTAGTGAAGCAGAGCGCATGGAGAGACAGAATGCAGGAGAGGAATGGAGGCAGGAGAGAGCAGACTAGGCACAGAAGCAGCAACAGCCGACGAACAGCAAAAGCAGGAAGAGAGAGCAGGAGAGAGCAGAGGCAGGAAAGGACAGAGGCAGGAGAGGGCAGAGGCAGGAGAGAGCAGAGGCAGGAGAGAGCAGAGGCAGGAGAGAGCAGAGGCAGGAGAGAGCAGAGGCAGGAGAGAGCAGAAGCAGGAGAGAGCAGAGGCAGGAGAGAGCAGAGGCAGGAGAGGACGGAGAGAGGAGAGAGCAGAGGCAGGAGAGAGCAGAGGCAGGAAAGGACAGAGGCAGGAGAGGGCAGAGGCAGTAGAGAGCAGAGGCAGGAGAGAGCAGAGGCAGGAGAGAGCAGAGGCAGGAGAGGGCAGAGGCAGGAGAGAGCAGAGGCAGGAGAGAGCAGAAGCAGGAGAGGATGGAGGCAGGAGAGAGCAGAGGCAGGAGAGAGCAGAAACAGGAGAGAGCAGAAGCAGGAGAGAGCAGAGGCAGGAGAGAGCAGAAGCAGGAGAGAGCAGAGGCAGGAGAGAGCAGAAGCAGGAGAGAGCAGAGGCAGGAGAGAGCAGAGGCAGGAGAGAGTAGAGGCGGACAGGCTGAGGTGTTCACTCTCAGATGTTCTTTTCCTAAGCCCTTGTCCTCTGTGCAGCACACAACAACAACCCCAGGACTCTGCCTGAGTCCTGCGACTGGAGAGGAACAGAACAGCTCTGAACCCAGTGTGCAATCTCTTTAAATGACTCTCTACTCATCCAGTCATCTCCAAAACGGCATTTTTAAAGTGTGTTCATCTTTAAAACTAAACTTGTTATAATGTACCCATTTAGAATGAAGCAGCATCATCTTGGTTGGAACCTCTTCCCTCCAAACACTCTCATGTATCATGTTTCAGTCCCCCAATAAGTTCTTAGTTTCCATTGTTGAAACAGTTGTGGAAATGATACGTTTTCACCACAAGAGGTCAGCAGCTCCCTTTATTTTTCTCTTAACGATGCCTCAATCCGTCCTGCATGAGTCATTGAATAGTTTGTTGAATGTGTGCTTGTTTCATACAAATATATATATATTTTTATTTTATTTTAAATAAATGGCCATGTGTATTTGGTAAGAAAGAGACTGTACTCCACCTGTGAACAACAAACCCATCTCTGTCTACACAGGTACTTGTGGGCAATAGGGAAAAACGTGTGGAAGAGATGGAAGAAGAGGTTTTTCGTGTTAGTTCAGGTAAGCACAAAGGCCATCTATCACAAGCATGCCTGTGTGTTGGTGTGAGCTCCTAGCAGTCAGTAGAACCCCCCTGAGTGGGACGGTCGCGTCGAGTCAAGAGAACACAAGACGTATCTTCCTCTAGCTGTCACAGAAATGATGAAGTACGAAACAAGCTCATGTCAGGAGCTTTGTCGCAGCCATTTTCTGGAGCTCCTCTTTTGGAGCCGCCTGCTGTCTGTTGTGTATTTAGGGAGGAGATGTCTCAGAGCTAGGACTTGACAGGGGATTGACAAACCAGAGTGAACGCTGGCTGGCCTAACACTCGCAGCTAAAAGTGCCTTCCGAGCGAAGCCTCACTCCCGCTCCCAGCTACACATACAGCAAGTGACAAATACCGGTCAATAGACAGCCGCTGCCACTGTGGGGTTTGTTTGTGTGTGTGTGTGTGTGTGTGTTTGTTTGTGTGTTTGGTGTGTGTGTGTGTGTATGTGAGAGAAAGAGAGACAGAGAGAAGAGCGAGAGACTGTGTGCGTGTGTCTTTATTTGTCTTAGGGAGAGAAAAAGGAATGTTCTTCATGACAAAGAGAGGAATGTAAATGTTTGTTTTTACTATGTGCACTGTGTTCAAAATATTTGTTTAATGATTACATGTGTATGAATGTGTTTAATTTCTGTTTTCTTTTTTAATTTGCCTCTTCTGTTTTGGTTTTGTTAAGTCCCGTGTAAGTATTCATCAAAATGCTAATTAGTGGGTTTACAATGAACCATACAAAATACACATTTTCTCTGATCAGGTCATAGCAGAGTACAAGATATAGGGATACTAGTCCTAGTAAGAGCCAGAATAATAGTTTAGTAACAAATACTAACAAACAACTCTATAACTTTGGGGTGTTGGGCAATGCTCTCAGGAAATAGTGAATGAACAAAAACTAGTTTGAACAGGTACAGAAAGAGAACGTATGTTTCCCTCCTCATGACTCATGCTCTAATATGGAGTTCATATTCATCTTTATCAGTGACTCTGAGTTGCCCAACACTTGTCTGAAACATCTTGTGGAAACTGCAATCATGAGGGGGAACCTCCCCAATAATAACTAAGTTACCCCAAACACAAACACACACACACACACACACACACACACCCGGGCACACACACACAGAACCAGATTTATATTTGATTGACAGTCACCATGATACTCATAAATAGCACAGCTTATACTTGGGGGTGTTTGTTTCAGTCGAGGGAGATTAGTTTCCTGTTGAATAATTCATGAGTTCCTAATTACAGTGTGTGAGTAGATCATTTACAGTGGCAGGGTGATGGACGCTGGCTGCAGTCGCTAAATATGCCAGCGACACGCCAGCGACATGTAAACATTTGTCTGCAGGTGTGGTACAACATTGAGATACCCGTTCACGTGTCGCTTGCATGTAAATATGTCAGACGTGTCAATACCAACACGCCACACCACACCACGAAACAAAATTGAACATCTTAAAAACGGTTTCTTCATTCGCCCTCTTATCGTTTGTTTTTCCCTATCCCTTCCTTCTCATTCATACAGTGTGAACATGTCTTTTCTAAAGCTAAGACCCCAGGTGTAGCGTACTGTACCCAACCACAAGAGGCCTAAAATGCCTCTCATAAAATCGAGAAACCGTGTTTTGACTGGAAGTACACTCCAATCCTCTGCACCCTCCTTTCCCGTTTCCCCGCTAGCTCACTGAGACAGTGTGTGTGAGTATGTGTGTATGTGTGTGTGTGTGTATGTGTGTGAGTGTGAGTGTGTGTGCATGCTTGCGTGTGCTGCAGTTAGCAGAGCACCCAGACAAGTTCCGGATGTAAGGAGCAGATTGGAGCCATAAAGCACATGTTTATGATGCAAAGTGAAGTCTAATTATTCAGCTGTCTGGAGGCTGCCCCCTCTCTCACCGCTGTACGCCCCTCTTACTCCTCTCTCTCTCCCTCCCTCGCTCTCTCCTCGCCCTCCTTTACCCCCGCCTCCAACACACACTTTAAGTCTCTCACTTTGTCCTCTCCTAACATTGACATCTATCTTTCTCCTTTTCTCCATTTCCTCTCTCCATCAGCTGTAATAACTTGGCTGCAGAGTGATATCTTCAGCAGTAGGATATGTTAATGATTAGAATGACCAAGGATGGGGAGTGCGGAAGGGGGTTGTTGGAGATAACTAACTGCCACTTTTACAATGACATGCCAAGGAAAAAAAGCTGGCAAGAATAGCTGAAGCACTTTCCATTCATCCGTTGCCCTGCAGCAACCGCGCCCTCGGTCGTGAAGCACAACCCAATTCAATCGACCTCCAAACACTTACCACCAAGTTGTTTATAAGATCGAAAGAACTTAGAATAATCAGATGAAGTCATTTACAGTGATTTGATTGTTAGAGGTTCGCTACCTCCCTGCCTTCCCCTCTGCCTCCAGACCTCTTCCTAACCTTTCCCTGCCTCTCAGCCTTCCCTCTGCCTCCCTACCATCCCCCTACCTCTCTGCCTGCATCTCAATCCTGTCACCACTGTCTCAGACTTTCAGTACCAAGCCTCTGACGAGACCTGGTGATGGAGACTTTAGCGGGCAGAGTGAGAGGAGAGAATAGGAGGGGAGGGGGGGGCGAACAGTCATGAACGCAGGGAGTGGGGTGGTCCGGGTTGGGGGGGGAGGGAGGGGGATGGTTGGAGTCTGATGTGCCCCTGTGAGGTCCCGGAGGCGAGAAGGGGGAGGGGGGCGGTGGGCACCAGGGAGCTGGGCCGCGGCCCCTGCAGCCCTCCCTGGGCCACCCCGGGCCTCATCAGAGCCATGGCAGGGAATCTCGCTTGTCACACACACAGGAGGCAGAGCTGCAGCCAGAGTGAGAGCTGCCATTTGCAGCAGAGGTGACAATAGCCCGGGATTGGCCGAGCTCCAATGCTTGCGTTTGTGCGCCGGCGTGGCTTGACTGGCACCTAGCAGTCAGGCTCCCATGACATGTGACAGGGTGTCACTCCCGCTCGCCTCGTCTGCTGGAACATGAGTGACAGAGCCAGGACCACAACCCCACCCCGCCACTGGCCTCAGCCCCGACCTAGCCTCAGAAATAGCCCCACCACCACCACCACGCCGACACACACACCTTCTATGCTCCAGCTGCTCGTAAATAAACTCTCATTATTTTACTCTTACAATTCTGTGGAAATTGTGAGGTGCACTTGCTGTTGCTGGAGCTGGGTCTTTTTTTTTTTTACAATGCAATCTCTTAGCCTATTGTTTAAACTAATACCAAACGTATACACAAAGGAAGACCAAATTTGAAGGAGTATTAGACTACATTGAAACAAACTATTGTGACGAAACCAACGATTAATCAGTCAACTAGATTTTATGATGTTCATAATGTCAGGCTACTTTTCTAAAGATCAAAGTTGCATCCTTTAGCCAATACATTGCAATTAAAATACAATTACAATTTTTCTGTATGATTGAAAGGCTGGATAACAAACCTACTAATAAAATAATCACATGCTATCAAAATGGAAATGAATGACAGAGAAATGGTTGAAATACATGAGAAATACAAGGCACCGAGTGAGGAATGGCTGAAATGCGTGAGTCTAGCGGCGAATGTGTGCGGCTTTAGATCGTTAAATCATTATGTGTCAGTAACGATCCTTGTTCGATGACTTCATGGTCATGTGGCCGGTTTTCCGCGCAATGGGTAGGGAAAAGCGCCTTGCACTTCAATCATTATACACCCTCCAATCGTTGGTCGTATATGCTCTGGAAATGTTGTCTATCGAATCTCAAAATATATTTGTGAACATTTGCGTTCAAATAATCATTTTGGTACGACCTGTTTAATTTCTTACTAAACGTAATTTGTAAGAAAGTGCCTGCTGTGAGCAGATAGCCCGACCCGTTCACCGCTCTATCCTAAGTTCCATTACCAATTCAACTGGCAATCTGTCAATGCAGATTTCAGATTAGTTAGCTCTAATATTAGCCGTCAATCACTCCTTGTCACATGATAAAACAGCTAACTAATACAAAAAATAAAACCATGGCTCGCTGTCACGCATTTGCCTTTAGACTTCATCATTTCAACAATTTCTCATGCTGAGAATCAATGCATAACTTTTCCTGCTAAAGTTAATGGACAAGACGCAAAGTTGGTCATTTTTTTCTGCGAGTTGAGAGCTGTCATAAGTTAACTCGGACCCGTACGTGACTTGTGATCTAACTGGCGCTGCTGTTTGGTGGGATAGTTACAGATAACCAGTAGTGCAACGGGGTCAAATATAGGCGGTTGATATCATAGCCTCAAACCATAGTGTAACTCTAGCTAGCTACATAAGAAGCTATAATCGGGGCCTAACCTGAGTTTGTGTGGCGTTTCGGCAGCCATCTTTTTGTTGACTATAGCCTATCTCCCAGAAGTGAATAAATTACTCAACTGATGTTCTATAGGTAAACACATGTAGGTTTGTCACGTTTGCTGCAGTGGCTAGTCACTCAATAGCTACTGTTAGCTTCGCTTTCCGTCACGGCGTTTGAGGGACTAGTTAGGATGGTAAATAATAAAGGTACAAGAGAGAAAGCGTCTTGTCAGACTCAAGTTCATTCTATAAAGAGTCTTTGTATATTCTGTAAACACACTGTCAGTCACCGGCTGCTTAGATAGACCTTCACAAACTCATTCCCTTCCTATTATTGCTGGTCATGAGCACACACTCTTAGTCTCCCCGAACTATGAACCACGCTCGTGAGCCCTCCGATTCACCCTCTTCATTCATCTAATTATAATGTGATTATCCTTGTATATTCACACACACTCACACACATTACTGACAAGAGGTTCAAGAGTGGGCAACACAGCTGTCATACACCCACCCCCCCTCCCTCTCTCACACCGTCTCTCTGAAACGCACACACTCAGATTGTTCCTCCATATGCCCCTTCTGACTAGCGTCTGGTCACTCTGTGTGTGTAGTGATTGGTCTATTAACCCTTGTGTGTGCACGAGGGCTCTGCTCCCCTGGGACAGACCCTTAAACAAGCCCCATTTTCTTGTAAGTGGTGCTATTACCAAGTATTTACATGGCAATCACACAGACACATGTAGCCTACTCCTACACCGGTCTTGGTTTAACATGGACGTCTTACATTTCAAATTTGAAAAAAACAGTTAGCAGTTTGAGATTGAGACAACGTCCGTGTGAACGCGTGGTTTTAGCACCCCTTGCTGTGTCAAAAGACTTGGGATAGCGGGCGATAGCTACCGCAGCTACGAGCCCCACCTGACCCCCTCTGCCTGCCCCCTTTCCCCTGGACTTCAGGTGAGCCAGTACACCTTCGCCATGTGCAGCTACCGAGAGAAGAAGGCCGAGCCGGTGGAACTCCTTCAGCTGGACGGCTACACTGTGGACTACACCGACCCCCAGCCAGGTAGCAAGGGATCTTATTCAGGGTTCATTTTTGCAGGGACTGCACACAATTTAAGGTTATTGCGCACAATGAGAAGTAATTGTGCACAATTAAAAGTAATTGAGCCATTGTTAGCTGGCAGCTCATTGACATCTGTTGTCCCTGGGTGGGAAGGATCACATGGGGGTCACATGACTGTTTAACCTGTTCCTACTGGATGATATTCTGAGCAGTGGGTCCAGTAATAGGCTGTCAGGTCCCTAACGAGACTGCGCCCACCAGGTCTGGATGGAGGGAGGACCTTCTTCAACGCCGTGAAGGAGGGGGACACTGTGATCTTCGCCAGCGACGACGAGCAAGACCGTATCCTGTGGGTGCAGGCCATGTACCGGGCCACAGGCCAGTCCCACAAGCCCATCCCCCCCACCCAGGTCCAGAAGCTCAACTCCAGAGGTGGCACCACCCCCCAGCTGGATGCACCCATCTCCCAGTTCTGTAAGTGCGGTCCTCTGGTCAGGAGTGTGTTAACTCGCATTCCTACATTTAAGCAGAACTGAATAAGAAGGACATCATTCTGCTGGTTTCATCACCTCTCCATCACTACTGTGACAGCAGCCTGTTTGTAGTTCTATAGGACTTTAGAGTTGCTCTTCCATTTGTGGTAGCCAGTTGCTTTTATTTTTCCTGCTTTTCCACCGTTTCTAGATATATATTTAGGCTATGCTTTATGAAAGGACTGGGAACACAGGACTACTTCTCAGGACTTGCAGGCTACCTTTAAGGTTCTTTCCAAGCTGAGAAGCAGATAATCACTCCTCACCGTATATTCTTTTGCCTCACATCTCTTTTACGCACCTCTGCTGTCTTCCTCCATATTTTTCAACTCATTTTGTCTTTCACCTCTTCTTACCTCCCTCTCTTGCTCTCCATCTCCCCTATCTGGCCGTGTGTGTGTGTGTGTGTGTCGTGTAACAGCAGCAAGTGTCTGTGTGTGTGTCACGTAACAGCAGCAACTGTCTGTGTGTGTATACGCGCTGTATCTCCTCTCTGCTCTATGTCTTTATGTCTCTCTGGTTTGTCCCTTTTTGCCCTGCTATCTTGTAGCTGGACTCAAGGGTAAGTGCTTTCTGTAGCTGGCACAGGTTCAGATAATCCAGTGATTATCTGACGAGAGCGATGTGCCCCCCCCCCCCCCCCCCCCCCTCCTCCCCACACCTTTACTTCCTTTTCTTTTCAAGTCTCTCGGAAGTCTCAAAATAACCTAGATCTAGTAACCCCTTTAGTTTCCCCTGTTATAGGGTTAACATACTCACGCCCATCCTATAGAATCAGAATGCATGTGAATCTGATTTCCTTTTCGGTTGTTTTACATGCATATTTGCCTTCTCTTACTCTTACACCACCATTGTATTGAAAGTGAACCTCTCTCAAAGCACCAAAAAAAAAACCATATTGAAAATATTTCTTCGTAATCTTCACGCTTAAAAAAAAAAGAAAACATGAATTCATGGAAATGATTGTTTTGACACACAACTGGAGTGACAGTATCTCCCAGCAGCTGGTAATTACCATGTTAAAAGTGCCATGTCATGAATAATACAGTGTGCTCTGCGCACTATTATATCAGGAAGCTATCAGTGAAATGTTACCAAATAACAACTCTACAGTTCACACCAGCGTCTGTGCACAGTCTAGTCTGTAACACAAAATATAGGAGAAAAATATCATTAAAAATGAATTAAGGAGTTTGAGTAAATTAAAATGAAACCACATTTGGATCCTAATATTTCGTATCAGTGATCCAGCAATTACACTTGTATAGAAATGTAAGCGTCAGTCTTTCAACTAAGGTATATGAGTTTGTGGTCTTGCATCATAGTTGTGGTTAACGCTGTTTCCAAGAATGAAAAATAATACGCTATTCACTTGGTTATGACTACAAAGCATGTCACAAACATTGTAATCAGATCAAGACCGCAAATAGAATCCACCAATCATTGCGCAAGTTACATCAACTCAAACATAATTAGTCCTGTCTGCCTGGTAAACGACTTATAAAAATATGAATAAAATAGCCATATTTCGGCAGGCTCTTCTTGCTTTGCACGTCACAGGAGCTGGCAAATATGTTGACTATCTGCCGAACTCTGAATGCTAACCGTTAGGTAGTGGTAACATGCCATCTCTTAACCCTGTCCATGAGACACCTTTGCCTGCTTGTCTAGAGACTAAACCATGGACCAATACCAGCCCCTGACACCATCCCCTCCATCAGCACACTGTTCTCCACAAGACGTTGCTCATTAGAGATTGATGAGATGTTGAACACTAGACAGGCTGTGATTTTGTTTATGCCAGTTATATAGGACAACCCTTTGTTTTGATCCCAGTCATTAGCTCTTAATGTAAATGATCAATGGGAAGTTATGACTACGTGAAGGGGTGAGACGGGCTCCTGCACTGGGTTGGAGGGGAAGGTGATCCATCATCCCTCTGTGTGAGAGAGGGAAGGTGTGTGTGTGTGTGTGTGTGTGTGTCTTCTGGGACTTGAGTTGGTTGGCAGGGCACGACGGTCTAACCCTTAAAAAAAACACCAAACAAATTGTGTGCTAAATAGCCCCAAATGATCTCCTTGCCTCCTGACTTCTCTCACAGTTTGCAGTGGATCTATAAATGAATAGCATGTGTCAATCATTGTCATGTCTGTCCTTCCCCAGCCTAGACGGGGTGACTAGTGTCACTGTGTGTTACTGTCCAGGGCCCCCTTGTCCACTCTGTCGGGCTCATGTCAAACAGACATGACAGGCCACCAATCACATGAGAGGGGATCACAAAGTCACCTTTTAGATTTGGGGAGTTGGGGCGATCGTAAGCGTCATAGTAGCGCCCTCTTTGTTCTCCTGGTGATTGACAGCTGGGGCACCCCCACTGTTCGCCTCACTCACCCAGGAACCAGACTGTTAGGCAACGCTTGCTTACGTGATGGAGCCATGATCATATTGTTTGTTTCTCCTCTCTGATGTTCAGGACTGTTTAGTCATCGGCCAATTTTATGTAACGTTAACTCAGCATTATAATTATAATTTTATATTTGTTGACATCATACATATACACTATGATTGTATTATTATTATTTATTTATTTATTTATGTATTTATTTTTACACAAATGATTGTAAAGTGTTCTATATTATCACTGACTTGACAACTTTTGGTGAAAGTTAAACCAAACCCTCAGTGTGTTTACACTGGTTGTGCTGTGTGAGGGACACTTTGTATTGACATGTAAAGCATGCTCATCACCAGAGGCAGCTGGAGAATAGCAGGAAGCTGCAGGTCAGTGAAGCCCTTGTCCCGAAGCCCAGGCTAAAAGCAGCCATTAGAATCAGAATAGCTGTGGATGGCCACAGTGAGGATTAACAAGCCTGCCAGTCTGGCCTGACTACTGCCTGACCACGCTGGCTGGTAAAGAAAGTGAAAAAGTGATGTCAAATTTATTCATCCCCCCCTGCTCCTCCCTCCCTCCCTCCCCACTTCTTGGTTCTTGGGTAAAAGAGGTACGTGGGTGGGGGGTCCCCTCATTCTAGCCTCGTCCCAGGCTGAGGTGGAGTTGCACCGGGGAGAGTTTAATTATGGGGTACCCCAGGGGGGCCTTGTCCTGGGTTGAGTAGTGAAGGAAGGAGGGAGGGAGATGGGGAAGGACGGAGGTGGGGAGGGAGGTGGGGAAGGAGGGAGGGAGGGAGGTGGGGAAGGAGGAGAAGGGGAAGGAGGGAGGGAGGTGGGGAAGGAGGGAGGGAGGTGGAGAAGGAGGGAGGGAGGTGGGGAAGGAGGAGGGGAACATGTGCTTGGCTCGTTGCTTTCCAGGTTCAACCAAACTGCTAATTAGTGTATGGCAAGTCTAGACTGAAAGCATTGTCCACCTCATCCACAGTAAATACTAACCTTCAAAACATACTGCACTGCATAACCTGATGAGTTCAGTTTACCTAAAAGGTGTTTATGAAATGCATGGTCTGAAGCCATTTCAGTTGAAGAACTGGATCAACTGAGTAAACAAAGTATACTTTCATATCCGGGAGTCATAGACTCATTGAGTCCAGCTCGTCAACTAGAATGACTCCACACAATTCCTTTCATCAAAACCACGCGCTTAAACTGAATCTTCCAGGTTTTACTGTGTGCTCTGTTTCACCCTCTCTTCCATTGTTTACAGTAGTGTTCCCTGCCTGCACTGCCCACTCCACCCTAATGCTGCACCTGTAGTAACCATACAAACAGGGGGCAGTCTCTGGAGATAACAGAAAGTCATGCATGGATACAGGAATGAAGCTGTCTGCATTGGTTATGCTGCACCTCACCTTAACCGAAGCCCCAGTTGACAGAACTGACCCCCGCCCCCTCCTCCTCCATGACCACCAAGCCAGTAGTGACCACTTGCTAGTTGATTGTGACTCTCCACTGACCAAGAAAGCTACATTGTCCAAGAGCCGTGTTCATCGTAATTGGTAAACAGGTTTTTCAGATTGAGCACCGGGAAAACGCAAGTCAGCTGAAAAGAGGCGGTGATTCAGCACATTTATTTGTACTGACTTTGGCCACGAACGGTGTTTTAAACCAGTCTCATCCTGTTAACCTGGTTGCCGGTTTTGACCGAACATCTCCATGGTGTCCTGCCTTTTGTCACCCCGTCCTAACTCTGTCCCCCCTGTGGCTCCTGTGTTTCTCTCTCCATCTTCTGGACTCCTTCTCCTTCTGTGCGGGCATGGTGGGCACAGATGCTGACCGGGCACAGAAGCATGGCATGGATGAGTTCATCTCCGCTAACCCCTGCAGCTTTGACCACGCCTCCTTGTTTGAGATGGTGCAGCGACTCACTCTGGACCACAGGCTCAATGATTCCTACTCCTGCCTGGTGAGGCTAACATGCAACTGTCATTGTATGTCACACGCCTATGTGTGTTTCCCACGGAATGTCAATATATTGGTGGCGGTAGGCAGGGGCGGAGCCAGACCTTGAAAATGTGGAGATCGGCCCAAACTTGTGTCCTAGTACCAGTTAGATGAGAGTGTAGATCGGGACTTCAACAAGTAATGTGAGTGCGCCACGTGCAAATGTATTTGCGTTTAGCTACTTTCGTGAAATAGTGTCGTTATACTTGCCCAATTTATTTAACTATAAATGCAATTATATTTATATATCATATTTAACTTGAATTAATCCGTTTTGGACACATTTGTGCGGAGAATACCTGGGTTTGCTGAATATATATAGTCATGTGTCTGCCTAATTGTCCAAAGTGTTGAATTCCTCAGGTCTAAATGTGGCAATGCCTCCCCCTCCCCCATCTGTGTCTGTCTGGTAGGGTTGGTTCAGTCCAGGCCAGGTGTTTGTCATGGATGAGTACTGTGCTCGTAATGGGGTGCGGGGGTGTCACAGACACCTGTGTTACCTAGGCGACCTCCTGGAGAGGGCGGAGAACGGGGCCATGATCGACCCCACCCTGCTGCACTACAGCTTTGCCTTCTGCGCCTCTCATGTCCATGGCAACAGGTATGGAGGGTGAGCATGCACGCACAGACACACACGTACACACACACTGACATGCACTTCCTGCTTTGGACCTGGGCTGCAAAATCACCTCATCACTCCATCCCATTCTTATCTTTTTGTTATGTGTTTAATTTTGGATTTTATAAATGTTCGAAACTTTCTTGCCTTTTCCCGGTACCTCTATACCGGCCACTTAACGTGTTTCATCATTATTTGGGATTTCTGTTTGCTGGTTATTTTAATCATCGTTTTGTTTTCCTTCTTTGTTTCTTGAATCACTCACTATCTCCCATGTCCATGACTTACCTGAATGATAACTGTAGTCAGAGAGTGTGTGCGTTGCTAAGATGGCCTGTATCTAAGGCAGAGCTTGGTCAAGCCCTTAACCCCCCCACACCTGAACCCCCCTCCCCTTCTAAGAAGGAACTCGTCAAAATCATTGAGTTCATGAAGAAAAAGGACTTCAAGTCCCAGACTGCCTCTGGGACTAAAAGGTAAGAAAGGGTCTGTGCTGCTTCTTCCCAGATAAATCCACTGTGAGTCCTTCCTAGCTGTTTGTACGTGTGTGTGGGGGTAGGTGTGTGTACGTCATGTGTGTTCCCATGTTTGTTGTCACATCATCATGTTTATCGTCCCAAGTTGCAACATTTTCCTAATTTCATGTTTCTATGACTAGTCAACCTGTCACAATCATAGCTGGGTGTCTAACAAACAATAGCACAGCTCAATCTGTATGGATGAGGGCCGTCAAGCTGAGGGCAGAGGTCAGAGCTGGCTGTCTGTCAGCCTGCCCTGGCCTGACACCCTTCCATCCACCCATAAACCCTCCTGAGCTCCTCCACCTCCAGCCTCTGACAGACAGTGATGGACCTGGGGAGCACTGTCTGCTTCAGTCGTGTTATGATCAGCCTGAACAGACAGACAGGAGTAGCTCCAAGACAGACAGGAAAGAGAAAGGGGGGTGGGGGCAGAGAGAGAATATGAGAGAGAAAGAGAGAGAGAGAGATAAAGAGAGAGAGGGGGGGAAATAAACTATAGGAGAACAATGAGCAGAGAGCAATAGATGGCAGGATGAAAACACAAGGGTTGTGAATAAATAAATAAACAGATTGACGGGTCAGAAATAGAGAGAGCCAGAATGGATGGAGGAGAGGGGAGAGGGGAGGGGGCGCGCAGCCCCAGCCAGGCAGGGGTCTCCAGCCGGTGTGCCTGGAGGTCAGAGATGACAGGATGACAGGTCGTCATCCATGATGGGAGAGTGTCCCTCCTGCCAGTGGTTGTCCATCCCAGAGTCAGACCCCCCAGACCCTGGCCTGGCTCCTGTCTCCACTGATGCCACCCTGCCACCCTTGGTACCCCACCCCCTCCTCCAGCCTCCAGGAATCCAGCAGGATGAAGGGAGAGCTAGCGTTGGCCAAGACCTCAGCCTAATAGACACATGGCCAGAGGACAGGAGAAGCAGGCTGGAGCTGAGGCTGGAGCCCTGAGGGAGATGTGCTAAATTGAGTTGGAGATGATGCACTTCCATCTCTAGTTGCTCATATGATAATGTAGTCCGATGGTGTTTAACAAATGATTTGGGATCGAATTAGCGTTATTTGTATTGCAGTTACAACAAGAATCAAAACAACTGTTTGCGGTATTTGTAATACAGTAACAACGAGAGTGGATTGGATTACAATGATTCTCTCGAAATTGCCTGTCAAATTGAACGGCCTTCACCTCAGTCTGTGACAAGAGGAAAGGAAGCCCAGGTCTCCTTCCCAGCATGCCTCTGCTGGCTTCAGATGTGCGTCTGTGACAGCTCATTTCCACGTAGTCATGCAGGGGAGAGGAAGGCCACCAGGTTAGAAAAACATTATGAAAGCAGTTTTCAGATGAATGTGTTGGGATTCAGGGCATGGATTAATTAGTGTGAAATTATCCATTTATTTTGTGTTTCATCGCAGTTTTAGGATTTGTATGTATGATGCTAGACTCCATTCTTCATTTCTATTAGCATACACAGACACACACACAGCTACAGTAAAGGCTATAATTGCATGTGACATGCTTCAGATGAACCCACAAAAATGCACACCAATATCAACAATTAAACCATGAAACACACACACATATGCAACCCCCACAAAGACAACCGCAGAATCCCAACAACACTGTGAGTACGTGTGTGTGTGTGTGTGTGTGTGTGTGTAAGAGGCTGGCCTCCTTATAGCTTGTGACACGGCTGAGGAGTGGGTAGAACGTGAGCAGAGTGCATGTGACAGAGGAGGCGCTGGTCGCCGTGACAGCGGCTTGAGGAGCAGGAGGCGTGACACGCTCCCTCGTCACTGGGCCGGCAAGATGTCATCTGACTGAAGGACAGTGAGAAAGGAAAGGGGAGGCGGGGGGAGGATGAGAGTCCCCCCCTGTCAGATCAGAGGAGCTGGGGGGGGGCCCACTTCAGCACGGGGTTGAAGGGGGTGGGGGGCTGGAGAGGGAGGGGAGCATCCTCTTAGATCCTGACTTTCATTGTGACCTGTAGAACAGCGTGGCTCCAGCACTCCTAGCACAGCAATCACAGTGTACCAGGTCTCTTTAGGACCAGATAACCCATGACAACACCTACATCTGTGGGCCTCCACCTACGGCGCCTCGGTGACCCCTGTGTTGTGCCTCTGTTTCCCCTGGTTTCATACCACTCTCTACTCTGGAGGGTCCACACACAGCAGATTGCAGACAGATGGCCCTGCTTGCAGGTCTGTGTGTAATATACTCTATGGTGCTGTGCTCTGTCCCGTGGCTCCTCACAGGCCTGACGGGATAGGCACTGTGACGGTGGACGAGAAGCAACGCTTCGAGGAGATTAAAGAGCGGCTACGCGTCCTACTGGAGAACCAGATCACACACTTCAGGTGTCTACGCGCACATATACAGACCCACGACAGTGCACCCCACTCTAACTACGTCACAGCTTTGCGTCTGAGTTCCAGTCATGTAAATATGTCCCCATTGGCCTACAGGTACTGTTTCCCGTTTGGCCGACCAGAGGGAGCCCTGAAGGCCACCCTGTCCCTTCTTGAGAGGGTAGGCATCCTCCGAGATCCCAGAACACGCATATCGTACAATTACAGCTCCTCCTAAATCAATCGAGGCTCAGCGAGCTTGACGTCCATGCTGGGTCGCAGGTTCTGATGAAGGACATCGTCACCCCGGTCCCTCAAGAGGATGTGAAGTCCGTCATCCGTAGATGTCTGGAGCAGGCTGCCCTGGTCAACTACCAGCGCCTGTCGGAGTATGCCAAAATAGAAGGTAGGTGACTGTCCCTGCGTGCGCTCTCTGACTTGATCCTCTGGTCGCCAGACACGGCTGAATCATCTGTCTGGAATGAGAGATATTCACTGTGTGGAGTCTTACTGAAGCAGCCAGTGGATCAGGGAATAAGTCCAGTCCTGTGTACAGTGTGAGACCCACCATGTCTGAGATGACTGCTAAGCATTGGCAGTAAATATATTAGCCTTTTGAATGTTTGACCTGTTGTATTCTCCTTGGTATTGAGCTAATATAACAATTTCTCCCCGCTCAGGCAGTGAAAGTACCCTTTGTTGAAACTACCCTCTCAAATGTTAATGTCTCTTAAATTAGTTTCTTTTTGTGTCTAGGCGTCTTTTGTGTATTTTGTATGTAGCTCCAAAGCCAAAGTCTAACAGTAGAGTTGTGAACAGTAAGTAAAAATGCATTCAGTTCCCAGGCCCTCTGCCCTGCCCTCTCCACTGGTGGAGTTGCTTCTGGTCACAGTGATGCCCTGAAACAACTCCCTTCTATTCTCCTCAGGCCAACCCTTTTCCTCTCCTCCTGTCCTCTTGTCCTCCTCTCTTCCTGCCCTCCTCTCTTCCTGTCCTACTCTTTTCCTGTCCTCCACACTTCCTGTCCTCACTTCCTCTCCTCTCTTCCTGTTCTCTTCTGTTTTTATCCTTTACACTTCCTGTCCTCTTCTTTTCCTCTCCTCACTTCCTGTCCTCCATTCCTGTCCTTCACACTTTCTGTCCTCTTCTCTTCCTGTCCTCCACATTTCCTGTCCTCCACACTTCCTGTCCTTCTCACTTCCTGTCCTCCACACTTCGTGTCCTTCTCACTTCCTGTCCTTCTCACTTCCTCTCCTCTCTTTCTGTCCTCCTCTCTTCCTGTCCTCCTCTCTTCTTGTCCCTCTCGCTTCCTGTCCTCACCTCCTCTCCTTGGCTCTAACACAAGCCTCATCTCTTCCTCACCGCCTCCTCCTCTTCCTTCTTGTCTCTTTGCTTTGCTGCTTCCTATCTCAGTCTTGTCATACCTGCTGGAAGCCAGGAAGGCCACCACACCAGCTCTACCTGGGGTGGCTCTCTGTAGCAACTCCTGATCTCTGTTACATGTCAGAGGTTTTTCTTTAGTAGACATGGACACTTTAGTAGGCACAGCACTCTAATGACAACAATGTCAAACTGGATTTTCACTGGCTTTACTCAAGGCAGCCAAATATATTTTGGGGACATTTTATTCAATAATCCAACCAAATTTGTGGGTGAATGGATTTTTTCCCTTGAGTATTTAAATGTTTGCCTCTTCAATTTCAAGCCAATTCTAGTTGATGTCTGCAAAGAAATACCTAAGTGTACTGAAGATACTCAAGGAGCCCTTAGTAAGGGACTTGGACTAAGGGGCAGCCCTTAGTATCATGTTTGTGTCTTTAATCTGTTCCCTCAAAGCTGCAGACCTCAGAGAGATGTTACACATCTACATGCCATGTGGCATAACGAATGGTTAATCCAGAGTGTGTCTGCCACTTTTCCACTTGACCTACACACACACACACACACACAACTTCACTACCAATCCCCAAACTGCTTTCTTTCCTTTCTTTCTTTCTTTCTTTCTTTCTTTCATTCGTTCTTTCTTTCTTTCTTCCTCTCTTTCTCTCTTGCGTGATCTCAATTCCACCAGCATCGCATAGGGAAGCCTTTGGTGACCTTATGACCCCCACATGCAGCCTTGCACCCCAACCTCTTCTCCTTGACCTCTGACCCTCTGCTCTGACCCTCTGACCGCAGCCTCTTGCATGCCCCGATCCTTTCTCCTGTAGGGAAAAAGAGAGAAATGTATGAGCATCCTGTCTTCTGCTTGGCGTCACAAGTGATGGATTTAACCATTCGTGAGTACCTTCCTCATCCTGACGCCCTCCTCACCCTCCTCCTCACCCTCCTCCTCACCCTCCTCCTCACCCTCCGCACCCTACCACATCTCCCACATTCATTTTTTTCTGCTTCCTCTCAACCTCTCAATTTGCACGCTTCCTCGCCCCCCATCTGATCGCCTCTCCCACGGCCTGCTGGCTGATGTTCTAGCTCACCGTTTCCCTCCTCCTCCTCCCACCACCTCCTCCTCCTCCAGCCTTTTGATCTGTTGCTTCTGTGTGTAAACACCACGCTGCTAGTGAGAGCTTCCTGAAGGACTGTGTGTGTGTGTGTGTGTCTTTGGGGTCCCCAGTCAGGACCCCAGGGCCTGTCTAGCCGTGGAGACGCACCAATGAGCTTCTTTTCTGTCCTTCTGCTCTCTGTCCGTCTGCAACTCGAATGCATTTTTACTTTGCTTCTGTGTACAACCCCTCAGTCCTGTCCGACCTTGTCACATGGGTTAGAAGCTGCAGATCTAACTATAGGTGCACATACAGGAACAGGAACTACAACCCACTTTAAAGAACTGGTAACACATGTTGAGGACTTGACGATGATGACGATGATGTCACAGCCACAGGAAATGGCTCAATAGCCTCAGGAAAGGATCTTCACAACATGTTTCTGTGTTCTGTCTACGTACTGTACATCCTGACTGAACCCATCAAGGCGTCTCACTCTTTCTTTGTTGTTTGCAGGGTCGTTCTTGTACTTGTCCTGAAATGTCGGGTTGTGTTCTTCCAGTGGATTTTCCAACCGTGTCTGTTTTTGTTTTTGTCCAGTTTTTATTTTCATAAGTCCGGTTGTTTAAGCGTGACATTGTCTTGTGACCGGAAGCCCCTCCCTGCTGGAGGGCTGTGGCCCTGGGTCTAACATCCTAGGACCTGGCTGGATGGAGGGTAGCTGATCACTGAGCTTCACCTCCTGCTCCTCTCCTCCTCTGCTGCTCTCGATGCTGAATCTCTCCTCTTTCTCTCCCTCTCCCTGTCTCCCTCCCTGGCTCTCCTCCCTCTGTCCTGCTCTCTTGTAGCGGAGAAAACTCCCAAAGATCAGAAGGATCCAGGTGACCCCCCACATATGTGCCTCGCAGCCTCTGAAACTCATAACAGTAGCGTTTCCCTAACCGCAGTAGAGTCTTAGCAACATAACGCCTCGCTGCCTTCCTGGGGCCTGGCTTGGGAAGGTTCCAGGAATGTTCCGGGAACGTTGTGACTGCGTTATGTTTCCACACCCCCTGTGGTTCTCCCACTGCACTGCATTCTAGAGATGGAGATGCAGTCCACCCCCCTCCCCCCACCCTCCCCTACCCCACCTCCACGCCTCAGCCCACCCCCCTCTGGTGTTTGGGCCCCCCCCCCTTGTGTTAGCTCATCCGTGGATCTGGAAAGTCTTAAGATGTTTCCTCATCTCCAGACAGCCACTGAGGTGAGAAGATGAAGGAGCCATTTTAAAACTATCTATGACTGGCATTGCTTTATAGCATACATGCCGTAATCATAACCAGAGCTTTGTTTTCTAACTTTGCCAAAATTGGCCCATTTTGCAGCAAGCTGTAAGGCAATGCTCCTGTCCAAAATGCATGACTTAGACCCGAACTGTATCTCCGATGTGTCAAAACACAACCAGTTGATAAACAGCCCACAAGTATTTCAAAGCAAGACTAAACTAGTGGAAAAAAAGGTTGAATTCAGGGTTGGGATGGAATAAGGTTGATTTATAGCATGGACCAAGTATGTGGGTAAAAAAAAAACATCTGGATGATTGATGCATTGGAAATACATAATGTCGCAACAGAGGAGGAGAAGTCATAGGAACAGTCAATATTCCCCTCTAAACCTGTGGATGCTGTGTAACATCTCATGATGCCCAGCTCTATCAAAGTTGTCATACCTAGTGTTGCTACTGAGAATAAAGATGGTACAGCAGCACAATAGACCCTGAGTTAAGTTTAGCTGCTGCATGCGGAACCAGCTAGTTTCTGAACACACTGGATAGTCTGCCTTCCAACACCTTTGCTGTTTACAGGAAAGGAACTGGAATCATTTCTATGGTAACAAGACCGTCAGTCACCCCAAAATGCTTCAGCTCATCTTTGCGATATTGCTCAGTGCCCCTTGGTAAAATAAGAAAGAAGTGCTCTGTGTTTGGGGTGCCTATTCTCTAAAAGCCTCCATCCATACTGGTGACCAGACCATCACTTAAGCTCTGACAGTCAAAGAGGCCATCCGCACACACACAATGCAGAGCCCGGGCCTAAAGTGCTGAGACAGCGTGTGCGCGTCACAGAGCCTTGACTCTGTACGCCACCAATTAGACCCCTGCCTCTCCGGCAAGTCCTGAGCAGAAAGGGGGGATGTGTGTGCAGGACAAAGACCACGAGGACTCCTCTGCGACCGGGTCTTTACCTCACCCTGTCCCGTCCTCACCGCAGCACTGTATGACACTGTTAGAGAGCGCCCAAGCCTGGCACACCTAACGCTGAACTTGTCATCGCGTAGTGTACGTGCCGTGGCGAGCGAACGTGTTTACTTGACGTGGCATGAGAGGCCGTAGGAGGCGAACCGCACGTAATTCACGTGTCGAGTTTACTTGACATGTCAAGTTTACGTGACACGCACGGAGCCTTGTCAAGTTTACTTGACATGTTCGTTTGACATGGCGTGAGAGGCCGTAGGAGACGAACCTCGCGATTCTGGAGCTTAAATATGTCAGCTGCTCAGTTCTTCACCTGACAAGGACCCGCTCAAAGGAGCGTGGACTTTAGTCAGTACTGTCTTAAGACAGAGAGCCCTTTCATACTCCGTTCTACTCAATATATATCATCACCACTCCGTTTGCCGTCTGAACTATGTGCCTTGGTTTTGTTTTGTCCATTCACACAATCGATATCCATAGTCGTGAAAGAAAACAGGATTTGTCATCGTTTTTTGTTCTCCAAATTTGTAACCAGCACAAGAGAGCACTACTCCTTCATGCCAGGGTCACACTACATTAGGGTCACGGTATAATATCTGTGGTAGTCCCTGGTCACACAACATGTATCTTTACCCTGGCTGAAGAATAACTGGGAAAAAGGGCCAGGAAATAGGAAGTTGAAGTCTGCAACATTCAAGTGTGTGGGCGTCCAAACATATCACTGACATACCGAGCACTGCACGATGTTCTGGACATGCATGATGACTGTGGAACATACCTGTGGTTTTCCTTTTTGATTTGACTCATTCTACCTGCTTTGTTCTTGACGGTGTCATTATCGTGTTGATAGTGGTGACAGCCTGCTGACAGATACAGGTACGCATGTCAGCCTTACTGAGAACACACCTGTCTGACAGAGTCGCCTGCTCCTGAAGGGATACAGCCTAGTTAGCACATCTTGTTTGTTGTCGTACAGAAGCATGCTCACGTACCTTTTCTTGTGAGATATTTTGAGGGAACGGTAGCTTACCTTGGAGCAGACGTTGAAGGGAGCATCTGCTACTGCACCACGTTGACTTTTCACCCTTGTGCTCCAGAGAACGTAGGCCGCTTAGTCACTCCCGCCAAAAAACTGGAGGACACCATCCGCCTCGCAGAGCTGGTCATCGAGGTCCTGCAGCAGAACGAGGAACACCACGCAGATGTGAGTGTGTTAGTGGAGGATGAACACACACTCTCATACACACACACACACACACACGTGTTCTAACACACACACTCTCTCAAACACACACATACGCACACGCAAACACCTAACTGGCTGAATCCTGATCCAGGCGAGTCGTTTCTATGGCAGTAGAGAAAGCTAGGCCATGTGAACCATGTGTGTTTGACAGGCTCCAGGCACAGGGAAACAGTCGGTACTGTATCCCTGTCTTCTCTCTGCCTCGTCTCTGATGCATGTTAGTAGGATGGATGCCCTGCATGATAGGGGCTCAAGGTGCGGGTTCAAAGGTTAGCAGAGTGCCTTGGATACCCGAACCTCTGAGTCCCTACTTGATACTTATGTCTAAGACTGAAAGGATATAAACAGCTCAGTGCTGTTGTTGTTGTTGTTGTTGTTGTGATGTTCAGGACTTGGTTTCTGTGTTTCCTGTGCACTCACTCATCGCCTCCAAATGGAAATGCACCGCACACGCAGCATCTATTACACCTACTGCGTAAAGGGCTTTCCTGTGATGTCATATCCTGACAGCTCTGCTCTTTTGGGAAGCTGGGCCGGCCCTAGCAGAAGGTGCATGGGCCTGCCGGGCTGCTGGGGTGTGATCATGACTCACACTTCTAGGCTGCAAATCGCGTCACCTCCTTTTTATTCAGGAACGCTGGACTTCCTCTGCACACAGACTTGGTTAAACACTTTTGTGCAGCATTTTGTATATGTGAATGCTTTTATTCTGTCATATGAACAGTCTCTCAACATACATTTTATTTCCTCAAAGATAGCTCTCATTCATGAAACATTTGTGTCACCTTTGTTTTGAATTATATATTTTTTTATTTCTTCCAATGTAATCTTACCATACAAAACCAACTGTTTCTAGAGCAGTAAACCTGACTTAAACCCCTTCCTGTTCTCTCACTTCTCTTCTTAATGGGGAATATTTGGCCAGGGAAAAGAGGTACGTGACTGACCCTGACCAGATGAGACCATCCACATCCCACTGCATGGTGGAAAGATGCCCACTGGCCCTCAGTGGGCCCCATCTTTACCATGCCTCCACTAATTTTGCTGCCTTGTAACTTCCCTGCCTTGTGCTTGTGGTCAGCTTGGAGGATTGAGCAAATGCTTGTCAGCCTTCTCTAGTCTGAAAGCTAGATATGAGGTTGCCTTTGGTAATAAGCAGACCTCAACAAGCACTTTGGTGGCCCTCAGTCCAGCTCAAGCCACCAAACTTCCCCATTCCCCCTCTGTCTCTCACCACCCCGTCACTGAAATACTCCCACAAATCCAAATTGCACCCCCCCTCCCCTCCCCCCACCCTGTATGCCTGCCCCTGGTGCAATTTGAACTGGCTCAACTCTCTCCAAGCCTGTCCTCCACAGTCTTCTCATGTGAATGTGTATGAAGCCCTCCTCTGTCCTGCTGTGTTTGGGAGAGCTGGACTGAAGGGTAAGTAGAACACACAGACATCCGATGGCTCTCCATTGGACTGCTGTGTTTTCAGGCCATGGAGAAGAGCATGCTGTGTACACTGGAACAAAGTTCCACCTGAAAAGACTCGGGCATTTCTTATGAATGCGTATTTGTGATTTGATACCATTGGACATGGACAGCAGACCAGTTAACCAGCAAAATCCAGTAATCTATGTATTTCACAGACAAGACTTGAATTTATCCAAAAAGGGAGTGCTACTGTATATTTGCATTCCCCTCCGGTCCGATTTGATTGAAATCACAAAGGATTTGGTCCCACATCCTTGTGCACTGTGAGATCTAGTCATGAGCCTATTCCGTCCCGCTAATTAGATGCCCTTTCTGGTTATTGCTGGTGCTGTTGCTGGCTTGTCTATACCATCTTACCCCTCGGCACACAGATGCCCCCAGGTGCATGACCCACACCCCCATGGGCATAATCACATCTCTGGGGTGACGGGGCAATGCGATTGGCTGAGCCATGCCTCCTCAGGTGGCCCAGACAGCCCCAGGGGATGGGGGGTGGGGTGGGGTGGGGGGGCACGGGAGAGTGAGTGTGGTAGCATGAGACCAGACTGTTCCTAACACTGTCACTCCACCGCGTCTGCAAAACAGCGGCTCGGTCTGAGCGAGACAAACCCACTCTGTCAGAGGGCTTGTGTGACAGAGCAGCTCTTTGTGACACTGCTCATGGAGCTGCTGCTTCTGCTTCTGTGGGCCAACAGAAAAGCACACGTTTATGTGTGCAGGGGCCACGTAGTTCCAGCCTGCCGCTCCGAGCCGCGAAGTGTCCCCCTGAGATCTCTGTGTGATGTCTCCGAGGTGACAACTTGACTTATTGTGAAAACGCGAGACGGGAAAGAGCCCTTTTATAGATCAGCGGAGAAACGTTCCTCCCTTTTCACCTTTCCCCTCAAGAGTAGGAAACTGTAAGCCTTGCACTTAAAGACGTGCTCGTAGTGTGATTTCACAATCTTAACAGCCTCTCTTTCCCCCCTGTCTTTGTCTGTTTCTATCTCTGTTTCCTTTCTCTCCTCTTGCCTTCTGTCACCTCTTCTGTCTTTGACTATTCTCTCACTGCTTGTCTCCCCCTCACCTCACCGTCTCTATTCTATCTCTTTATCTAACGTCTACCGGCCCCACCTCCTTGCCCCCTCTCCTCTCCTCTGGTCCTCTCCTTCTCTCCCTGTCTCTACTCAACCCCTCTCCCCTGGTCCTCCTTCTCTCTCTCTTTCTCCTCCACCCCTCTCCCCTGGTCCTCTCCCTCTCTCTCCCCCACCCCTCTCCCCTGATCTTCTCCCTCTCTCTCCTCCACCCTCTCCCCTGGTCCTGTCCTTCTCTCCCTCTCTCTCTTTCACCCCTCTCCCCCGGTCCTCTCCCACTCTCTCCTCCACCCCCTCTCCCCTGGTCCTCTCCCACTCTCACCTCCACCCCCTCTCCCATGGTCCTCTCCCTCTCTCTCCTCCACCCCTCTCCCCTGGTCCTCTCCCTCTCCCTCCACCCCCTCTCCCCTGGTCCTCTCCCTCTCTCTCCTCTACCCCTCTCCCCTGGTCCTCTCTTGTTTCTGCTCTCTCCTCCTCCTCCCCTCTGCAGGCGTTCGCCTGGTGGTCGGACCTGATGGTGGAGCACGCGGAGACGTTTCTGTCCCTGTACGCGGTGGACATGGACGACGCTCTGGAGGTCCAGCCCCCAGACAGCTGGGACAGCTTCCCTCTCTTCCAGCTCCTCAACGACTTCATGAGGGTGGACTGTGAGTGGCCTCGCGCACACGCACGTGCACACGCATGAACCCGAACCCACAGACATCCAAACAAGGACTGATTTATGAACGGACACGCACAGATCCTAGCCCTCCAGATCTATGCAGAGCAGCAGCCCACACTTGATGTGTTTCCAGAGGAGGCTAAGGGAACACAGTCCTGGAACAGGGCGTCTGGGACCAGACTGCATGTTCATTGTGAAGCCCCATGAGGGAGACAGAGAGGGGGGGGGGGGACCAGTCGCCCCGTTGGGAACCGAATCAAGTGGAACGTGAGGGTAGATAAAAGGTCAGGAAGCGGAGAGCGTTTGACAGGGAGGACAATGAAGACCTCTGATAGCTCCTGTAGGAGTCTCCTCTGAAACGGTTGCTGGGGGCTCTGCCATCTCCCTAATGACCTGCAGTTGCCTTAGGAGCGCTGTCCAGGGTCCTGAAAGCGTGACAGAGAATAGCAGCACTTAAAGCATCCTTTGTGAACGGACTGCCTAGTTATAATTGTCCTGGGGGGGGGGGGGGGGGGGGGGGGGGGGTGAATTGCATAGCTTGTCAGCTGGGAGTCTAGCATTGTATGTAGCGTTGGAGCCTGCAGATTATTGGCTGGATAGCTTAGAAATTAACTGAATATGTAAATGTCATAGCAGCACATGACATTCACAACAGGCAAATGGTAGATATAATTTAGACTGTAGTAGTCTTTCTTCAAAAATGTCATTAGATATTCTTACACAGTCAACGTGTTACTCACTGCATAAGATATTTTAAAGCGAAACGGAATGTCTGTGTCCAGTACTGGTAACCGCGTCGCAACAGACGTGATGGTGCTCTACAAATGGAACAAAAACATTACACACTCACACATACTCACACACACACACATACTCACACACACACACACACTCTCACACTCACACACACGTCTGTAAACAGTCCATCTCACTGGGGCGGTTCTCCACAGAAGGTCATCGACTGTGTCTCCCTGTAGCTGTTAGCTTATGTGGCAGGAAATAGCCTAAGCACCAGACAGGCGCAAAAGTCAGACGCCATTCAAGCAGTTAATGAGGTCTAAAACAGTGGTGTCTTGGAGTGAGGCGAGCCCCGCGACCACTCCTGGATTCCCATCCAAGTGTACAGCAGCCGCTCAAGTGGCTAATTGGATGGCAGCAATCATGGAACAAAACAAACATTGCACCTACTGTGTATCAATGACCTTGACTCCCATGCACACTCCCGCAACACGCAAACACACACTCCTGCTCGCCTAACATGCAAGCGCACCCCCCCCCCCCACGCACACACGCACGCACGCTCGCGCAGACGCGTACATGTGCTCACAGGGGGAGAGAGAAACGGAGAGAGGAGAGAGAAACAGAGAGAATGCTCAAAGGGAGAGTGAAAAGCAGACACACGGCGTGGGGCCGTGGGGCATCGCATTAGCACACACTGGCCTCCCTTTTATCTCCTGTGGTCTGTGTTAACGTTGTCTTTTTACCAGTTGAAGCCGGTGGAGACAAATAAGAGACTTGTGTGTCCTGTAGCATTTGTTGTGCATGTGCAGCACCCTTCTGGATACTGTGGCGGGCAGCCTACATGTCAGACGAAGAACCCCCCACAGCTAGCAGCTATTGTCTGTTATACTCTCTGTTCTATTGTTAGTTGTTAACTATTATCTATCGCTTCTTATCCAACTGAAGATTAGGAAACCCACGATTTTGGAATAAATCAGTATTATACGAATTTACACACGTAATACACACATTAAGATTCCGTTGTGGATCGTGTTAACCGTTTATCTAGAATAGGAACAACCCCGTCGATCCAACGGTTTGCACGTGTCTGTCCCTCTCCTCAGATAACCTGTGTAACGGGAAGTTCCACAAGCACCTGCAGGATCTGTACGCTCCTCTGGTGGTTAGATACGTGGACCTGATGGAGTCGTCCATCGCTCAGTCCATCCACAGGGGCTTCGAGAGAGAGTCCTGGGAGCCCGTCAAGTAAGGACATCGGCACTACAGCACACGTCCGCGGATCAGTACCCTCTGAACCCTGCTGGAGGCACTTTGACCTGGGAATGAATGATCCTCGGTTGATTTGCGAGTGTCTCGTGTGTGTCTATTTTCTCTCTCTCTCTGAAGGTAACATACTAATCCGTCGGAAGCTTTTTCCGCCTGTTCCGGTCTGTTGGGGGTTTTTTTCTGCGTACCTTGAAGAGATCGTTCATCTCTCCTTCATTTTTAAACAATGCATCTGCTGCAACTTAACCACAGTTACCACTCACTGGTTTTTACCGCTCACTGTTTTCTTAAGCAATTATGCCGTGAACCATATGCTCAATTAGTTACCCTGAATCAACACTGTATACTGTGTTATTCCGTTGTATTCCCACCCCTACTGTTACAGTACCGGGGTCTTCGCATTTGAGTCATATTTGATCAATTTTCGTACCGTTCTCTAAATGTGTGTGAAAACAGTCTTTTGTTCCGCGTCACGTCATGTGAGCTTGATGGGAGTTCAGGTGTAGTTGCTCTCTCTCTCTCTCTCTCTCTCTCTAGCGTTTGCAGAAATCTCCCCTCTTTTCTGTCATTTCACATGGCTTCTTCATACCATCTGCATTCCTTCTGTTACAGCACATTCTTTCTCCTCTCTGCCTGTGTCCTCTCTACAGGAGTATAGCAAGTAATCTGCCCAATGTGAACCTACCAAATGTCAACCTTCAAATGCCCAAAGTACCAAATCTAGCAGTGCCAAGTGTTAACCTTCCACAAATGCCCAGCTTTGCCCCACCCAACTGGATGACAGCTATTTGTGACTCGGAGTGTGTACTAAGTATCTGCGAGAGCCTGAAAACGTGCATGTGTGTCCTTGGCATGAACATATTCCCATATTCTCCATGATACCACGACGAGTTGGTATTGAAACTCGTCAGCTGGCCCAGTTTGACTTGCTAACTAAGAGATGAACACGCAGGCTGCTCTTTAGATCACCAATCTGGATTTAAGAGCTGATGGGAACATTTTCTCGTAGCATATTTTGACACGACAATGCTAAATGTACAGCACGACCTAATGATTCCTGTCTCTCAAGTGGCACTCTATACCCAAGCAGAACACACACAAAAAATACCTGATATTATATGAAACCATACTGGGCGTATCTGCGTAAGAGAGAAATTGAGCGAGTTGCAATTCAATCAAGCGTCTATGTTTAGATTCTATATTAAAAGCATTCTCGTTCGACACCTTAAGGTACAATTGACACATTATCTATGCCACTCTTAACGAAAATTAAATACAGTCTACACCAACTAGCAAAATGGGTGTGAAAAAGAACGTTCAAACTGAGCTTCGCTCTGAGCCACCTGCGGAGTGTGACCCTGACACCAGCTTTTAAAAGATTCCAAGTTCCATGTTTGTAGGCACCAGACCAGACCGCCAATCATACCAACCTCTCCAGGTATAACTCAACCTGTTTAAGTAAACATGACGAGAAGCACATTTCTACGGTCGATCCCTGCCCACGTAGCGAACACGAGGGGGGAAATACGAGGTGAACGTATCTCTCTGCCAAGTCAGAGCAACCAAGGACACATAGGAAGCAGGCTCAGGTGCTGCGTTTAGCAGCCAGGAGACGCAGCCAGAGTCGTCTCCAACGTGGAGATCCCTGACTGAAATACTAGTGCCACCTTGAATACTAATCTGTGATAACAAGCCAATAGACACATTTTGGCTCCAGGAAGCTGCATGGGTCCCAGACTGAGCTCCTAGAATGTTCCTTCCGGTTCACCTGGAGCCATGTTCATGCCAACGGCACCGCATTGAATACCAAGTGTGCAAAGAGTTAGTGGGATTTCATCCCGGAGACCCCTCAACAGCTCTTCACTGTACCCCCACTTTACCTCCTGCATGCGTTTGAACCCAACAACAGAAAGACACAAACACATCACTTCATAAAAAAAACGTGGAAAAATTGAAAATATTCAAACATAAAGCATTTCAATTTGCTTATTGACGGCTTCCAAATTTAAGTATCACCCTCCTGATAGTTGTCGATGCGAACTGAAACTTTGGTCAAGTTCTCAAATTCCGCACGTTTCTACCTTGCTGGAAACGTAGCCGCACGACGGCAACCAAGCGATCCGTTTGTGTCTGTCAGTTTGGACCCTGCTGTCCCCTTTCAGTGTGTCACTGTGGGGAGAACAACAGAGCAGTGTCTCCCCTGAGGTGGAGCTCCTTAAACGTTGAGCCGGACCCCATGTCTGAGCCGGGCTCCTGGAGCCGTCTGTCTCTCTGTCTGCAGGACTTCAGCTCGGGTGGTAGAGGGTTTCACAACACAGCATGCGAGAACAGAGGCACCGTTCGTAGCCACCGACCTAGCCCCGATCCCTACCCACCCCCTGCCCTCCTCCTTGTCTTCTCTGTTTGCTCATTGATGCTCTGAAATGATGCTTTCCTCATCTGGGGCCTTCATTTGGACCATTTTTACCAACAAAAACAGAGACATAGGGCACTGTGCGCTAACCAGAGAAAGTCATTGGCCTCCATGTCTCTTGTATCCTGCCTGCTCTGCCTCAGAGAGCTCCGGGAACTCACCCTGGTGTGTGTTCCGAGGTGTGTGTTCCGAGGTGTGTGTTCCTAGGTGTGTGTTCCGAGGTGTATGTTCCAAGGTGTGTGTTCCTAGGTGTTTACCTGCCTACCTGGACTGAGCATGGACCCAACTCCTTCCCAAATAACCACTCTGAAGTTTGATAGCCAGTTTAGGGCGGTTATTGATTTGATCAGCGGTGACGCCTGTTTATTTCTACCCTGGACTGATCACACACATTTCAGTGCTTCTCTGCGCACTAGCTCAAAGACAGCTCAACTCCAGACACGATCGTCGATCAGTACGCGGTACAAATAAGAAGGCGCATCCAGAGTCCTGAACGTGTCTGTGGTTCCCCCCTCCCTCGTGTTGTCTTCTGTGTCCTTGTGTACTACTCCTAGCGTCTGTGCTTTCATGGGGTCCACCTCTGACCCCTGACGTCTGGCCTCCTCAGTAACGGCTCGGGAACCTCCGAGGACTTGTTCTGGAAACTGGACGCCCTGCAGACGTTCATCCGGGATCTCCACTGGCCGGAGGAGGAGTTTGGGAACCACCTGGAGAGCAGGCTGAAGCTGATGTCCAGCGACATGATCGAATCCTGCATCAAACGGTGAGAGGCACCCTGGCCCCCTACGTGGAGCCACACGCCTTACAATCCATGACGCCAACGTTTCGCCGGGTGTGCCGTGTCGCCAACGCGGCGACGCCCATCGCAGCAACGCCCGGACTAGCGCACGATCTTTCTCTGCAGGACGAGGGTGGCCTTCGAGGTGAAGCTTCAGAAGAGCAGTCGGACCACTGACTTCCGCGTGCCTCAGTCCATCTGCACCATGTTCAACGTGATGGTGGACGCCAAGGCCCAATCTGCCAAACTTTGTGCCATGGAGCTGGGCCAGGAGGTATGGTGTTCTACTCTCCTGTCTGTCTGTCTGTCTGTCTGTCTGTCTGTCTGTCTGTCTGTCTGTCTGTCTGTCTGTCTGTCTGTGTGTCCACACCTGCCACGGCCTGAGGCCCGCACTCACGTTCACAGTCAGCACGGCGCTTTCCTGATGGTCTGCAACAGTATTTCAGGGAGGGATACGCAATTGCACCGATATTGTCAGTTTGTACAGTAGTGTCACTGAGTGCTCTGAAGGATATTATGAGCCAGGGTACCCTGCAGCGGGTTCTCCGAAGATGGCTTTTTTTTTTGAGCATGCTGCACTGTGCATACACATCACTACCCATTCAGAATCACTGCCAGTTCTCTCTGGAAAAAAAGATTGGGGTTTTATTTATTTATTGGAGTGGCATGGATTGAATTCAGCTCGCTCCGTATCCACTCTGCTTGATTCCATTCATTGTTGCTGTGTCAGTCACATCATTATGCAATAGATTTTTACCATGTTATGTCTCACCTGACACGCACTCCCTTTTGTTTTCTTGCCATCTGCTGCAGTTGCCTTGTTTTCTAATCGTGCTTTGAGTAGAGAACGGGCTTCTCTGACGCACGTCTGATTGTCGTCTTCACTATCACCGTGTCTGCTTGATCTTTCTTTTGCTTCTTTTGTCTCTGTCTTGTGAAAGTTTGTTAGAGACTGGGTAAGTGTGGCTGACAATTCAATTGAAATCGCACCCCTGGTTCCCAAATGTATAATTAGTCGTTATTGTAGTTTCTCAAAACCCCATCCCTCCCCAACCCCGTATCCCCCACCCCCACCCGCCCACCCCCCTCCCCTCTGTTCCGACACTTGAATTGTGTTCAATATCTCCGCATTTTTGTGTAGATGCTACTGATATGATGATGAGTGATAGAATTGGAAAGTTACATACTTGCGGAATCTGAAGACTGATTCCAATTACCAGAGATGAATTAATTATGAGAGGTCCCTTCACTCTACCGCACTATACAAGCACACGCTGGGACAAAGAAACGCATGGCATCACTGAAAGGCCCCCAGTTGAGATTCCTACTAAGACCTAATTATACTTCTTGGTACTGTAGCTGAAATAAAACACATGTGGTCTAGGTAAAAAAAATGCAGAGATTTCCACCTCCTAAGACGCTGGCCTCTCCCCAGACATCACAGCCACCCCCCCTCCCCCGCCCTCGGCCCCTCACCTGCGGACTTCTGTGAACGTTATGTGATCCTAAAACAGGTCAGGCTCCTGGACTGCCCAGGTCTGACAGGTTTCTTCCCCTCACAGCGACAGTATCACTCCCAGATCGACAATCTGATTGAGGAAACGGTGAAGGAGATGACGACGCTGCTGGTGGCAAAGGTACAGCAACGCCAGCCGACCCCACACTGCTGATTCGCTGTCAGGGCGGAGCGCACCCCGCAACCAGAGAGCCGACGACAGGCTAGATCAGTAGTAACCATCACGTTGACTAAGCACACTATTTATCAACTTTGTTTCAGTGACACAGATGTATTTACCTTTAAAAAAAAATCTTATTCTCAAAATCGACATGACTCCTTTGATGTGGCGTGCGAATCGTCAGTACTGACTTGGTGTCCTGTCG